>JAVKKW010000031.1:11047117-11068888 GCA_034782655.1 Micrastur ruficollis
AGGGTGGGGGGGTGGGGGAGGCTTTTCCTTATGTTAATGGCATTGAGATCAATGGCGAATGCCTCTCATCAGAAGCCATTATGAGACCGTGTATTAAGCATCCTGAGTTTGGGGCAAATCTCCAGCCGTACGTAAGTGACCCCCAGTAGAATTACAGCCCATGTATCGTCTGTGAGAATGGTGCTGGGTGCAAGGTAAGAACAAACTGATGCAACTGCATTTCCCTTTTGGGAGGAAGGGAAGGTTTCTTTGCCAGGCAGAGATGGGGTGGAAGCTTATTGCAGGTGGTTACTCAGGCACAGACACGGCAGCAGCGGAGGCACCTCATGACGCTACTGACCGTGGCTGCTCCCCTTGACTTGGCTGATTTACCTGCTTCGCATTTGGAGTGGCCTGTCAAGCTGACACCAGCTGAAACTTAAATGGACTACGTGGTATGTGTATGAGAAGTTGATTTGTACCAAAGGTACCGATCTAAGCTTTTTCGATCGGGGGACTGTTTGGTGGTATCTTCTTGACACATCCACTGGAGTTAATAAATGCAGGAACTTCAGCACTGCGGCAACACCCCGAAGGCAGCCTTAGGCTCTCGGCACCAGGCTGTATCGAGGAAATTCACTGGGCGTGTTCTCCCGAATTAACCTGACATCGTCAGACTTGGTACGCCCGTTCCCTTCTGTTCAAAAGGAGAAGTATAATGTAAGATGCTGCTCGTTCTGCGGAAAAACAGTGACATGAGATTTATGTTGGTGGTTACTGTGGTCGTTGCAACTTCTCTGCTCCCATGGCGTTAAAACTGAGCTCCAAGCAAAGCAGGAGCTGGAGAACAAGAGAAGCCAGAAGCAAACAATACTGTTCTGTGTTTTAAAGGGATAGGGCCCCTTCTTGTTCTCTGCGTGTTGATAGATTGCTGGCCAAGAACTTGGCACAATTTCACAGGCTGCTCCTGTGCTTCCCTGTGGTGTGGTCAGTATTGTCAGCTCAGGCTCCTCAGAGCTGTTTCCCTGGGGAAATAGAGTATCGTAGCAGGTCCTGTGGCAAACCAGCAGACACGCAGCTCTCTGAGTTAGTTTTGTCATCAAATCCCTTTTCCAACGCAGTTTGTCATCAGCTAATGTTGTGGGTTTGGGAATATTCCCAGGGAACTGAGCAAGAAAAGAAGTCTTGCTGTGTCAGCCAAGGTCAATGTATTTTTAACTCGTATCCTCTAGGCAATCGTGATCATATTTTAAATGATTGTTATGAAGAGTATTAATGCTCTGAATTGAAGTTACAGTTCAAGAGCCATGTTACTGATGCAGACATGCATAAATGTGTCAGCTGGCAGATTATGATCTAGTGTTGCTCATGGGAGTTAATGGCGAAGCAAGTGTGTGTTCTCGTGCCAGGAACCTTAGACTCTGAGAAAGGCTCGTGTGTTATGGTAAATGTCTAGTAATTACTTTGACTCATTCTTGAGCTTCTCCGAGCTTGCTTCTTTGATGCATTAAGTTGCAGGGGAAAATGGCTTTACAATGAATGGGATGCAGAAATGTCATCTGGTAAAACAAGGAATCATTTGCTGACTCATTCTCAGCAGCCCGTCATTAATCTGCACACCTTTTAGATAGGGTGCAAGTGCAAGCAATAAACTTGATTTCTAATCTTTTTGTTCTTAACTTATTTAAAGCAACATAAAAGACACTGAGGGATAGAAGGAAATTTGTGCCGTGATTGTGTGAAACAAATCAACTCATTCAGAACAGATCCAAGGTGTCTGTTTGCTGCGGGGTGTTGAGTAACAAACTTTGCTTGGTTTGTATATGAGTCAGAAAAATATATGTTAGAAGGAAACTCTTTAGCAGATGTCCAGAAGCTTGTAAAGGCTTTCAACATGATCTGATCCAAAAGAAAATTAAGTTTTTGTTTGGTTTTTTTTTTGCGTTATTATATAGCTAAAAAAATATTTCTGTTGCCTGTGTACACCCAAACTGTGGTGTTATCATTCAAGACCCTGCCGCTCTGAGCAGTGTTGTTACCAGAAGCAGTGCTTGCAGGAGGAGACTGTGGGAAGGCTGGACATGCTTGCCCCTCATTTTGGCCCTGTGCTCTCTTCCAGGAAGAAAGTTCTGAGAATACTGACATCCAATTAGCCAGGGTTTCCCTAGCCCAGATGTAGGAAAAGTAGAGAGAATAATTTTGTTGGCCTGCTGTGAATATAACCCTCTTTTCTATTTGGGTGTATGTTTCTGTTACAAAAGCTACCCTTGTAGCTCTGCTGCAATCTGAGCTATAAGGAATTCGTTAAACCTTTTAAAAATGCATGAATCCCTGTGGAAGTATTGGGTGGATGTCTGCTGCAGAGATAGTTGATAGTGTCCTGATAGACACTGCTGCTATTCACTGTGTGACGGGAATTTTTGTGCCATTGACGACTACACTTCCCTGCGTTTAAACTACTAATCAGCTAGTTTTTTGCTGATTGTTAGATTTTTTAAAATATATTTTGTTGGACTCTATAACCATATTAAACACGTACACTTATGTTTCAGAATCAAGGGAAGGAATGTTCTGCATTAAACTTGGCCTCTCAGTTCTTGTCATTCATCCTTTCTTATTTGACTTCATAACAAAGCTAAAAGTGTTGAAAACTACCTTTCCTCACAGTGTAGTTAATGTACAAAATTTCATAAACTCTGAAGTGATCAGGCAAGTAACTGCAGCTCTGTGGAGATATGCCTGGATGTCTTACCTCTGGTTTATCAATCTTTCAATCTCCTTTTTCCTCTAATTTCTTTTTTCCACCCACTGAGAAAACATCTGAGAAACATAAACGTATTCTCAAGCTAAGCAGATTTGTCACCCACAAAATCCACAACTGCTTGAATTTGATCTGTTTTCTGTGATATAAGCCCAGCACAAGTGTTTTAATACACTATTGTAGCGATCCAGAGAGAGACTTCCAGTGAGAAAATGAAAAGGCCATACACATAGCTTTCCTGCAGTTAGAAGTGCTGGCTTTTTAAGAATTTCTGAGACTTGGCAATTGGGGAAAAAAAAAAAAAATCAAAATAAGCCATAAATAGTAGGTGGGTTTTACACAAAATATACTAAATGAGAGTTGAAGTCCACCAGTTGCAGAAGAAAATATATAATGAGGAGCTGTGGGTATATCTGACTTGAAACTCTGCAAACTTGCTGTATTTTTCAGCACTTCAGAGAAAGCCGTGTAATTCTCTGTTGGTGATGGCAGGGAATATTGCAATTAGCTGATGCTTTAATGTTATGAAAGTAAACATTCACCTGTATCTCTGGCTTAAAAGAAAATAATTTCATTGCTTTATTTTCAAGTCTTGGTGGTTTTATTTTCAAGTATTGGTAGCATTAACTAAACAGCAGACTCTGCCTATGCTCTGATTCTCCAGTTACTAGTTGGCATATTCACATAATAGCTTAGTCATTGCAGTGCTCTGTGGTGTCATTTCTGGTTGGTAAGAGCTCCAGTAAAGCATGTTTTGGTTGGTGTGTTTTGGGTGCAGTGCGATTTCCTTGCTTGTGTCTGAAAATGCCCACTTTGACATTTTAGGTAGGCAGAATTTTCAAAGGGAAATTCAAGCCTTTTGGGAAAGTTTAAAAGCAGAGGTGTAGAGCCACATTTTAGATTTCTAATACATTATTTTTTGAATGATTGTTTATTGCTGTATTGTGGTGTTCGTGAATTATTGTGAATTTTAACACGACGTTTTTAGTGTGAGTGCAGTGGGTTCCCCCAGGATTTTTTCTTCAGTATATGTAGGGATTTATATTGGTTGTGGTTTGACTAAAAAATAAAAAAACTGGGGTGGGGGAAAACAGCAGTTTGAGGGCTTTTTGCATTTCCTAAAATGTTGTGTTTACAGCCTTGTATACTTTCTTATATTTATTTAATAATCTGAATGATGTGAAAGCAACTTTTAGTTCTGTGTGGTATGTTTCCTCTCTAGCGTGACGTGCCGAAGGAGAGGATAAGGGTGGAAAGCCCAGGATTGTAATGGGATGGCTTAGTTGTGGAATGGCAATTTTCTGGAGTGTAGAGTAAACATTGAATAAATGAAAAGAATAATCTTAGCAGTCACTGGGAAGGGAGGAGCTCTTCGGAGAAGTATTAAATGACTCAATAGTGAATGAATTAATTTGAGGTGGTACCACTCTCACCTAAACCAAATACCTCTATCCTCCAAAACAATAAGATCTGATATTCAGTGTTTTTCCTTTTCTATAAGAATACAAATTTTAAAATGCCTTTAAGACTTAAAATTCATCAATTACCAAGTGGCAGAGGTAAATTCTGGTATTGTGCAATATTAGCATGGACTTCCAAAATCCTTGTTTCTATAATAAAAAGGAGAAATTCCCATATTTTTGTTTGTTCTAACCTCAGCTTTAAAAAAAAATACAATTCAAGGTATTTAGATAATTAAATTTGCATATATTTTGCAATCCTACCCCCTTTATTCTCTCCTTTCTTCTTTCTTTTTTTGTCATTTCTTCAGCTTCACTTTATATGCTGTTAATATCTAGTTTTTAACTATTTCAGTTCTTTCAGATGTATAATGTCAAACCTGTATTCTGCACAGTAACTCAAAGTTGATGAGAATAATTGGAATAGGATTGGTCAAATGAGTAAGAGTTGCAAAAGTGTCTGTTTTCCAATCCTGAATCAAGATCAAGCATTGTTTCTCTCACGTTTATCTAAATTTAATTGCATGCAAATAAGACTTAGAATACCAAGTTCCCAAACAGAGAAAACTATTCCAGCTGCCTCTGCATGTGGATTGTAGCATCTTTCAAACGTCCACTCTTTTATCAATCTTGGACAATTCAAGTTTGGGTTTGAGTACTATAGGTGAGGAGAACAAGACGGACCCACACATGTCCATGTGTGTACCTTATCGTGAGTAGCTGGACACACAGCTATAAACGCAGCATTCTTCAGTCATTTCTCACGCCCTTGATAAGCTGATGCTCTTCCAACATCCGGAACGCTATACCTATGGCTGTGTACCCTAAAGGCTTTAAAAACCCCTTAAGTTATGAACTGACATAAGGAAATTTTTGTTAGCAGGCAATAAGTTCTGAGAAACTAACACACTCTTTTAGGCATGATTCGAATTTCATGTTGCTGCCACATCTATGCTTAAGTGTTGTAACAATACACCAAATAATTATATTTATGACAGACACTGTGCAAATCTTTTTCTTCATATTTTACTGTTTAACTGCTTGAGTGATGGTCCTGATTTCTCAAGGGTAAAAACGTAGTGAATGTGTACACTTTTTTGACTTTTTGTAACTTTAAAAAAACAATCAGAAATAAATTTTATTCTAACAGTACTACAGACAAGATAGATTTCTAGATTTCTAATCTAAATATACTGGGAATATTCTTGATACTTTTAATGTGCCAAGTGCTGCTACAAAATGTTTCTGAAAGATCTAATTGCTAATCTCTATGCAGGCTATAGGAGTACTTTAACCTGGCTGTTAGAAATCTGCCAATTATTTAATACCGATCTTACTGCTTGTAACAAGTAATAGGGCTTGTAACAAGGGGCTAAAATATAGTGCTCTTTCCTTATATTTTGTTATACTGCTTATACATCTTAACTACAACCTGGAAAGAACTACAAAGTGCATCAGTTAAAGATCAAATTTTAGTCCAACCAAGCAACCCGTTGAAGCGATGCCCTTTCACCTATGTTTAAGGGATATAGACTGTACATGTAGATTTCTCCTTCATTAGCAAAAAAAAAAACCCCAAACCAATAAAACGAGTAACAAATTTAACAGATGTTTTTGAGCGTGTGTTTTTTTGTGGTGTGGTGGTTTTGTTTGGTTTTCCACTTCTTTAATAACTGCATTAATTTTTATAGGTATGGAGAAATACAGCTCTGGTAGATGCCCTCCGCAGAAAACAGATCTTCACTCAAAGCATGCAGTGGGCACAGGTTTCAGCAACAAGGATTTTATGCAGAAGCTGGACACAAATGACAGGACGGGAGCCTCCCAGGGCACTTCAAGACCGAAGCCTACATGCAAGTCATGTTGAATATTTTCAAAACCTCAGCTGCACCAGTTACGATCGACGCCCGATAAGGAATGGCAGGGAGAAAAGTGAGATCTCTAATAGGGTCACAAGTTTTTGCAGAAGCTTGGCAGTTATGGTGGGGAGTGGGATGGAAATGGAAAAATTCAGTCATGTTTCCTGAAAGTCACTTTGTTAGGAAGTCCAGGCTTCCATGATCCACAGCCTCAGTATAACTGTTATCCATGCTGTCTTTGAGGTTTGCACTGTGACGTTAATGTAATAGATTCCGGGAAAGCTTGTACAGACGACGTCTAGGCAGGAGCTTTGAGTCTCCAGGTACTTGCAACCCTTGTCGGTCTGAGGAGGAGTAGATTTTGAAGTTTTATTTGAGCTGAGACCTTCAGCATGGGTATTTCTTTTCTTTGTTTATAACGTACTTTTTGCTCCAGGTAGGATGTAATTTTGTTTTTTTAATGTTCAAAAGCTCTACTGTAAGTGTTCCTCTAAATACTGCTGCAAAGTAAGGACGGCAGTTTCAGCAGTGATGGCTGTAATAGTGTAATAAGGGGAAACACAGGTGAAACTGTTCAAAGTGTTAAAGGAAGTTAAGAAAAATAGCTCTCGCGGGGAGGACTTCTTGGAAGAAAAACATTCTTTTCCAAAGAGTTATCTCTGGCTCATTGCAGATAACCTTTCCTTTGACAATCTGGAAAGGATCTTTATGCCCCACAGGAAGCACTGTATTTTGAAAGCTTTTCTGAGCTCAGCGGATGCCGAGATGCTGTCAATACGCAAGTAACTATATTGTGTTTATTTATATTGAAATGGAGGGGAAGGCAGAAAGCCCTTATCAAGGGCTTCGAGGAGAAGCAGGCAGGATGAAGAAATTCATTCTCAGTGATGTGAAAAGACTGTGTGCCCTTAGTGACACCACCTAAGGAATCAGTGATGACTTGGTTTTAATTTTCCAGTATACATACAGGAAAAGCTCATTAGAAATGCCAATGCCACAGACAAGGTAAAAAGCTGGAAATCTCACCACCTGACAAATAATTTATCTGCTATTGATTTATATGCATGGCACATTTGAGCTACAGACTTCAGTTGCTTATGCTGTCACCAGGCACGGTCTATGGTGGAAAAATAAACACTCCTGTAAAAGCCTTTTGACTTTATAGGTCCTAGTAATAAATAATTTTGTTGGGCTGATAATACAGCATTGTAATCATCATACGTTAGCTTACCAGCTCTCATTCCTTGGCAAAGGTTCTGATTGTGTATTCTTTTCTGTCTGTTGTATCATTGGAATATTGAACTGCAAACTGACTCCTGTTCAAAATCCATCTCATTCAGGACCCTACTTCTGGGACTGTATCTTCTGCTTAGATCTCCTCTTCTAGTTCTCTCGAATATCATACCTTTTTGGTGCTAACTGAGGTAAGGGACCATTATGGAAGTTGACAGCTAGCTAATTCTCTGGGCTGTCAAATGCTTGGCTTCAATCAGGTTCTTTAGCAGTTGGTTTCCTTGTTCAGTATTTTGTGGATATCTGTATCTGTTTTGTTGAAACTTGAGAATAAATAGTTGCTGAAGCTATTTAGGGTATCAGAGGTGGCTGTGACAAATATGAAGAATAGGTCAAAATTGGTATATATTCATCATTTAGACTCAATTCTTGTTTAATTTAGAGGACTTTCTCCTTAAGTCTTAAGATCTACCACCCTGAATTCTATTTAATAATAAATGCAGAGCTTATAAATCAGAAAAGCTGAATGCGTGTTTACTGAGAAAGACTAAGTTTAGGGAGTTTGAAAGAGCTTATAACTTTGCATTAAGCATTTGCATTAACCATTGAAACTACATATTCTGAACTACAGCACAAGTTTTGTTTTGGTAGTGCCATGACCCAGTTTGGAGGAGCAAAAAAGAAAAAACCAGAAAGCATAACGAAAACTATAGTGGCTTTTTAGATGGAAAAAAGGCTATAGCTGTTCTTTGCCAAGCGGGCAGAATGGCTGATCTGAATGCTGCGCTTGGCTTTCCGTGTACTCACGCAACTGTGGTTTGTACCTCGTGATAATGTAATTGGTGTTAAGTAAGTTAAGACAGGAGAGAGCTGCTGCTGTGTGCAGGTTGGAGCTGAAATCACAAATTTGTCACCTTACCATCACTTAAATAGTTTCCTTACTCCAAAAGTTTGGCTCACAATTCAGTGGTTCTACTCGAGCAACAAGATAATACTCATTATCACCAAGGTGAAGACTTGAACTCTCCAGCTGACTTTTACTAGTAAAAATGTGAAGATTGGACTGAGCTCTGGGCTCGCTAATACTCAGATCTAGTCTAGCCCTTCAGCAGCAAGCTGGAAGCTGGCTGCTGTTTAAAACGATTTGCACACTCTGCTTAGACATCACCTGGTCGCAGTCCCCTCATTTGCACCTCTGTTCCTTTCTAAAATGTGGTAACTAGGTTATGTCCTATTCTGTGCTGAGAGAGCCCGAGACACTACAGGTGGAAGTATTTTAAGTTTTTTAAAAAAAATTTCATGAGACTACTGTGTCTTAATGATCCTGCATTTCAGCTCTTGAGATCTCACTGTACAGATTTCATAACCAAGTTAATTCAACTGTTTGTTTTTGGAGATTATTTGGATGGAAAAAAGCATTCATTTGATGTGTATAGATGAACAAAGCAGCATGAATTATCCTGTGAATCCCAGTCATTTTATCCTTATAAAAATTAAAAACTGCATTTCAGTAAGCACAATTTGCTTTCATAGATATATAATTAATTTAGGAAAACTGGTAAATTGGAAATAAACTACTTTCCCCCCTGCTTGTAGCACTTGTGAATATTTCACAAGCGTAGAGACTAACAGAGTGCTGATGCTATTGCCAAATATGTTTGTCTGAGCCAAGCACAGCTCAAATTCATAATGAGAGCTTTTCCAAGCCGCTCAACATGTTCCTTTCCACATCCATTTGACATTTTTCTGGCTTGACTTTGTTCTCACGTGCGAGTATTCTGTGCAGCCTTTAGAATCAGCAGTCTCGCAACGTTGCAAAGGTAAACCTCGTGCTTGCAAAGTTACAATTAAAAAAAAAAGTTCACGTGTTCGGTTCTACAATAGGAATCCACACATACAAGACCATATAGTTGAACATGTAAGTGTTGTTGAAGGAGTAGCCTAGTATGTCCCGTCCCCCCCCTCGACTTTATACCAGAAAATGCATTTGTGCATCTGCTCAAACTCTAGTTAAGTATCTGCAGGTTCTCTTTAACTCCACTCTCCCCCCATCCGTATTTTTAAAGGAGCAACCTAACAAAATTGTGTATAAGTTCTTTTCTCAGAAGACGAATTTGTTCTTCTAGTATTAGAGTCTCCTGTTCACGCGGGATCAGTACAAGGCATAGGCACAATCTGAGCTGTAAAATCTTGACCTCTGAAGCTGGTGGGAATTTTGCCAATGAACGATGGGATCAGGTTTCCAACGACAGCATTTGGACAAATTTAAATTGTGCCTAGACCTTGTACAGCTTCTCTGCACAAAGCTAAATTTTCCCGGAGGACAGAATAGTAAACTAATAGGAATTCTGACATGTAGTGGTTTCCAGCAGGTGAGACTGGAACCCAGCAGAACAGAATTCTAAATTATTATTTTTATTAATTGCTTGAATTGTTTTACATATAGAGATGCCATAGAGGAGGGGGAGGGATTACAAATTTGTGTACATGTAAATTGGAAGTAATATTTTCTCATCTTTTAACAAGAATTCTTTTTTAATGTTTCATAAATATATCAACCTTGCTATAGTTGTCAGAGTTACTGCATGAGAGCTAACATTGAGTTTATAGCACTGTTGCTAGTATGTACCATACTTTCTCTCAGCTGAACTTCAAAATTACTTTAATGTGGTTTGTAATTAGGTAATTTCCCTTTATTTTTCTGTTTTAAGTTGGTGCCTTTTTTTTTTTTTTTTTCAATGGGAGTTAGAGAAGGGAACTTTAATTGAACTTTGGTTTTTTACATTATCCCTAAATGAGTCTAAATGGTGCCATAAAATGTTAAAGATTTTCATCTGCGGTCTTTTTTGTGGACAGCTATTGACAAAAAAGCATCTTCAGGTACACTTGGAAAGTGCAATACATGCAGGTACTAACCACTAAAAGCTGTTTAATTTAAATGCATGAGGTTTGTTTTTGGTTTTATTTTTTAAATAATGTTGCTATGGATAGTATGTATTTTAGAATACAAACCTGGGCTTGAGCTACTGAGTATGAAACTCAAGTTGAAAGATGTTATATTCAAGTTATATATTCAAGAACTACTTAGAGAGACCCTACTGTATTTTCCATGTAATTGTTGTAACTTCCAAATAAGCAGTAACGGTTCTTCAGTACTGGACTGGAACCACCAGTTTGGCCTGACTGCCATAATCTTCTGAGAATATAAAGACCAGTTCTAGATCATCATTCTTAAACTGAGATTAGATGTTCACTATAGGACATTATTTGACAGAGAAATTTTCTTATTATTGGGGATGCCAGTATGAATCTTGGACTTCCCAAAACATGCTTCTGTAGGCAAGTAAAGCCGTGCTTTACTCTTGCTAACCTGTGTAAACTTTGGCTAAATAATAAAATGTACTATTTAACAAGCTCTGTAACTTTTTCTGATTTTGGGCTTTGTTCACCTGATGAATGAACTAGAGCTCACCAAACTGCTTTTTACTCCAAAGTTTATGGTGGAAGCTTGCTCTTTTCTGATTGTTTTTTCTGCTTAGAGTATGAAACTATTTAATTTGATTTACTGCTTGGCTCTAAATGAGGGCTTCTTGCTGTAAATTGTCTGTCTAGACCCAAGGCCTCTGAAAATTTTCCTCCACTTAAGCTGAATCCCCCAGGCTTCCCGTCACGTGCCTCCTTAACCCCTTCGGTCTGACGCAGTCTGCAATATCGGTCACCAAAGCTGGAAGTACCACTGTTACTCTTGGAAAAAGTGCTACATTCTGTATTAGAGGCAGCCCTAAATAAATCCATGGCATCGTTCTAACAAAATATGTGAGGGGGCTACTTCAGTGAAGTGCTCAGATTCATTGCAACTAATTAGGATGCTTCTCTAGCTGGACATATTTGGTCTGTAATTGCTGCTTAAATCCAGCTTTCATAGAAGTCCTAAAAGGCTGTTTTAGTGAATTTCTGAAGATTTTATCATTTGTGCTGGAAGAAGCAGTCACATGCAAAATTCCTAGCACCTTCTTTTCAAGAGCAGTGCTGTATAACCTGCTTTCTCTGCACAGATTTATTGTTGAAGCTTACTTTAAGGCAGCTGTAAATTCCCATGACCACTAGCCTGTCTGGCTAAATGACTCAGGAATAAAAATAAGAGCTTTTGGTCTGCATCCCCTCCATAGATGCAGCAGTCTACTGCTTGTCACACTTTATGGTGCCATGCTCCATTTTCCCTGTTACCTGTTAAGCATTGTCATCGGTGTGGTCTGATTTCTTGTTTCCATTTTGGTATAGCAGCACAAGCAGGCAGTTGATCTGGGAAGATGAAGCATGCACAACCTCAGGAGATGCTTGGCTGGTTTCCTTCCCACCGATGTGAACTGCCTCCCGCTACAAGTCCCATTCACTCAACGACCTCTCCCACAACTTCCTGGCAGTTGAATCTTGTTAATGTGGGGTCCCGTTCACCTTCAGAGCCATACCTTTACCTTTGTAGGATTCACCTATTAGAAGCTTTCTTTGATCAATACAGAAAATCAGTAACTGTAGGGTCCTAAGACTATAGGGTTCTAACAGTTCTTCACAGCACATCCGATACAGGAACAGATAAAACCAGTAAGAAACAAAATAGCTTATTATATGTTGCACTTCTAATTAGCAGTTTAAAAACAAAGCTACCGAAGTGAGTAATTTACATTTAGATATCAGATTAGACTTTAGAAATCAATAGGAAGTTTTTCTCTTTCTGTATTAAATATCGATTATTTTCCTCTGGCATTTGCAAAGAGGCAAAGTTTTAGTAAAAATCTTGACTAGGAAGAATGAGAAGTAATGCAGGTCTGAACCAGAATCATGCAGTTCAAAACTACATCCCCTTTCGTGTAATATTGGAACAGTTTTTAATTTCTGATGAATTTGTGGAGTTTCTATGTTCCAGTCAATCCAAACACATCACAACTGAAAAATGAATGAAGAATGCAAGAAAAAAAAAATCAAGGAAGAGGTTTTTGCATGCAGCATAGTGTGAAAACCTCTATGTTTTATAAAGCTCTATGACAGCTGTTAACTTTAACTTTAAATCTTTATGATTATTTAGAAAGACTTCTGTTAAATGTTTGGGGAAAAAAAAAAAATCAGTTGATTGATAATGAACCTCACAGTACAGAGATTTAATCGGGCAAACTCCGCTCTTGATTCTTTAATTTCTCAAGATGTCAGAACTTTCTGTAATTATCTTCTTGATTTCTAAACTGGTTTAATGTAAGTGTTTCCTGTTATTGATTTCTATTCCTGATTTGAAGGATGAGTGAAAATAATTTGGAAGAGCTTTTGATTAATTGTAGTCTAGTTGCGCTATGCACTTTCTAGAAATAAACCGTCTTGCTCCTTTAGCTTTTCAGATTTTAAAAATGCCAGTGAAGTATTATTGAATTTAATTTGATTATTAAATAATGTAATGTAGTCATCAAAAATCCATGCAGAATGATTGATCTGTGGTAGTTAATTTATTTGCCTGTAACTCATACTTCCTATAACTATTTTAAACTGGTCTATAGTGAGGATTCTGGAATTAGTAATGACAGGAACATATTATTTTGAAAAACTTGTCATTGAATCCTGAAACTAGGATTTTTCAGGTGTAGTAATTCATCTTGGCTCTAATGACAGTCAAAAATTTTCTGCTTCTTCTAAAGATTTAACCCATATGCTTGAGGCTGTGATACCTTTTGGATGCAAGTATGCTTTTCCTACTGGAATCAATATATTTACAATATACAATTCTGAAAAGCAGAATTAGTCATGGAAATATTCCATTTAGGGCTAGATTTTTTGCTGTTATTTAAGCTGATTTAGTACAAATGAAAAAATACCTTACACATTGCACAGTGTGGGGTGGGTTGGTAGGATCTGCTGCAACAAGAGGTGAGTGTGTCATGGAGGTAACAAAGCACAGGGTGCTTCTGAGCTAGTCCGGAGTAATTGCTGTGACACGCAGCCTTGCGTGAACGTTACCGTGTTGTGAGTTTCAGAATGAGCACTGCATGAATTGCAGAAGGGATTTTTCCTTGCATTTACAGAGAAGATTGTGCGGGTCAGTTATGCAAACCATTTAGTATCATAAGATCTGAGGCAGTGCTGACTGCACTTGAAGATAAGATATAAAACTTAGTGGCCCCATAAGGTGATACACGTGGTTATAACACGGGCTTTTATTTTCTTAATCTGTTTTCCTTGTTCTGCAAACCAGTCTATTTAGCCAGGCCTCTGTATGGAACATGGTGGCCAAAGTACATTTTGGGGATCACGTGTACCACGTTTTGAGAGACTACTCAATATGTAAATAGTGTTAAGGGTCTTTAATGTATAGATTCCTTTTAACTCTTCCACAGCTAGGGCTGTGGCAGATTCCCTTTATCTTCTTTCTACTGGGTGGGGATTGCAAATATGAGAAATCTTGTATGTTACTAGAACTGATTGCTATAAGCAATATGGATAGTTGTCTGTCTTTGTTTTCTTTGCATAACACAACTTCTGATGGCAACTTCTGTGTTTGTGGTTTTTTGAGGGCTGAATCTAATCATAGCAATCTAACAAATGTGTTCGAAAAGTAAGCAGTTAGAATAGCAATTCAGTAGCTCAAATTCTTTTCCCCATCAATTTTATACAAAGCAGTGAGGCATTTAGGTTGTTATCCACTGGCCACTGTTTCAAGTCTATCAAATTGTTGATTCTTAGGAATTGCTGATTCTTTAACCAAAGCAGGAAAATATAAGATCTGAGAGATGACGTTCTGAGAGTAGTACTTCATATGTTATTTTATACAGTCTTGTTAAGTCCTGTGGGGTACTCTTCCTGTATAATATGATGTAAAACTACGGAAAGTTTTCATCATGGAATGCAGGACAGCAAAATGAAAGCAGCGTGGATTTCAGCACAGGTAACGTCAGTGTGCCAAACGTGCTAAGTCTTGGCAGCATCCTGGGGTTAGGAGACAAACTGTAACGAGATCCACTTGGGCGGAACTGCTGAGATGGAAACCAAAGCCTGTGAGATTGTAATTACGGAAGCCGGCAAACTGTGAGATCAGAAATAAGCAACTGTGCCTCCCCAGTATGCGTGGAATGGTTTAGAAAAACTTACTTTGGAAATACTTCAATATTCTGTGTCTTCTTTAGAAACAGCTTCTTTGAATTTGAAGACTTGACTTTACATGTTGAAGCACTGGGCCAAAGCACACGGAGAGGCTGCACCTGAAGTGTGTGTTCTGTCATTTATGTGAAGTTAGAATGTTCTCTGGGGGCTCTGAGCACTCCCAAAGAAGTATGGTACCATGAGTCTGACGCTGTATAATGACTCTGATGGCATCAGTCTCTGATAGCGCTTGATCTCTGAGGCAGAGAGGCCCGAGCAGAGAGTCACTTGTCAAAGGAAGCCGGAAATGAAGTGAGCGTCTCATCTCCATTGCGCACGGCTGGAGTTGATATACGCTTTTTTTGTGGGCCAAAATCGGTTTGGTCCAAAGTGCCAGAACCGGTTCTGGCTCTTCCAGAGGGGTGTTGCGTGGTGGCTGCCAGTGCATTCCAGCTCATCCAGATGGGCGTTAACTACTTACATGCTACCTGTGGGTCATCTTATTCCTCTCGGTAGTTGCAGACCGGCTGCTGTTACCTTCGTTGAGTCACAGTTGTATAAACCTATGGCAGGCAGTCACCACAAGATGCTTTGCTGCTTCCCCTCAATCAAGCCATCTGAAGGTATGTTTGGGTACATGGTGAACAGAACAAAATCACAGGTCGACCCTCATTTTACAAAGCCGTATTTCCAAAATGTAGGAAGAGGGGAGACCGTCTGTTTGAATGCTGCCACAGGGTGATGCCTAGCTGCAAGCCCTGCTCGGAGCAAGGAGACCTTGTCTGCATCCATCCGGCTCCGGACTGAGCTGGGAAAACGAGCTGAGCACAGAGGATCGTGACAGCGGAGGCCTGCCTGAGAGCTCTGGCCTATGTCTGTCCTGCTGTAATGTTTTAGATAAACGTGGCACAGAAGCGCAGATGAGCTTGTAACAACTTTGCATCCGTTGTAACGCACTTGGGGCAGGAATTCAAAATGCGGTAACAACCGGAGGGATGACTGGGTGTAGACAGGCAGAAAATCAGGGACTGGTCTGGGGCTGATGTGACTGACAAGGCCATGGGCATGTGCCGGCCACCGAAGCTGGAGCAGCTGAACCCCGGTGCCTGGCACAGCAGGTGTCTGAGCCAGGGATGGAAGTGCCACGCGCAGCCAAGACCCAGAGATTCGGGCTGGGTCAGGAATGTCTGGTTCCCATTACCACGGGTCACTGGTATGCTGGTTTAAACTGGACTGGAGGGGCAGGAGCCTTCATTGGTAGGACTATAGTGTGTGTGTGTGTGTGTGATAGAATAGAAATCTTAGACTAGAAATCCCTATTTACTCCCACACCTATCTTGGTTAATAATGACAATGATAATAGCGTGATAATATCAGTACAGTACTAATTGTTACACTAATACTCGTGATTTGATTCTATAGAGTTGCTTGTGTACATTTCTTGAGAAGATACACTTTCAATATAGCCATATGCTGTTCATATTTGTTTTTCACTGGAAAGTGGTGCTTTGAGCAGGATATTGGGCCAGATGCCCTTCAAAAGTCCTCTTTCAACGTGAATTATTCTGTGATTTTTTTGTACATTTTTTCTTTTGCATATTTGTTCATTCAAACTTTTACTAATGCAGTATGCGCATATCATTTTGCAAGCAACAGACCTTGTGGACAGGGTTTACTTTGTGAAGACTTTTGAGAGAAAAGGACACTAACTGAAATGACCATGAAACGGATTTAGAAGTGGATCAATTCTTGCTGTTTTTTGACATACTTTTTAGTGCAGCTAGCATGAGAACCATGGTTGCTTCTAGTAACTATCAAGGATCCAGGCTAAGCTTTGTTAGAGTGACTTTGAGAGACTCCCTTTGACCTCAAAGACTGAAACTCCAGGGGAAGAAAAAAAATGTATCTTGGTCTTTGGTTTTATACTCATTAGCCAAGAGTGAATCCTCCCAAAGCAATTTATGAGACATAATGAAACAACTTAATTTGCCATCAAGATGCCTGAATTTGCATACTTCTCAGATGCATTCAGTCTCAATAAAATGGGATCATTATTTATCTCTAATTTTAATTCTTAAGCTAAACTGTTTACCAGAAGGAATTTTTACTGTCTCTCTCTTTAACAACAATCTCTTAAGCACAGCATAAACACTGAAAATAAATCAAAAGCAAATTGAGGTTTTTTTCCTGACTCACTGAACTTCCAGTTTCTTCATACAGGTCTTCTTATGCAAGGCAAAGAGACTCAAGTATTTGCAGTTAATTGTATGCCACTGAAAGAATTTAATCTCCTGTAAACCCCAAAGTGGGGAGACTGTACCTGAAGAGCTCGTACCTGGTAGAACGATGAGACTTGACTCAGTCGGGTGGGTTGCACACAAGAATCTAAACTACGCTTAAGAAGTGAGGAGAGCTGAGATGGCTCAGTTACCTGGACTGAGAGGGGAAAAATGAATTTTCTGATGGCACAGTGAATTCTGAGAAGGGTACGGAAGGTGGTGGGAGTAGGTCCTCACCTGTTCCTGTGCTCATCCTCCATCCTAGGCCACTGCATGCTTTGTCCAAGTCTAAGTCCAGCCATATCTGTGCTTGCATCTTAGTGCTACTCTATCGTCATTGTCTTATTGTAGTTTTGTGACTCCTAAATCCTTTTCACTGTGTATTTGACTAGGTGGAGCTGTAGCTGGCAAGGAATATGCAGGCTGCTTTCTCAGTCTAATGCCACTGTGTGATTATGTGTATGAGATACTAAGCTTATGCCAAAATGCAGGGAACTGCCCTGCCGAGAAAATATTTTTAGATATGCAACAGCAACTGTACAGCTTTTCTCCACGGATAGTGGTATGGTACAAGGAAAAAGGGTTTGTGGTACCCGATTCCAGCATGTAGATACTGGTTTACTGTAGATCGCCGATGTAGGGTTATTGGGCAGGATACAGGTGTGTTTATAGAGAAATATATCTAATAGCATGATCATATAAGTAAAGTAAGTTAGAGTATTAAATACTAGTGGTTGCAGAGTTCAAAATGTAGAATCTTCGCTTTCGTACAGATGAAAAAAACCCCAAACAAACAAAACAAAAAACCCCAACACACCCCAAACCCAAAACATCCCCAAACCCCCTTTCTAGTTCAGTTAAATGAAAGGAATAAATGGGTTAACATTCTGAAAACTGTGAATATGAGTTGGAGTAGGGTGCTTTACATATTTGCAGTAGCTTTTCTGTTCATAAGGATGGGATTCCTAGCATACAGCAGTGGAGGAGTCGCTGCATTAGGATTATACATATTAAATACCAACCTCGAGGTAAAATGCAGGGTGATGAAATGCTAAAGACTGCAGAGCTAGCAGCAGCTGTGTTGCATTTCTGTGCTTGACTGCCTGAGACAATTCTGTTGCTCCGAAATAAATGTGTTTAGGAAAAGGAGACGAGGAAGGTAAAGTTTCAAACTTGCTGGGCTTGGAAGACTGTTTCTGAAGGCTTGTATTGCCTTTTATATGATTGACACGTTAGACCGTGGGAGCCATAATGTGATATGATATTGCTATTTTAGTTACATGGAATTATCCTTGTGGAAAGATAGGTGCAGTGAATAAATGTAGATAAATGGTAAGTGATGTTTTATGATAGTAAAATTTATACACTCTGCAAAACTACCTTGTTTTCATTAGTCAAGTAATAACCTGTATTTTAGCACAGTATTGTTCCCCAGGAAAAATAAACGGATTTCTCTATTGCAGATTAGTGTTTAAACATACTGGCCATCCATGTGCCTACAGACCTGCATTGCTGAAAAGAAACATTCAGCTGTCATTATATTAAATGTTATTAAAAATAAAAAGTAGACTGAATATTAGAAAGATATTAGAAATAGATTTGAAAGATGATCTGCAAGTTTTATAATCAAATCTCATTTTGCATTATTTTAAAACCATCTATTCTGTACATTGCCACTGTCTTCCTCATCTCTCTCTCACTATTTATCCTCCTTTAGACACAAAGTATTTGAAGAAAAAAGTGAACTACTAGAAAAGTGAAACCGTTTCAAGTCTGGAGAAAATGGAAACGTTGAAATCACAGCTCCATTCTGTATACACCATTTTGAATTTGACAAATGGACCAAGAGACAGAAAAGAACTGTAGAAGGCTTTTAAACAGCCACAGACGTACTGTAATTTAGAGCACAAACTCCGCATGAGCTGTGATTCTTGCTTTGGATAGGCAAATCAAGTAAAGTTTTTGAGTAGTAGGTATTTGTCCCTTTGGAACCTTCTTTAAAGTCACAAAAAATTGGTATGGTCAATGAAGGAGTACAGAGAGGATGATTAATTTTGAGCAGAACTTGAGCAAGATGAAAGAAACAGGTTCTTATGCTGAATATGAAGCAGGGAGTTGATTATGCTCTTATTGCTTCAGGTCAAATGTTGGGTCCAGTATTTATGATAAATGTTTGGTTGTAAGTTCCTTCTTCTAATCCCCACTTAAAAACTGAGCAGAATTTGGGTTCAGTTTTGCAAGCAGTGATTCTAAGAGAGGGCATTGGCCAGAAAATCAGAGGTTCATTAATCTTAATTTCTGAGAATTAATGTATTCCAGAAGAACTAAGAATGAGAATGGTTGCGTTGAATCTTACAGGGAAGGGAACTTCAGTAGAAGGGTATGAGGACAAATTATTTAATCCCAATAGCAGGCAGACCAGAATATCATCTAAGAACACTAGTGCTCTCCAAAAAATACAGTCAGCCTGTTCATCCATTTCAAAATAGAAAACTGAGCAATTAGGACAGCTCCTTGGGTGAAACTTAGAGGAGTGAGTTCTTTCCCCCAGGCTGGAGGAAGGCATTAAGAATTCTGTGAGAGGTGTCACAGACCTCGTAACTGTTTGCAGAAATTTTTGTGCCTAGCCCCAAAACTCTTTTCTCCTAGCTTGAACTTGCCACCAAATCTGTGACAAAACTTTTGCAAAGGTCTGTTTAGGAGGCTTCAGGAATACTCTGAACAAAGACTGAATAAATGACTATTTTCATGTACTTCTAAATGCTGTGGTTTCTGAGGTCTATCTGTAAGCAAATCATTAAAAATACTTGCTTTTTTGGTCCGTGAGAACTTCCTTATTTAAATCTGCAACCTTCATATTTTAATAAATCTGCAACCTTTATATTTTAGTCATTGGCTCTTAGATTTAGAGACATTCAAGTTTCATGATAATTTCAGTCACACTTTTTCCACTTTGCACTTAGTTATTTACAGTGGAAGTCATCAGCTCACACGTTCTGCAGATACGTATATCAGTAGTCTTTAGCTTTTGAGCTTTTAACATCAATTGGGAAATGAAGGAAAAAAACCCCAAAACACTGAAGATTACTCTTCCCCAAACTTTTGAGATGCTTAATTTTTCAGAATGTTACCTTACTACTTAGCTTTTCATTTCTGTACTTTAACCAAGACCATTTATTTACTGTTCAATATTCAGGTCACTCCTAAAGATTAGTGTAATATAGGTATAAGTGTATAGGCAGTGAAAAACGTGTGTAGTTGTACACACTACACATACAGAGACTCTGTGCATACGTACACCTTGGCAGATAGTATGCGTATCAATAGGTTTTCTATACAACATGGGCTTTGTTACAAGAATGTGAAATTCCAAGAGAATAGTTACTGTTAAGTAATTGCATCCATTAGCATGAAGGACACTTCGCTTTATCTCATTCTCATCCCTTTTCTTGGAGAGGCAAAGTGATTATCTCATAACGACCTGACTTGCATTGTCATATCTTATTACTTGACCAATTTAACAACATGCAGGGCAAATATGCTACAAAGCCAAAGCTCTCAATCTTAATTAGTCAGAAGTAGATAAGGAAGAGAACATTTTAAGGCTGAAAGAATTTGTGTCTCAGAAGGGAAGCACCATTTTACAGAAATGGGATATTTCATATTTAGGAAACGTTTGTAAAATCTTCGTATTACGGAAAGAAACACTGACTTTTCATTGACTTTGTGCAGGCATTTATATTTCCTCCAGCTCCTTAAAATCTCTCATAATCATTTCTGTGGCAAGATCCATTTTTATACTTCACTGTAACTATCTCTGGTAATGATTAGATACTTTCGTGGTAGTGATAGGCGCAGCAGAAGGTATAACTGTGTGACTAGTCCAGCCACGGAGAAAATCAGTGTATGTGAGTAAGCTAACATGCATTTTTTACCTATGATCATTATCACCATCATCTATCTTAAGATACCTGAACAAAGCACCGAATTAAGAGTATAGGGCCTAGAGAATTTTTGTTGTTCAAAGGAAAAAGTTATTCCTAGTTAGTGATCCGGGTTACCTAACATTCACCTTTGTTTCCAGAGTTGTCTCCATAGTATTTCCAGAATCTTTTATTATTATGCATGTTTTTCAGGACTTGATTTTCACATGAAATAGAAATACCTGCCTATGAGTAATCTGGTCAAAGTAATTGGATTTGAATATATTTGAATATATATATGAAGAAATAATTATTTTTTTTAATGGTGGCTAAACTGAACTCTTTTCAAAGGTCCTAACCCAAGATTTTTTCATTTGAGTGAATGACGTACGTTTTTGGCATGGGATTTGAGTAAGATTTTTATTCACGTCCTATGTCTTACATGGATATTCTGTGTCCCAGTTCTACTCTGTATCATTATATGTTGTCTGTTGCCGAGAACAGAGCTCAGCCTTGGCCTCTGCACGAAAGGCATTCCCATATTTCAGGTTGCTAAGCACAGATTTGTATGAGAAGCGTGACAGTTAACATGACAGTTCAGGCCTCAATTGGTTATGATACTTAAGCAGGTGATTAACAGGAAACATGTTTGAGTCACTCGTTGAGCAGAGAACGTCAATGAGCAGTAGATGACATTCTTCATTTTATATAATCCAAAATACTTGCATAAAGTAGGGTTTCAGTCATGTAATTTTTTTTACCCTAAAATTCCTTTTGACTCTGGGACTATCAGTGTGATTGTGTATCTATTTGCAGAGACTGCAGAGCCATGTTCTACATTTTATCCTAACACTTCTTTGACAAAATCAGATATAACCTTAAGAGCAAAGTCAAGCACTGAAGTTCACACCTCCTGAGATGTCGGTGCTGTCCCGTAGGCGGGCTGGTTGCCCGGGGCTCAGCGCCAGTTCACACACCCAGTCGAGACACCCCTTATTTCTTTATTCTAGCTGGCACCCAGGAGGGAGCCAGGCGGTGACCCACAGGTGCCTGGCTCCCCCATTGCCAAGACCTCACACTGTTTATACAGTTTAGCATACAAAGACATCAGCCCTCGTTGGTTACAAGTGACCCAGCTCCTTCATTGCTTAGTACTCC
>JAVKKW010000031.1:11068988-11082759 GCA_034782655.1 Micrastur ruficollis
ATCTTCTTGTAAAATCACCTGGGGCTCACAAGGATACCTCTGGCATTCTGCATAATAATAGTATATTATTCCCCTACTAGCAACTACATTCCATGTGTGATAATACATTAACCCCTTATTCTCCACTATCAACTCATAGCCTCTTGCCAACTAGCCCCACATTCAGACAGTTTTGGTGGAGGCTTAAAGTATGTTTTTACTTCTTTTCTCTAGATTACTTCCAATCCAGCTTTATTAAACACTAAGTACTTCCCTGTCAAGCAAATTTTGTATTTTCTTTGCAGAAAATAAGAAAAATTAAAGTTTTTTCTATCACCTTTCATTTCTTTACAAGTCCAGGAATTTTTAATGTAAAGGATGAATAAAAGGTTGCTTTCATTTCAAACTGTTATTCACTTATGGGTAACTTGAGGACCACATCACAGCATTGTGTATGTACCATATGCTTCTTCTATAGAAATGAGCTTTAGGAACATAATTATCAACAATACTTAGTGGCAATATGTTCCATGTAGTTAACAAAAGACCAAGATCAGCGATGTGGGAGAAGGATTAAGATCAATTTAGAACATTATGCAGTCTAACCAAGGCCAGAAAAGTCATATATGTATGTGCAGATATATATATCTGCATGCTTGGGTGGAGCACTGAAAGCACTTCAAACACACTATTTTCCTGTTGGATAACTTAAAAAGTAGCTTCTAATATGGTAGCTGGAAGCTAAGAAGATACTATAGGAGCTAAAGAAATGGAAGAACTGGTCAAGGAGCAGCACGTACATCCCAGGCAAGCACTTTGCAACATCAGCTGACCTCCCATGCGAGGACAGATGCTTTAGAACAACTAGGGAAATACAGTATATTTTTGAATTATTTATTAGTAGCAAAAATTAAGGTGTGGAAAATTATTTAAAAGCACATCTTCCAGCATATTCTGTTCAAGGACTTGCAGATGACACATCTGGAATAGTCCATGTACTTGTAGGGTGGCTAACTGCGTCCCAACATCTTGGTCCACAGTGCAATACACTGAGGATAACAGTTCAGTCATAGGGAATAAAACTTTTAGAGCTCTGGACTGAAGAATGGTGGAATGTATTAATACACATCCACAGGACTGATGAAATGCTGCAGAGTCCACGTCCTCCAAAAAAAAGAGATCAAGAGAAAAAGAGGCCAGGCATACATTCAACTAGGGAGCTCATGCATTGCCCTTGCCTCTCAGTCTCTGCATTCTCAGTCTCCCAGCCCATTATCTAAAAATATGCTTTGGCCTGTTCACACACCCAGTCGAGATATCCCTTATTTCTTTATTCTAGCTGGCGCCCAGGAGGGAGCCAGGCGGTGTCGGCACCCTCATTGCCAAAGCCTCACACTATTTATACAGTTTAGCATACAAAGACATCAGCCCTCGTTGGTTACAAGTGACCCAGCTCCTTCATTGCTTAGTACTCCGATTCCCATTTGTCAAACAATTCTCGTGCTTCTCGTGTTAATTAGTTCGCATGCTCAGTCTCAGCTTCTTTTGGGTCTGGGGGTTTCTTGAGTCGGGGCTCAAAGAGCCGGCGGTCGTGATGTCCCCCTGCCGCCATTGCCTTTCCCCTGGCTGGGCCGAGTCCTTGCCCGTGATGAGCTCCCCACCAGCCCGTCCGGCCCGTGGAGCTGCTGCCTTCCAGAGGGGCCTTTTCTGGACAAAAGCATTTGCTGCTGCTTGACGTCTTTCCTCATTCTCTTTTCATCACCTCACTGTGTGGCCTACACAGAAGGACTCTTGGACGCTCAAGGCAATTTACAGTTTGTTCATTAGGGAAGGAGATTGTGGACTTAAAATTTCTGAACTGTTTAATTTCCTGGATGACTGCTGTAAACAGCTGGTCTTCCATAGAAAAGATGCAGCCTTCCTCAATCAGTCAAAGTAAAAGATATAAATTTCCTGCATGTTAAGAAATCACTGGTGAGGCTCTCTTGCTATTCACTTGTGAGTACACCTTGCAGTATGCCAACACGAGTAATTTTCATTATCAAGGCTTTAAAATAAAGGAGAGCATGCATAATTAAACACAGCCTTATATGAACTGTCACAGATTCTGCTGAAACAAGGATGAATGCTCCTACTGAGCATTGTTTCTCGCATAATATAAGCAAAATATATTGGAAGCTATAGTAGAGGCACCATGTATCTCAACAATTTATCAGCAGATCTAGCCTTTGATATGAGCCTTCTACGTGGCAAATAAACTGTCAATTAACCTAAAGATCAAATAATTGTCCAGCTTTGCAAAGAAAACCAACATTGTTAAACAACTGTAGAGGAGGGGGAAAAAAGAAAAAAGGAAAACCTTCAAGAAAGTTTTGGTGACTGCAAACTTTTAAGGTATTTCTGAAAGCAAAGGAATAAAATAAGTAAGGTAATTTAGATACCCTGCCAAGAAACCTGTCAATGGGAATATCTTAAAGGGATTACCATGATGAATTGAAAAGTCAGAAGCTACCTCTGTTGTCAGTATGACCTGGTCAGCAAAAATATTGTCCTTTTAATGTGAAACTGAAATTTTCATGTGACCATTTAAATTTGCATCATTAAAGCAGCAGCAGCGTAGACAACTACAAACATTTTACAAACATGTTTAAGGCTTCCAAGATCAAGGAAATTACAGTGAACGTTATTTTTAAGAGACTATGATTCACCCTTTAAATTATGCTGTGAAAAGATGATAATTAAGCCAGAATGTGTGCTATGGCGGGCACGCTACTGGCTGTTCCAAAGATCATTTGAAGGGGACCAACACCGACAGAGTGTATTTGGTACACTTCTGAGAGGGAAAGTTTCGGGTATGTAATGTGTCACTGGATTTAAGGGATTTAATGCCAGAGGATCATATGACTGTGTATGTGCTATCTGACAACGGGAAAGATTCAGACCTGTGATTAGAGAGATCAGTCAAATTATTTCTTCAGAACAGTAATAAAAATGTAACTGCCTTTCAAGGAAGATCCTGTGGTTATGTTTTACTTCTCTGATCTTCATAAATATTATAAAATACCCTAGGCCATAATCTCAGTCCAGGTTGATTAATTTGGAACCACTGAGCTTAATAGAGCTACAGCACTATTTATCAATAAAATGTCTGGGGTTCGCTTCCAGTTAAACAGCTACATATCCATGCTATCAGAAAATGGCAGGTATTTTTTTTTTCTTTGTGCAAGCTGTGAATGATCTATGTTCACGCAACATGTAAAAGCTACACACTTTTTTAATCATGAACACTGACATCCAATATGTTAGTGTATATTTAATAACTTCAAAAGCATTTTAATCTTGTGCTGCTGTTTTCCTTGCTGATGACTATTGTAAAGCCATATAAGTAAACTTACCTTTGGAAATGTATAATATTTTCTATCAAAGGTAATTAAAAAATATCCTTACAAGTCTCATGAAACCCATTGTTCCCTTATGCTTTACCTGGCCACTTCAGTTGGGGAAGTGAATAAATGTGTGACCAGCACATATTCACAGACACAGTATGTGTGTGCTGTGTACAGGGACCGAGCTAAACCCTCTTAAGTCAAGTGCTCAGCTGCACTTCACCAAAAATGTTGGTCAAATGACGGTACAAGTATAGAAAGGCACCATGCTTTGCTCTGTCTTATTCTGCAGGCATATCTGGGAGATCAGTAGGGAGGTCTTTTTCCATCAGCTGAATTCTTTGTTGATATTAGGACTCAAAGTATTTCTCTCTTATTAGTGTAATGGGGTTTCCGCGTTGTGTAGAACCCAGCCTTGCTCTAACATAATGGCAGATGGTATAAAAAGACACAGTTGATTCTGTGGATCTGTTTAACCTTGATAAAATCTTTTAAGTCTTTTGAATAGGTAGTACCAGACAGTTTTCCATATTTTCTGTGGATTATTTAATTGCATTTAATTTCTAGAAGTCAGATTATTGAACAGATACCTTTATATACATATAAACACACACAGACACAGAGGGGGCTGTTTGATATTTTGGGTTTCAATTGACTGGTTTGGAGCAAAGCTACTTCCTTGATTTTGAGCAAAAAAAGCTTTCTTAAACAAGTCACAATATATTAACAGATCAATACTGCATTGAGCAATGATGTATGCTTTCCGTATTTTAATATTCTTATGTTTCTGGGTCAGACCTTTTAGGGAAGGGCTGTTTTTGTGCTAAAGAAAATAAATTGATTTACAGTATGGAACAAGTGCCATCTGACAGCATATCAAGTTGTGAAATGGAGCAGAAGCAAATATATACAATGAAGGATGACTTTGTTTTCATAGAAAGAAGTTGCAAGGACTGCAAGCTGTGCCAAACCATCCCCGGTCACTAATAGTCACCTGACAAGAAGCCATGCAACCGTGCATTGTGAAACCGAAAACTCAAGCTCAGGAAAGCTTATTTAGCATGGTAAATAAATGACTATTTCTGTTCTTATTACCATTATCATCTTGACTGCCTTGAGAAATGGTGCAGACATGATTATGTCTTGCTACCTATGAGGAAACCCTTTTGGGGGCATTACTTTAGATGCAAGTATAACACTGTGATCTGAGGGAATATGCTAGTATATGATCAGAATAATTGTAGTTTTATTTGCTTTTCAGTTTGTTCGTTTAATAATTTTATTACTCCCTGGCTGACTAGTTATTTTGTGTTATTGGAAGTGATTTCAGTAAGTAATTGTATTAGCAGGAGTGAACATCTTACTTATCCTTTCAGCTGAAAGGTAACAGGGAATTATTTAATGTATTAGAGTAATTTATTCATTTTTTTGTACCTTTATTTATTGTCCATGCACTATGGTAACTTTTAGTCTGTTCTGGAAGGATGCACACACAGTAGTTGCACTGATTCCTGTCCCAAGGGTACAATGAGGGCTATTGTCTCTTCTTATAGCCCTGTTAGTTTCCCCGAGCACCCTATCTTATCAGAAAATACAGTAATCCTGCACTCCTGATTCCTTGGCCTCCTTATTGCAACTCTGTAATGAACAGGTTTTGTTTGTACTCTGATAAAATGTAGCTCATCTGAATAAATACACACCACAGTGGATCAGCTCTCCGTTAAGTGCAGTCAGTACAAATTTATTGTTCTGATAGAAAAGATCTTTAATCTGTAGAATTGCGTCTGGATAGCTGCAATTTCATTTTCTCTTTAAAGCAAAAGCAGGAGTTTTTTTCAAGGTTTTATAACTGTACTTCTTCAACGATCAGTATTTGACCAACAGTTAATTGTGTTTCGTTCTAGGGAGTTTTCAACACGTGCACATATTTTACTGCTATCTAACACTTGGACCGTACCTCATAACAAGAGACACCTGGTACCTAACTCCAACTCACACAACAAGCTGTTATGACAAGCTGGTGACCAGCCTCTCGAGCCCGAACCGGGGTCTCATGCAGTTAGCGTAAGGCACAGTCAGCATAAAGCCTGTGGCCTCTACTAGCAACGGTAATGCTGGTTCTATTAAACCACTGGCTAGAAAAATGATAAACATTGTGCTTATGTTTGGGTTCCAAACAAGCTAAAAATGAAAATCTGCTTTGTGTGCTTCTGATGTTAGGGGCGCAAGAGGCTCTAGCAGAAGGAAATATTGATGTTCTGAAGGTAAGGTCTCAGAGCAGTGTCATGGCAAAAAGGGCTAGTCTCAGCCTTACCTTAAATGTGAAAACAGATGATGAGTGCAAGAGCCTGTAGAGGTAATTTTATTTCTCTAGATGACACCAGTTAGGCTTTTAATGGAGCAATAAGTCTAGTTCTGGTGTGCTTGAGGAAAGGTACAGAAAAAATTGAGCAGTCCAAAAAAGTACCCTCTGGAATTATTTTCTAGCTAGCTGGGGTGCCTTAGGTGAGACTTACCTTTTGGACGCAATCTATCTTTTCATTTTTTCAGCAGCAGAGTAAGAGGTAGGAAAACTACCATGTAAGTTTGTCTAAAAGAAAATGGCACAGTTGTCAGTACTTGAAGTAAAACAAAGAGTCATGCAAGGCTTTTATGTATTTGTTTTCAATAACAGTAATGGTGATTAATCACTGGAACAGTTCCTTGAAGGAACTGCTATCTTCTCTTTTGGTTAAAATTTAAACTGCTCATTGCTGGAGGATTACCTTCCTTTAGGAACAAGTTGTTAGGTTGAATACAAGTAAATGAGTTAAAGATAGTAGTCTTTCATATACAGTAGGTTAGACTTTCATGTGCTGTAATTACTCTTTGACCAGTACTGTTAAATTAAAATGTAATTACTTAATACAATGGATGTAAATTGTTGAAGGAGACATGTCTAACAGGAATAAAACATCCTGAAAAAGTTTTGAAAGACTCCAGATACTATATTTCTGACAGAGGGGATGTTTAGCCAAAGGAAGAAGTTAAATATATAACCCAATAAAGACATGGGAGAAACATTTTACGAATTCCACCTGAAATATCATGAAGATATTACTAGACAGCGTATGTAGTGACCTACTATGGCCTTAAGACCGTTGGGATAGATTGAAAAGCTGTATCCATGGGTAAAACAGAGGCAAGGTAGATGGTAATTGCAGATAATGGGCTAAAACCAAAATAAAACAGAGTCTGGATTTTGAATAAAATGCTTAAAACCCATGGAGAAAAGCAGTAATTGAAACAAAACCCATTTCCAACTCACACATTTGAATAGTGGAATAAAATTATGCTAATCTAACATATCTGCCTTATTGTGCTTTTCTGTTCATTATGCTGCATGCATAAGTATGAGATGGTTATTGTCCCTTTGATAATAGTCCTTACTTATCTGCTTCAAATTGGTATGCTCTTTCTGAGCACTGCAAATGCTGTCTTTTGAAGGATCTTGTTTACCAAATGAGCTTTCTCTGCTTGTTATATTGTATTCTAATTTAGTCTTGTTTGCATCATGTAAAATGTATTGCAAATGATATTTAATAAATTGTACTATAGGTTATTTGGTGCCTGCATATTACTGGGTACCTCCCACATCATCTCTGGAGGATTCCATATCCAGTTCCTAAGAATTACGCTGCAGAATAAAAGTCGGTCATGACTGGCACCCCATCTCTAGTCAAGAAGCAATACTTGGCGCTTCAGAGAAAGATTCAGGCTGCCCTCATAATCCACCTAATTATGGCCCTGGGAGGTATTTCTTTGGGAATTGTAGTTGGTGATCGTTTCATGTAAGTGGCCTTAGTGCTTTTGTGATTTATGCATTGCTTATCACTGTGTCTAGTGTTAATTTTTTGTGGTAAGATTTTTCCCCCTGCTAAATATTACTATTTCAGAGTACTGTCTGAGTGTTCAGCATTTTGCTAACACACATTAAATACTGGTCACACAGCAAGACATGACTTTGTATTTGCAGTGAGGTCCAGAAGCATCCCGAAGTATTAACTGTAACGTGGTTTATGCCCTGAATTTCAAAATCGGCTCATCAGGCTAATGCTGAGCGCTTGCTCAGTTTGGTCTTAAAGAGCTATCATGATCATGTTTCAATGTAGCACAGTTCTAAAAATAAGGTGTGCATTTCTATAAACCTTAAATGATCCATCCTGTAATTTCCTTCTCTCTTGTGCTTAGTTTTTGTGTATTTCAGTACCTCCTAAAATATTTTCTCTCTAGCACAGTTTCAGCATGAGGGTTAGAGAAAGCCTTTCTTTGCCTCCCATGTTAAATTAGCCCTAAGGCATTTGGTCAGAGTCCTCGCTTGGGAGTCAGAAATCTGAGCAACCTCAGGCAAGAAGTAGATAGGCACTTCGGTCTCCCTTACTAAAGTTTAATGCAAAAACTAGACTATTGCACAAAAAGTTTGGGGTTTGGTTTTTTTCACTTTTTAAAGAAAGCTGCATGGAAGCTGCATTTGTCTGATCCTGTAGGTGTGATTTAGTCACACTCTCAAAAGGAGTAGTGTGTGAACCTTTAGAGGCTTTAGGCGTACGCTGGGCACTGAAATGCTGGATGAAGCTTGCCACAACTGAGTTTCCCTGTGCATTTCCAAAACTAAATTTTCAGGCCTGGAGGAATATTAAAAGTTTAAAGACCTTAAAAATTCAGTATGTGCATATTGTAGGTACCACTAGGGTAGACAATGGTTTGGTGGGGACAAGGTGGCAGAGGTTTGCTTTTTTTTTTTTTAAGGGGTAACTAGAAGTTTATTTTGATCACTGAAGAGCATATTTTTGAGTAGATTCTTAGGTTAATCAGTGGAACGTGAAAGCTTGAAATCAATACATAATATATTAGGATATTCTGGTAGTTTTTAAGGAAGATGATCCCGTGCAGTTCCTAAGTGCATTCTCCCTTTTGTACATTTCATTATATCGAAGCAGAGCTGCAGGTGAACCCTAGCCTCAATACGTTGGAACTTTTAGCGTGTGTGGTTGTAAGACAGGGCATTGTAAGGACCTGTTAAACAAGGATTCAGAGGAACAAGCTTGCTGATGAGGCGACAGCCGAATCAGTCGTCAATGAATCCTGAAGACAGAGGCTGTCATGTCAGACTGGCTGTCATAGAAGCCTGTGTGCAAGACTGCACGTTTGCAGATTGTAGATTTCTGGTAAGTAATGGGTTCTCGGCAAAAAGCATGGTGTCTCAGAAGGTAAATGAGAACAGAACTTTGGGTTCCTGACTAAGCTTTCCACCAAAATTTAGGTATGTGAAGTAGTTAGTCCTTGGGTTTTGTGGCTCAGTTTTAGATTTAGGACATCTAAAATCTTCTTAAAATATACTTCAGGATGCCTAAGGGTCCATTTTTTGGGTCTCATCCTAAGTACTTTGCTAAAGCACAACCATAATTATTTTCAGAGGCATAATGCTTTCTCACAGATGCTGCGTGACCATTTTTATTCTTTAAATGTCCAATCAAATTCTACCCTGTAAATGTAACTGGAAATTTGGCAACAATTCTTGGAGCCACAGTTTATTAAATGAATTCTACAGCTGCAAAGTTTTAGCAATTTTTATTTTGGAACTATATCAAAAACTTTGCATTGTGTAAATGTGCATAAAAGACTTGTTTAAATTTAATCAGTGACGCATAACCCAGATTTAATTTTGACTGGCTTTCTGCAGTGCCCAAAACCCTTTCTCAGTGGAGGATGAATGTTGAATCAAATACCATTTAGAACCTTATTCTGCAAAGTACAGATTAATCTCAGAATGGCGTGAGAATCTTCTCATTTAATCTGATGGGAGCACTGTAGGTATAGACCACTTAAGCATGTTGACCCGGCACACTGATAAATAGTAGACCTTGATTCCTTCAGAGGAACCTCCTTCAGAGGTTAGTGGTGTTTGGTTTTAGAAGAGCACAATCTTCTTGTCCACCTGTACTATAACTGTCTAACTGTTACTCCTTTTAAGACCTATCAGTGCAGTATGGTAAATGCACAGCCACCAACTTTCAGTTTCTAAGACCTTCTCTTAGCATTTTACTAATTTTATTTACTTTGTTATACTTCAGATGTATTTGATAGATGAAAAAACAGCTTAAAAATATTGAAGTGTTTTGTTGGAAAAAATCTTCGAATTAGAAGAAAGTGTTCAGAATGCACTCATCAAAGAATAACTGATTTCCAGACAAATAATGTCTCAGATTTATGTTGGTTGTGATTTTTAAAGGGGTAGTCCACAGGTTTTCCAAACCCATTTTGAAGTACTTTAACTTTGACCTGTCAATAACGGAGAAAGATGGTCCTAAAATAACGTAAATTGAACTAATCCATCTGTACTTCGCAGTCTTATTTGTAGGATAGGTTACTGTAAATTTACTTTTGCTTTCGAACAAGACAAATAACATAATATTACAGTGCATATTGTAGTCTTTGGGTCAGCTGTAATGGCAGAAATGATCCTCTTGAGCTGTTCTGGTAGGTTCAGAAGAATAACAAGAGACTCATGTTCTTTTATGGTACTTACAAGAAGTTAAGCGTGTATTTTTGGAGGTTAGAGGTTTTGACTTGACAATAGGAACTATTGACAACAGGACAATTGACTCGACAATAGGAACCATTAACATCATCCACATATTTAGGCCACTTGTGAAAACCAAGTTTTTGGAATTGGAACATCATGCCATGAATATGTTTTCAGGCATAGAAAAGCAGTGCGTGTGCTGATTTGCCAGGATGCATTGACTGAAGCGTTTCACAACTTCCTGGTTTGAGGAATAGAAGATGCAAGAATTAAATGTTTCTTTTATAATAGATAGAAATCTTGAAAACTAATCTGATCTAGCCTCCAAAGTGGTTTTTTTGCCTGAAGATGTGTGTTTTCAAAATGTTCTTGTGCATATATAAGTAGCCTACATGGTATATTCACAGACAGTTATTAATTCTTTGCCTTGAAGAGCATTAAGAGCAAATAAAATTTGTCTTTACATTTTTGTATGCTCTTGTAGTGGCAGATCAGTTTCTTGATTTCTTGGTGATAAAGGAAATAAAATGCTCAATATATAAAGCTTTCTGGTGGCATAATTCTTGAGCTTATTTTGGGTATCTTTTCATCAAATTTTGATTCAAAAAATAATGTCTTCTTTGCTCAACAGCTTTCTATTGAGTTACCTTTAGTTCCACTTGTTAGGAAAATGCATTACCATGATTCATGGTAAGCATTTTTACTTCATCTCAGTAGTTCTGAGCTCAATCTGATATTAAGGTGGTACCAACATCTGTGTTCACTAGTGAATACTTAACACTAAACTAGAAAAGGGAAATAAAAATAAAACAAATGCTAAATATTCCATACATAGCAAACACTGATTGCTATCAGAGATCCATTTAACAGTTAATCTCCCACCGCTAGTTATCAGGTCCCAGATGGACTTTGTATCATTGATCATTATCCTTTGGACCTAGTGACTCAAACAATTTATCACCCACCTCCGTATCTCGCAAGTATATATACACCCCCAGCTTGGCTAGAAGGATACTACAGGACACTGTGCTGAAACCTTTTAAAAAGTTAGACTACATCTGCTCCTCTCTTCCCATCCACAGAGCCAGTCATCTCATCAAAGAAGACAATTAGGTTCATTATGTATGCTTTGCCCTTGGTAAGTATTGCTGGTTGTATCTAGTCATGATTTTATCATATGCCTGAAAGTGATTTTCTCCTAGATTTGCTCTGTAACCCTCCAGGGAGTGAGGTTAGGGTGACTCAGCCTGTAAATCCTGCAAATCCCTTTTGCCCATGAATGCGTTGACTGGCATTTTCCAGTCATCAGGAACCTCCTGTTTACCATGACCTCTCCAGGCTGATTGCGAGTGATCTCACAATGCTGTTTGATTTTTATTTTTTGTCCCAATAACAAGCAAAATATGATTCAAAAGAATGCAGAAAGGAGACTGGTTTTGCTTATTCACGTAAAACATATAATCAGTAGTGCACTCTAGTGAATATGGCAGAGAGCTTCAACAACAATTTTCCAGTTCACTGGCTATTGCTTTAAAGAAAAGAAATGCAGCATAAGTATGGCATTAAATCAGAAGACCACTTTTAATTTTAAATTTAAGCAAAAAAAAGAATAAAATTAATGTGCATTCATAAATATAAATTAAGTGTTTAAAAAGCCACTGTTCTTCTTTACAGCCTCTCAATAACCTTTTTTCCAGCAAATACTACCAGGAGCAGTATTCCAAAGAGAAAAATTCATGACATTTACCCTCTGCTGCATGCAGACTAGGTGGAGAGATCACAGGAAATAAATACTTATAAATGCTTATATTAAATGTTGTTAAAATGTGTTAACAAACTTGATTCCTCACCCTCTTCCTCTTTTTCTCATGGAATGACTGAAAGTACATTTTTACTTAGTAAACCTGAACTTAAATAAGAGGAGCGGTGGTTTGCTTTACCTTCTGTTGATATATTTAATGAATATGTACTCTGTGTCAGAAATATATATAAACAACAACAAAATCTGTTACTAGAGTTTGTTACACGCACCTTTATTTTTATTAACAATTATCTGGACAGGCTAATATCAAGTGCATTTCTGTTTTATTACTGCTTAAAAGTTTCAGTTGTTATGTGTAGGATGTATGTATTAGGTTAAACTTCTATTATGCTTTAAGTGTGCTACCTGGGACTTTGTTTTGATTTGTTCATTTAGGACCTAAACAAGAGTGCATGGAGGTGTTCATAAACTCTCCCATTGCTGCCAGTGGATTTTAAATCGAAGTAGATATCTTTGCTCTAACCAAGAATTTCATGGAAATATTAAACATTCTAAACTGTAAAGAATATTTTAAAATATATTGACACTAACTAACATCTCTTAGCTTGGCCCCAAAGAAGAGTAGATGAGCAATCTGTAAGAAATTTAATGAAAACAAGTATTTATTAAAAACTTTAATGGTGTTATTTTTAATTCAGTTTAACTCCAAGTCAGGAAAGGAGCTGAAGGAGCCATAGGTGAATGTTGTTTGGGCAGGTGAAGAGAGAGAATTTGCTTCTAGTCCTTTCCAATTTTAGTTTTCAGTCTTTTTAATACGCCAGCTCTTGCTGATTAGCAAGCATACCTTCCATCACCATTTATAGGTTTGGGTTTTCAAAGTTAGGACCCAGAAAGTCTCCTCTCTGTGTGTATCTGTGTGTATCTGCACTAGAGTTTCATAAATAACTACACCATGCAGAGAGGCAGACAGGTGGTTTAGTCATCTATGAATCATAAACTTGAACATATACCCTAAGCTCTTTCCTGATTTTTCTCCCAATCTTCTCCCCTGGATTATGGTTACTTAGAGCAAACCTGTTGATATAAATAAGAAACATCCTATTTTATACAACCTGCTAATTAGAAATGCTGTGCCTGTAGACCTGTTGTTCTGGTAGGAAGGTTCTGTTAGCACTTTGTTCACTAAATATGCCTGTCTCTCAGCCCGAACTATTCTTGCTGCTAATGTGTGCCTAATCAGTAAGGAATTAATTCAAACTCAATGTAAGTTGGAGGGTTTTCCAGTTGTCTGTACACACTAGATATTAGGGCATACTTCTGAGTGGGTGCAAAAGGTGTAGTTCCTGTGTGGCATTTCCAGTGTTCCAGGGACTGTTGCAACTGGTGTTTAACAAAATTATTCTGACTCTGAATTATCTGTGGAATAGTCTTGTTTTACCTTTTGACCTTGGTGCTGGGGAAGGTTATGGAGCAGATGATTCTGAGCGCCGTCATGCAGCACGTGCAGGACAATTGGGAGATCAGGCCCAGCCAGCGTGGGCTTATGAAAGGCAGGTCCTGCTTGATGAACCTGATCTCCTTCTGTGACAAGATGACCCGCCCAATGGACAAGGGAAAGGCTGGGCATGTTGTCCATCTGGACTTTAGTAAAGCCTTTGACACCATCTCCAACAGCATTCTCCTGGAGAAACTGGCTGCTCGTGGCTTGGATGGGTGTCCTTCACGCTGGGTAAGAAGCTGGCTGGACGGCCGGGCCCAAAGAGCGGTGGTGGATGGAGTGACATCCCACTGGCAGCTGCTCACGAGTGGTGTTCCCCAGGGCTCAGCGCTGGGGCCAGTTCTGTTTAGTGTCTTTACCAACGATCTGGATGAGGTGATTAGGCACACCCTCAGTAGGTTTGCAGCCAACACTAAGTGGGGGGGAGTGTTGATCTGCCAGAGGGCAGGAGGCTCTGCAGAGGGGTCTGGGCAGGCCGGGCCGAGGGGCCGAGGCCGCTGTACAAGGCTGAACAAGGCTCAGCGCCGGGCCCTGCCCCTGGGCCACACCAGCCCCAGGCAGCGCTGCGGGCTGGGGCAGAG
>JAVKKW010000031.1:11082859-11167571 GCA_034782655.1 Micrastur ruficollis
TACCCACCCCCACCCCCCCCACACACACACACCCACCCAAATTATTTTAAATGGTTGTAAGTACCAAGGACAAACCGTTTCCTAATTGTTGGGAAAGAAAAGCAACTTTTTTAGTCAAGCTTGTTACCATGAACCTTGGCAGATTGGTTCTCAGTCTTTTAACTACTGCTGAGGTTTTTAAGACCCCTGTAGCCCATGGCTGCAAACCTCCCAGTTCTCACGGGCCAGGCTCCCTGCACAGGACACAATTCCCTTCATTTCTCTGGATTTAGCTTAGCAGCAAATTTGCCCTCTCTGTGTCTTTGAACGTTACTGAAACTATTTTAAAGGGTTACAGCATATGAATAAACCTGCCAGGATTTCCTAACGGGACTTAATCTGGGGAAACATAACGTGATGAATGAATCTGCAGGTGAAACCGCGGAAGCAGGGCTGGGCTGGCGCACGTCGGCGCTGTCAGGCATTCAGAGCTTAATGGTTAAAGATCGTTTCCTTGCTTGGTGTGATGGAAGTGGCAGAGTGGAAGTTTGAACAAATATTTTGTTATTTTCCATTTTCCACAAAGAAGAGTTTATGTTCTGATCACATTTAAACTTAAGTAGGAATGTCTCTAATCTCAGTTGTACGTCTGAAGTTTCTTTGAAACCAGTCTGCTATTCTTTTCTATTTCTAGTCTTTAAAGAGTTTTTCAGCCCAATTTAACAATGGAAGTGAAACAAAACGAGCCATTAGCTAGTCATTTGTTACTGTAAATCAGCATGGACCTTCTGAAGACAGTGAAGGGATGTCATTTCGGTAACACCGCTGACTTCCCCCCTAGTTTTCTTATTAAACTTGAGATTTTTAGGAAATCGTATCATAATGTTGGAAAATAAATTTATATATATTTAATTTTCCTTTCTTTGACACCAGCCTTCCATTCCAACAGCGAAAATTGGAAAAAGATAATATCCCTTTTAGTGTTCTGTTTGGTTTTTTTGTCAATAGCACACAAGCCATATTTATTTTCTAAATGTCAAGGTAGATCTTAAATGTGTTGTAACATATACTTATTTTTTTAGGGAGGAACGCATTGGTAATTATCTTTCCTAATGAAATGTGCTGTAATTTCAGTTAGGTTTTAAATGGGGCATGACTCTCATTTAAAAGGACCATTGCATAAATGCCTATTAGTTGCAGTTTAATGAGTTTATGCCGAACTCATATTTTTCCTGTCTCTTCCTATATGATTTTTACAAACTTATGCAGTACAAGGGAGCAACTCACTTGCTTCAGATTAGGATGAAACACTATAAAATGAAATTATGGTGCATTCTAAACAACAGCGTATTCCTTGCTAGTCCCTGCCTGTAACTGAACAGCAAATAACAAGAATTTGAACACGAAAGCAGCAGAATCACATAGAACTTACCAGTTGCTACCCAAAAATAATTACGTTGTTATCATGGTAGTGGCAAAGCACTAGTCTTTATTGCTAATAATTCTCATAGGGCCCCTATCTTTACAGGGACCATTGCCTTTAAGTCATTAATGTATAATAGATTTGCAGTCATGAGTAAACAGGATCGATCCTGTTCTGCCTCTTCCCTTGCCCTCGCTGCTAAAGAGGCAAAACTGCCGGTGTTTAATGGCTTTCCTCTTCTAGTGGCAGAGAAAGAGCTTTGCATTTCAGTTAATTACCTTGTGCCTCGATTTACTTGATTTGCAAAGCATGATGTCTCACTGAAGAAAATGAGGATTTGAATACATGTCCAAAGTACTTCGCTAAACAGAACTGGACTTCAGCCTATGTGTATTAACTTGCATCGTGACTCTAGTACTCCATCCCTCTAAGGCCACAATATAACTTCACAAAGTCCACGTCCCAGTTTTCACCCCTATGAATCACCAACAGGCTTTATCTCACACAGACTGCACGGGAGGGATGTCACCCTTGTTCATACATGTAGATGTGGACAGTGACTTACCTCTGAACTTGGAGCCATCTCCAATAAAAAAATGTTGTCTGCTGGCAGAGAGAGTTGGTAAGAAAGCAGGAGGTAAAGTGGATCCCTAGTGTGGATAAGTTATTTCCATTATAGCAGCGTCTCCGAGACACGATACCCATTCTTTCTAAACTCCTAATTTATTGCTATTTTTATTTCTTATTCTTCACTGAATTTTAAAACTGTAACAAAAGGGAATTGAAAAGTTCATGACACCAAAATCAAGCCTTAAGTGTATTCATCACACAACTTTATCCCTTGGTATTTTATGCTCCAATTCAAAAAACACATCTGTTCATAATTGCATGCATGACTCGGTAAGATTACTACAGGCCATAAGTTTATGTCTATGACTACCAGAAATACTGTAGGAAGACAAGGATAAAGCATTTGAAATGGGACAACCTTTTAAATAGTGTATATATATAAAATATAAACCCAGACTTTAAAATATATCTTAACACATTTTTTTCTAATTTAAAGCCAAGGTACTTCTGTACCTAAGTCTGGTTGTATTGATGGTCTATCACACAATTACTCTAGAGAAAAGAAACATTTTTTTAAAAAACTTAGAGTTTCAATCAGTACATAGATAATCACTATAAATCCCAGCTTCCATAATGATATACATCCAACTTCTTCTGGAATAATTCTCATCCTTTATTGTTCCCTACTAAAAAAATCCCCTTTAACATATACATCGTGAGTCTAGCATTTCAAAGTTTATCCTATCTCACCTTAAAGCTGAGAAGTATTTTTTTATTCCGTAATACCAAAATATTGATTAATTTATAACTCTTCCATCATTGCTCTATAAAATCCTCCTGCCCCATAAAACTGCGGACTCCTCCCAACATCCAGTGGCATCAATATGTGAATGGCAGTTGTCCCACATGGTACACTTCCAGAAAAGATTGAGTAGAATGGAATAAAAACAGTGGAAAGCAGCTTGTATTCTGAGAAGCATGAATATCCTGAAGAAAGAGATGGGAATTCTCTCCAGGCAATTGAGCTTGATGATTGTGCCTATCACAAGAAAGGAAGAATTTCAATGACTTTGAGCAAGGGCTCTGTCTTGAACCATTGTGAAGCTTCATTGCATTTATCATTCTCTTTATTGCAAATCTAAGTTTATATTAATGCATGAGGAAGAATTTACAGAGTTAATATACTCCCAAAAACTACGTCTATAAATGAAACATAACTATTTGATGTTAGGGCAGTGCTGTTAGTTTAATATAGCATTGAACACATCTGCCAGTGTTTCACCAAAAAAAAAAAGCCATACTGTAAAAACATTATGTGAAATGTTTTTCACTTTTACAAACTCCTTGGAGTGTATATTCTTCCACATTACACCTTTTTAATACCTCTTCCATCATAAAGACCTTTCTAGCTGAACTTGCTACCCATGATGTTGGACAACATAAAGTTGTTTGAGCAGAATGAAGAATAAGACCTTCTGCCCTTTGTTTTATACCTGTGCGTTGCTTTCCAGCCAGTTACAGGAGTGTTTAGACACAGTGAGATCCCTCTCTCCTTATGGAACCCTCATGCTCACAGCTTCACTTACTGCAATGACATTCTGGGGTGGAACAGACTGTAAAGAACGGAAAACGCGTATCCATTACCATTTCCTGATGATGATTCCAGATCTAATCAATTTTAACGTGGTGTTACAATGAACCTGGGGGTATCCAAACACCTTCTTCCAATTTTACAGGACCAAATGAGATACCTACCATCATCTAGCATTAGAAGGACGTACGTTGCACATGCACATGAAGTAACAGATTAGAGGTCCCGACACTCCCGTGAGCAGGTCTATTTCCTTGTTTACTTTTCCCAGTAGGTGGATAGGAAGTCAAGCCAGTAGAAAATGGTCCTGCTAAAACTAAACTAAAAGAGAAAAATGATCTTGGAGAAAAAAAGTGGGAAATGTTTGGGGAAAAAGAAAGGTCTTTAATTAAATTCCCAGAGCATGTGTTAATGAAAAAGGATAAAGACATTTATAAAAGGATTTTTCATAGAAAATACTGATTTCTGAACAATTCAGTCAGGCCCTGCAGCTCAAGGTGTAAGGCCAGCTGTCTCAAAGAGGAATTTGAACCACATTATTATTGTTTTGTCTATATCCTATTCTGTTTCCTTGGAAGGGAATGGACTCACAGAAAATTAAAGCTAAAAATTAGCTTAAGAGTCCTACAGAGATCAGAAATTTTTACTTCTTTTTTAAAGGAAGTTAAGTCTAAAATTGAAAAATCTGCAGAAAACTTGAGAAGTTTAGCAGCCTAATAAAACACTTCCATACAGGACTGAAGTTTTTATGCCCTTGAAAATGCTTTTGTAAGGACATAGATAGCTTGTCCATTTGAGTAACAGTATCTGCCCTTTCATTTAGCTTTGTGAAGGATATTTTTATTCCCAAACACTGTACTAATCAATACTTGTTCAATAATATACATGATTACTGCAGTACATACAACAGTGCTTTCTGCCTTCTCACGTAATAGAGAGAAAATATAAGGAGAGATTTGTTAACCCCTTTTGGACACTATTCCATGAAGAATTCCATGTGGTTAACCTTTTTGAGCTATTTTGTATATTTTAATTTATGAATCTCGAATACCTAACCATGCAAAAGACATCTTTCTAATTTCTTAAAATATCAACAGTACACCACTGAGTTGCTGAACATATCAAGCAGTTATTTATAAATTACAAAAAAAAAAAAAACAGATTACATCTGTGCAATTTATTTATTGTAAGAAATCATTGCTTTTAAATAGCTAAAAGGCATTCCAGAATTCTGTAAGAGAATAATTTCCACAGTTAGTAATAATAATCTCAGTAGTTCGACAGCCTGATTCTATAACTTGAAGATCCCAGAACTCTTCATGAGAACAAGCCTAAGCTTCATAACTCTCTGAGATCAGTAATGTTAGTCCTTTTATAGCAAAATGCTTAAACATTTGCATTCCCAGGCTTAAAGTCAACTGTTTGTTTGATCTGATTTAGATCCATTACGTTCATTTTACCAACGGCAAACAGGAACGCAAGAAAGCTAAACAGCATTTATAAAGCCAATCTGTGTCAGAGAAAGAAGGTGAATTCAGACATTTAATTCCAGCACTCCTTCTGGAAGTCCTTCACTTTTAGTTATTACAAACGAAATAAAACTATTTAAGCTTTTTCCTCCTCTTAGACACTTTATGCATTGCTTTCCTCGGGTGCAGAGCCTATAAAAGAATGAAATAGAAGGTATTCCAAATAGTTTATCTAAAATGAGTGCTAAATCAATCCTAAAGTTGTCATATAATCTTGTACACCTTCAGTCTAAAAATTTAGGCTGCAATAATGTCTCTAAGATGCCTGGAAATACAAATGGATACTATCTAGGAGTCAATGAAGCTGCTGAACTGAAAGGGCAACCTTCAAGATTGGATCAATGTATCATGCGGTGTTATAAACATGATTGTTGTTGCCTTTCTGTACGAGACAGACCTGTGTTCGTCAGAAGGAGGAAAACAAACAAGCAAGTATTTAGTAGCACAGAACCTTTTTTGAGTAAAGAAAAATAATCCAATTCTGTTTAAACGCTTGTTTTCAAGCCGCAGCAATAGAAGTGGAAGCCAGGCTTACAAAAAGTGACCGATTCTACACGCACTCCCACAAACGCTTCAAAGGGCTTAAATGCCTTTCAAGAAATTGATATTATAGGAAATCCGAAGAGGGAGAGGCTGAGCTATGAAAATAAAGCAATGTTTGGAGAATACATTCTGCTTTTAATGTGAACATTTTACACCTCCAGGGTGTTGTGCATCCTAGGCCACATACCATGAGACTAAATTAATACCTGTCAGAGTCAATGACACCATTTCTTCCAACATCGATGAACTTTGGTTTAGGCTATGTTTTCAGTGCAGAATGTGACAATAGATGAAAACACAAGAGAGACTATTCAGGCATCTAATGTCTGTTCCCACTTTTATCAGTACTCTATTGCATGGCCTTAGGCAACTCCTACCCTCATTATGCTTTAGTTTCCCCAACATGTAAACATTTCTTCAACTGGGGAATGTAAGGCACCACAAAACCACAAATAAGTGTAGAGGCTCATGTGATAACTTCCCTTTGCACTGGGTAATTTGCAGATAACACTAACATATATAGTGATCAAAGGATGAGCATCTCAAATTTTCAATGCTGAATAAGAACCAGCTTGCAAATAAAATCCTCGTTATCCATTAAGCATCTCTTGCAGACACGGTCAACTTACGAGGTTGCTGAGTCTAACTTCCACTCCAATATCCCCCTTTCACACTCTCAAAAACCATTTGACTACTGGTCATGCCATAAATAATCCAGAAAACCACCTTCATAATATTGGTAATGCTGTTAATTAAACATTACTTTCCAACTGAACAGAACACAACCAGTAATAAAGACATGACTAACAAAGCAGGGCTCTTCGTGACAGTATTGAACTACTGTCCTTCAATTCATATACATACATAAACATTTTTCATCTGGTTAGATAGAAAGTGAACAAATAAGAAAGCAAGATTTTACACGTTCACATTTTACTGGCGTTCTTAGTAAAACTTACAAAAACCTCAACAACAACAAAAAGCCTATTTTCGTGGTTATATATACTGTGAAAAATACCCAACCTTTGCCAAAGAATATAGCCAAATTTTTCCCACGCAAGGAAACTGTAACAGACACAATAAAAAACCAATAGTGCAAATATTCCTGTCAGAAGCTGCGCAAACATTTGTGCAAACACATAATAAACATCCCTTCTAGTTAGGCAAAATTGGTCCTCAAGTATTTGGAGATCATGAAAATTGAATGTAAACACCTGACAAAAAGAAAAACCCCAAACCTACACATTCCAGTTTACTGCCTGAATGACCAACAGAGTTTCTCATGCTTCTTAAGGTCTTGACCATTTGAGGGAAAAAGAGATTCCTTTGTTAAAATTACTGTTGCTTCTCTCGACATCTTGATGCTTAGATCATTTTCAGTAGGCATATCGCAGAAAAGAGGAAGGCTGATGATCCCTAGTTTGTGTTCAAACTGCCTGATACCACCTCCAAACTCTGAACACAGCCTTTGAATTGAAAAAATGTTTCCAAAGAAACCAAAGGAAAAGGGACCGTTTAAAAAGAATGCATGCATATAGTACTGGTTTAAAAGAGTCTAAATTTCAGAACCATTTTCCTAAACCCAGCAGACACCTTTCTTTCAGGAGACTGTGTTTCAAATCTGGAAGCCATAAGCTGAATGCCAGTCTTTGTTTTTAAGACACAGGAAAAGGAAAATCTGATGCCCACAAATCCTATGCTAAATACAGCAACTGTGACCCATAGTAAAACCAACTGTTTTCTAGCTACAAGAAAGATATTGCTAAATCTTTGTAAAGATAGTCATATTCTGCTTCCTATAACATTTTCCATGATTTCAGTCTAATCCTGTCAGATAGGCATAACTGAGAGCAGAATTTTAACCGTTAGTTTCAATTTAGTTAGATTTACCACAGGTAAAGAATTCTCTCTCTCTATTTATTGCCAAACCCATACACCAAATAAGACTGTCTACCCTAAAGCCCAAACACTAATCACATAGAGATGTAATTAATCTTGCTTTTGGTGATTGCCAATTCCCTTTATATATGCTTCTACCTGTATTTAAGAACCTTTCAATGTATCACTGAAGCACACAAAATGTTTTACTCATTCTCCTTTCCAGTGACAATTAACTGCACATAATTCATGGATAAAGTCCATTTTAATATCTTTTGTTCTTTGGAAAAATCTCATAGAGGCTGATAACCACACGTACTAGTTTCTGTATGAGCCCTGCAGCATGCCTTTCCCTTTCTGGGGTTTTTTTCCTGTGGTACAAATACGTTAATGATACACCAGTGCACGGGCAGCCTCAGAGAGACGCGCACTTTTATTCAGGTACGCAACGTAAGAAAAAAAAACCTCCTCAGATGCCTTCAGGGAAAACTATGGAAGTCCTGATTTTCAGAAGTGCTGGGCACTGGCCATTCTGGCTAGAGCCAGCTGAAGCACGTAGACACTGGAGAACCATGCAAACACCTCCCGCTTCCTGCTGTCGCTGCCTCCTGTTCTCATCGTCTTTGCAAGAGGCACAAAACTGCAAAAAAAATTTAATCAATTACCAGAACGGAAGTTTAAATGGATGCATTGACATGGGCAAATGGACAACTTTTAAATTGTGATTGATCTCTCCTGTATGTCTGTGTGCCCTCACAGGACCAGCACTAATGCACTGCTGACAAGTGTTCCACCATCTGATTTTAAGCTCCCTGAGAAACTGGATTAAAGATTCAGGCATAAGTCCTGATGCTGTACGTCCTTCTATGTAACGACATCGTTCATGATTCAAATGTTATAGGTGGCTCATTTCCTTGAATTATTTGTCTCACTATAAACTTACAAGTTTTTATTGTTGTTCCAAGCTGATTTTCTGACACTTCTTTTGCTAGTCTGTAGAAGTAGGAAGAACTCTCCATCTTAGGAAAGGGTCCGCTTGCCTTCACAAAGTGAATCAATGAGACTAAATCAATGAGAACTTTTCTATTATTATTAAATAGTATAAATAAAAACTGAAACCTTTGTGAATGACAATAGCTGAAAATAACAGTAAGGTTCGAAACAAAATAAGAGGTGCTCTGTAAGAGCTCTGTTTTATTCAGCTGTTTTTCACGTGTGTGCATAGGCAGCACCATTCGCATGCTTTGGCATTAAAAAGCCGAGTGGATAGACAAACACACACAACAGATGCTACTAGAAAGTTTACTGTCAAAGCAATATTTCACAAACAATATTAAGATCTATACTAAAGATGTTCAGATTTAATTGCCAATATCAAAAAACAACCAAACAGAAAGCCTCACCACAACCACCCAGTTAATCAATGACAGAAATCAGCTTTGTCACTTCAAGCGTCAGTTAAAAATATCTGTGAGCACTGAAGAAGATCTGCCGCAGAAACACGCTTAACGTGATCAGATTTCAGTGTGGAGATACGTACCGAGCAAGGCAGAGAGAGAACAGAAACTCAAAACCTAGGGGTCATATTTTGACAGACAGAGCTGAATAATTCCAAAAGCTTTGGCTTTGCAGGCACTAAAAGGAACCTGATCTCAGATAATTTCTTGGGGTTATGACGCACAGTCCTTCTGAATAAGAAGCTTTTGGCAGATCTCGTTTGGAAGAGCATCTCTTCTGTTTTTTTAATCTCTCCCTGTACACGTAAGCCCAATTATGCACAGCCCTTTGTGAGCAAGCCTCTTCTGCTGCAAGAAAAGCTCCATTGTGGCCGCCGAGTTACTGTTACCTTCCCTACCCATTCAGCACAGCATAAGATGGCAGCTTCAAGCAGCCAGATCGCGCTCTCTTTTCCTGTCACCAAGAGAAAACAGAACCTCTCCTGCACAAACGTACTGGCCTACAGCAATGCTCTGAGCCATCTGAGCAAATCATTCCAGCCAGAGAAACAAAGCTCTTAAACATCGCAAAAACCCGCAATTCACAGAGAGGAGACTGGCTGAGAACGACAATGTGAGCATTTGAGATAGTGCCAGCTTATGCGGCAGAGGAAAAAAAAGACTAACATTCATCCAACTACAATAGGAAAAGATGCGAGAATAAAGGACAGAGTGCAGGAAGGGTGCCTGAAACGGGCTGAAGGTGAGAGGCATAACTTGAATGTGAGAAAGCAACATGGTGTAGTGGCTGGTTATTCATGCTAATGTAAACAGCACATGAAACATTAAGCAAACCAAGGCAAGAGGGTTCTCCTCTGTACTAGTGTTACTTAGAAACAGACAACTAGCCTTGTGTTCATGTTTCATTCTGAGTAGAGCAACTGTTTTCCTAGATAAAAGTACCTCTACAAGGCTCTGCTCATACTCTTTTTATTTTCCAACTTCTTTGAATGTGTATGTTTTCTGATGAGCAATTCAACCTACATGCAAGATCCTGAATTTCTATATTGTTCTAGCATCAGAAATACTATTTCAAAATGAATCCTTACATTATAAGGTCACAGTAGAGATAGGAATACACATCTGCTAATTCTGCACAGCCAATACCAGAGGCAAAAAAAAATAGTATCTACTCAGGCAGCAGACGAAAGCACCTACTCTGTTTTCATTGTCTCATAATACATTTCTGCCATGCAGAAAAGAGCTCAGAAATTCTTCTTGATTCTGTTCTGACATTTGAACCATATGTTATTGCACTAATTAAATCTGCCTACATATCAATGACTTCATCACATAGCCACACTACCGCTGTGTGCTGATGATGCGTTTCTTATTCATGCATTTTTTTCATCTCACTTAATCTGTTGTAATCATAGCCTCTTTGAACATATCGTTAACAGACTTCTAGCGTTGACGCTACTTTCAAGAATATTAGAACCTGCCAAAGTAGCATAATTTTGGTTCTTGGTTACTCATTACAATTATTACTCCATAGCTACTTTCATTTAGTTCACTTTCCCCTTTAATACTGTTTGTGTCGAAGACCTGTTCTAGTCAGGCAATACTTACAAATTACAATGCACAAGATTAGTTTAGCTGATGTGATTCTTTTGTATCTTAGCATCAAACTGCTCACTTTCATCAAGTGTAGATTTCACTGCTGATATCTAAAAAAGTCATAATGGGTGGAGGGTTTCGAGACAGTTAGAACAATCTCATTGAAAGTCTCTTTACTGCTCTGATAATGCTAGCATTATGATATGTTGTTCTTACAGCCTTTAAATAAAAACACCCTCAAAAGAATATTAAAACCTTCCATCAAAATTGGATGGCTTTAGGCATACCTTAAAAGTCAAAGCTGACAGTGTTCTGATAAGAAATAACTTGCATTTCACACACCCACCCACTCCTGATAGCCAAAACAGAGAATCATGACTCTAATCTTATCTATATGCAAAAGAGCATTATACATTCAGGAAAGTCTTTTGGGAAAATGAATCCAAGCTCCTGTATAGTTTCAAAGTATGTTGGTTTGGTTTATTGCCACCTATTCTGAATATTCTATGCAACCTGAATAACTAACATAGATTTGTGTATGTGTATAAATACATGCATATCAATACAAAATTAATGATGGAGTGCCTACATTTCAGTGACATGGTCTTGTTTTTCCTTCATTATATGTTTAGTACACATAGACACATGAAAGTAAATTCACACCCAAAAAATGTAATTACAAGACCATTTTTAAAAGCATAATTTTGTGTCTTTTCTATGCTTACCTTTATCCTCCATTATCAACATTTTCTGTAGCATTACTCTTGCATTGATATCATGACGTGTCAGATCTCACCATGATCACATGGATGCACAGTTGTCTCCTTCCTTCATCTAGGTCATAGATTTGTTTGTGCCAGGCAGTGGTGGCCAGGTAGTTATGCTTGAGAAGTTCTGTTTCAAGATTTTTTCTGTTTTAAGACAAGAGACATATATTCTTTCAATAGCGTAAAAGCCACTCTAACAGCACAGAGTCATTTATCTCTATCTCTCTCTGTCTCTCTCATTTAGGAATTTCTACCCACTAGTCGTTTACAGATCCAAACCAGAAATATTTCTAAATGCAACACAACTAATCAACATTTCTGCAATGTCCAAGAGGTTATTTATTATACAAAGAGGAAATAAAATCTATGTTGCTTACAGAAAGGCTGACCTACGGAAATGTGAGTTGTACCCTTAATGTTTCTAGTAAACATAAGCTGTACTCTGAACAATCTTTTTTCATGGCATGAATAAACATGTCTCTGCCTTTCATTCTGAAGCAAGAGTAACTTAACTGAAATATGTGCAAAAATGTCTTTTTATCATTACTAGAAGCAAACGAGAAGACTAGAAAATGTTTAAGTTTGCATTGCTTCCCTTTCCTTCAGGCATATTTTCTTCTCCCTGGGTCTAATACAAGGCAGAGAGGTTGCTGGCAAACTCTGAACATAACATATGCCTGGCAAACAGACATAACACAGTTATACACCTCTTTCAAATTCCCTGAGCCAGAAGCATCATGAAGAAAGTTGCAGGACTTTCTTACCTCTCCCCAGCCTTCTGTATAACCATACAGAAAGGAGAAATATGAAAATGTATTGTTTAAAAGGCAGTACGAAGGATGAACTTAACAAGACAAAGAAGAGTCTCTCAAGCTTCACAGGAAACTCGAGCTGAAGGTCTAACATTCCCAAGGACATCCACACCTGCTGCTCTTAGACACAAATTAACATAGACACTGAAATCAAAACTAAATGGATTAAAAGAAAAATGTGCCAAATTTGCACAGCTAGTGTTAAAGAAAAGGATTAGAGAGAAAAACTTAACCACAGTCTCAGTCTGTGCCTAGGAAAATCATTATTAATTACAAACCACGCCTCGTGACATCCCTAACCAACACAACCTTGTTGGAACAGATCTGTATACTAGGTGAATTCCTAAGGTGAACAGAAGCACTTTGGCCTGTATGTATCTTCTTCCCCTCCTTTAACAAGATAACCCCAACTCACGCTAGATAATATCTTATTCAGCACATAAAATTACCATCTCCAATGGGTCTGCTTCACACTACATGAGACATACTAACAAGGCAGGAAGATTCACACAACAGCCCTTAAAACTCACAGGAGAGATTTCCAGCTGATGTGAAATGTCACAGCTCCATTGACTTCAAATAGAGCTACGCCACTGCATCCTGCCCGAGGACGTGGTCTGCGAGCCTTTAGCTATCCAGCAGGCTGGCTTATCATTCAGACAAAGCATTAATGTCACCTCTTAGGTTTGCTCTGAAGAGTATATGGAAATTTCAGCCTGCGAGCCAGCAGGAGATACATGTTTTTACAAGCATGAATTCATAGCAGAGCTGCTGAAATGAAGCACTGAGTTCGGAACAGATCCCTCCATCAGAAATTATACCGCTTGGAACATGCCACAAAAACAGCTCCTCCAGGACGTGTCTCTGAAGAGGAACAGACTGAAGAGGTAAGAGGCAGTGAGAGACATACAGGGCAAAAAAAATGAGCATTTTCAGAGACCTTTTTCTCTAGAAGTATTGGACATAAAAAGGAAAATGGATTAACTGTCAAAACAGCACTGTAAACAGAAAAGGGTAAGAGATACAGCCCTATGGAAAGGTAAGATCTTGGGAAAGTATGTGCTGGGGCTACTTAAACAGCACTTTTAAAGCACAATTGTCAATCAAAAAAAAAAAATTCGCATTCAAAGATAAAATGTTTCTATCTAACATTGTTCTTAAGAACGCCTGAAATTATCTAAGAGCAATTTCAGGCAAAGATTCATGGAAGAAAAAAATATTAATCAATTTTCTTAGTTTATTTTATGCACTTTGGAGTACAACTTGCTTAGTTGTTCTCCAAGTGTAGTCAGTTTGGCACCAGTCCCATGAAACTTACATTATTTATTGAAGTCTACAAATGTATCAGGGTGTAGGTATCTTTAGAGAGAATATACGATAACTAAGAGACAATGCTGGGCCATGAAAAAATGACTGTACACTGGCCATTATTTTTAGAGTTGGAATTATTGGTAGGTTTTTAACCACGAGAGGAGAAACATCCTGGAACTTTCTTCCATTTGGAGTATCAGAAGGAAAACCTTGCCTGCTTTAAAGATGGAATTATTTACATTTCTGAAAACGAAAATATAATAAAGGGCCTGCAATGGTCTAAAATCTGATACTGTTTGATAGTTTTGTGTTGCAAGGGAAGCAATTTGATGATCCTAAACTGATTCCTACTGTATAGGAATCAGAAGAAAGGCTAGGAGCTGAAAGTCAAATAAAGTCTTACAGACTCAATTTCATCGGTTCAAGAAGTCTAAGCTGTTACTTTGTCCATTTAATTCACTCCACTACTTGCATTTGCATTGTCAGATCCATGCTTTTACCAGAAGCATAATGTTAGGAAGTGTGAACATCCCAGGGGAGCCAGAGCTGATCAAAACCTCTAATTTCCCTTTTTGTGGTTAAACACAGACTTTACTAGAAGATTTGTTGCGCCCTGAAATGAAAGGGAAGGAACTTTAAAATAGACATCTGCACAAAACCCGTAACTCTGTCAATTCTCTATTTCCTCAACGAGAGAAAACATGCAGCATTCGTCGGCCTGCCCAGGGCCTGCCGCTGTAGTTTCAAGAGCTGATGCTATCTGAGAGCCAAAGTTCCCATTGGGATTCTTCTAAACACTTCCAAGGTTTATGCAGAGGAGCTGGGAATAAAGTCAGGGTTCCCAGGACTTTCAGGCTTCTAGCATTTCTGCATGATGAGGCTGCGCAAATGCACGATACCTGGCCCTTGCCGCCCAAACTGTAGAGCTGCTTCAGTATTGCGGCTCCGGGAAACCCAGCAGCTTGTCAAGCCAGTTTGGTAGGAAGCAGGCTGGTTTCCAGTAGATGCTTGCCTAGCAAATACAGTTCAGTCAGGACCATTGAAAACAAAAAAATGTTCCAATTTCAGCTGTTCAGCGTTTTTTGAAGGAACACTGCTCGTTCTTGAATTCTTGACTATCTGTGGCTTATTTCAGCTGAACAGTAAATTCTTCTAAGAATATTTTTAAATTCCAAGGTAAATATAAAACAAATATTAAGCACAAAAAGGCAACAGAAAGATTACTTACAGGTGTCTGGAATATAGACTAATACACGTAGCCTCTCTCTAACACCGCTGGTGCGTTACCCACCGTTTCTACGGTCACAGAATCCCTGGTTAGACATTTGTCTGCCTTGTGACATACAGGTTTGCTCAGCGCTATACACTCTTAAGTAAAACTATTACCGACTAAGATAATGGAATGATTTGAATTTAATATGGCATTTGGTACTTCTCCGTAAGTATATTTGGTTTTGCTTAGCAATAAATTAGTCAAATATTTAAAATTAATAAATTCAGAATAATGTATATCTCCCTAATTTCAAGTAAATTGCTTACAAATACAATTATCGCTTCAATTAAAGTCCAGGAATTGAGTCTAATAAAAGGTTTATGAATGCTAATCTTTAACCTGTCCTGATCCTTTTGTCCAAAATGATCATAATTTGCTTTTATCCTCAACCATAGGTCAGTCTGTTTTTTATCAATGACCAATACAACGTGCCTCTAACACGTTATTATTTGCTCTAATACAGCAAAATCAAAAACTTCTGCAAAGTAGGATGCAGGGACTCACAGCATCTCCAGCACCTTACCACAGTTTAAGGCCCAGATTCTGAAAGAATGTTTAAAGGGAATTCTCTGGGTGATTTGGTGCATGAGATCAAAGATACTCATAACATCACTTCTGGGATTAAAATCTTATGGCAGACACATATGCCCACATGGAGACACTTCCTGGCATCTGGTCTATTCAAGACCAAACAGTTCTTTCTAATGTGCCGGCTTTTGCCTTCCAGTCATCTCAGACTTCTAACTGATGTCGCTCAAATCCATATAGATGCTTATTTTCAGAAAGACATTACCAAATAATTTATCTCCATCTTGAGTCTGATGGAATACATGATAGCATATTAATATATGCAATTCTATGCTAAAATTAATTATTTACACAATTAATTACTCAGGTAGAGTATTTTCTTCATTTTCTTTGTTCAATTTCTTTCCTAAATCAAGATACTTTACTTAAATGAACAAATTAGACATAAATAAAGCATATTTCATTTATACTTTCCATAGGAACTGTCTTCATTACTATTTTTAAAAAAGGCAGAGAAGACTAACTGAATCAAGTTAGGCAAATCTCTGTTATAATTTTTCTAAGGCTCAAACTGGTGGGCAAATCAGCCACCTGTTTGAAACCTCAGGAGACAATGACCACAAAATAAGGGACACAGGATGAAAGTATAGGGAGCCATGAAGACAACCCTGAGATGCGCAGAATGAGGTGGAGATGCTGGTGAAGCCCACTGCCTGCTGCTTGGGGCTCTGCCGGTGGTGACTGGCAGCAAGCGTGTATTGGAACACGTTCAAGCAAAAAGCAACGCACTGGTTTGTCACGGGCCTGTGAAGGCATCTGTCCAAGCATCCGCTCTTGTGAGCTTGAGCCTCACTCCAACCTTGTACCAAAGTTTGCCTCCAGACAATCGCAGAAGACCGTTAAACAAGGAAAAGGTAAAAAGGCAGAAAGTGTCAACCAAAATCTTAATGAAAACACCAGAAAGAGACAAAAGAGAATTCCGGGCAAAACATGCACCAAAAGTCAGAGAAAATTGTCAGCCTCGGTTGTTGGAGTCCTCCGTAGCTTAATTTGTTCCCAGCCTCCATATTCACCCCCACCAGATACCGTTTAAATAATTGAATAAAACTAAAATTTACCCTGGAAGAAAATTCAATGTTCAGCTTTTCCAGGAGAGGCCTTTCCACAATCACGCTTCTGAGATGTTTCAATTGTAGAGGAGCCAGATCAATAACATCAACATCAACCTCAGTTTTATTCAGTACAAAGCAACAGGAGAAGGCCAAGGGGAAGAGGTAGCATTTGTGTTCAGTTCTGGTTGACAGCCAGCTGAACGTGAGCCGGCAGCGTGCCCAGGTGGCCAAGAAGGCCAGTAGCACCGTGGCTTGTGTCCAAAACAGGGTGGCCAGCAAGGCCAGGGCAGTGACCGGCCCCCTGCACTCCGCACTGGTGAGGCCGCACCTCGAACCCTGGGTTCAGTTTTGGGCCCCTCACGGCCAGAGGGAGGCGGAGGGGCTGGAGCGTGTCCAGGGACGGGCAGCGGGGCTGGGGCAGGGGCTGGGGCACAAGGCTGATGGGCAGCGGCGGGGGGAGCCGGGGGTGTTTAGCCTGGAGGGGAGGAGGCTCGGGGGGGCCTTATCGTGCTCTACAACTGCCTGACAGGAGGCTGGAGGCAGGGGGGGTCGGTCTTTTCCCTCAGATAAGTAGTGACAGGACAAGAGGAAAGTGCCTCAAGCTGCGCCAGGGGAGGTTTAGATTGGATATTAGGAAAAATTTCCTGACTGAAAGGGTGGCCAAGCACTGGGACAGGCTGCCCAGGGAGGTGGTGGAATCACCATCCCTGGGGGTGTTTAAAAAACACGTAGATGCAGTGCTTAGGGACATGGTTTAGTGATGGTCTTGGCTGTCCTGGGTTAACGGTTGGGCTTGATGATCTCAAAGGTCTTTTCCAACTTAAATGATTCTATGATTCTATGATACTGTCACTTTAGCTTGAAGTGTAGGACTATATGCACTTAATTTATCATTAACTATTGAAATTAGAAACTACAAAGATATTCCTCATTACTTTTTATTAGATAAATAAACCCCAAAATAATAAATTTATCTGCACTTAGGCAGTTAACTGCATAAATATCCAGCCAGATTAGATTTATGACTTAATACGGCGTTGAGGTGAAGGGGATAATATATACCTTGCCACGTGATTGTTTCAAGCTGTCTGCAGCCTTAGGCAGACATCCCATACATGCCACATTTAAAAGGTTAGCTTTGTATCTGGAATAATGTTTAGAGCCTCAGGCTCAAATTTGACTATGTTTTGCTTGATATCCACTATTACAAGGATATAAAGCAACTATAAACCTGTCTAACCAACCTGTTAATCCCAGTTTATAGCTTTTCTGCAGATCTAAGATGATGTGAAGTAGTAGAAGTAAGTGAAAAAAATCTGCCCCTCAGTTTTTGGGGTATTTTTTGTGAAAGGAAGTTTAGATTTTTGAAGCACAATTACATAGAAATTTAAAAATAACCTGTAATTAGGTGGCAATTTACATGCTTGCATAGTGAAATTATACAGAAGACCCTGCTTGCACTTTCCTTTGAAAATATTCAGCAGATGCACAATCTACTCTCCTTTTATACACAGACGCAGAGGTCCATTTCGGTGTCATAAACCCTTGAAAATTGTAACCCATAGAGTAGTTCTTGTAATCTTTCCTAGTTTAAATGATTGAATATCAATAACAAGGACGTGCCGAGGAAAGGGAGTCTGTTGATTAAAAAAAAAAAGTATGTATTTGCATGACTAAAATATTGGGTTCATTTTTTCAAACACAAATTTAATTTATAAAAGTGGAGGGGGTGGGAAAGTGTCTATACTGACTTAAAAGTATACTCCAGTGAGGTTTATTCTAAAAAATGGTAATATGCCAGTCTATTATAGTTGCGTGCTAGAGTGATGAAGAGCTTCTTTATGTTAGTAAAGTATGCTTTTTCAGTTCATTATGACAGAATTTTTGATAGCGCACAACTTCTGAAATCCCTCTAATTAAATCTATTTTTAGCTCTTATTTTTCATATTGCCAAGTAAGAGGAGATTCTAAAAAGGAATAATTTACTAAGTGGAATAAAAACAAAGGGGAAAAACAAGTCAGCATTGAAGGTCAGTGTCTGATTCAGAATACTGTGTGAGGAACATATTTTAATATAACACATGGATTCAGTGTTTCTCATTTCCAATAAAAATAGCAGAAAACTTAATCATTAAAACATAACTTATTCTTGAGGGGGTTTGGGAGATCAGTTTTTCATTCTTGCAGGTATAACGGCAAAATAAATGTGACATCTTGAATTGGAAGTGGATGAGAATGTTTTTGCAGGCAGTACGTTACGTTTTTAAGTGTGTGCAGTTCCCCTCAACTAACCGTAAGCCCTTTCAAGCAATCAAAATACATTTTGATGATTGATGTATTGACCCATTCCTAGGGAATTTTGTTTTTCCACCTGAACGTTAAGACTCATTAATCACTCATGCTCACTGAAGTCAATAGAAGTATATGTCGGATTTTTGAAAGAGGACTTAAGGAATTATGTATTCTAACAAAACTAGGCTTGGAAAAGTCTTGGAGGCCTCACTATTACTTGGAAAATTCTAAGGTGAAAGTGAGATATGACTTGTCTAATTCCATCTAGGCTTTCTCTACAGTCAATTGAAAGCATGGAATGAATCATCACCATATCTTGGATACCTATTTCAGCCTAGAGTCATATAAATTTATTTCTATGTTTTGTGAAAAATTGCTGCAGGTATACTAATAAAGTAAGTTCTTTCAGAGAAACACGGCTTGTATTCAAGATGATGTATTTTTAATGCAAGTATATGCATAGCTGAAGAATTTCTGGTTGTGGGTTCTTTATATAACAATAGTAAAACTACATATAAGATATAGATGGTGCCTATAAGATGGGTTATAATTCTGCCATTAAGAATATCGACTATTTAGACTATTTCAAAATCCTTATTTAACTTTATTGCAACTCTTCTTATCCTCAAAGGCTGTTGAAAACTTATCTAGAACTCATAAAAGCTATTAGAAAGAAAGGAAAAAAAAAAACCAACCTCAACTCTTCTACTACAAGGAAGAAATGATGTGAACTAGAATTTGGTTTTGCTAATCATCGCTTGAAGAAGGCAAAATGCTGTAGCAGTGAGAAATTGGTTTGGCCTACTACCCATTTGAGTAGATTCATTAAATCAAAGCAAGTATTCACTGCCAAGAATATTTCTAGGTGGTTGAAGCCAAAATCCATTGTTCACTGAGATGAAAACCTCCATTTGGGATGATGGGTACTTTCACAAATACAATTAAATACAGGCAGAGATCTTAAAATTTGTATTTTACCCATTTTCTGTACAGGGGTAGTGGTGCTATGTTGCTTTACCCTGAATGTATGGTACAGTATTTTGAGTTTCAACGTACAGACTGTGGGAATCTTATTCTTATGTTAATGGCATACAACGCAATTAATTTTTTTATTGGAAATAATGTGAATGTAATATTCACTTCCCAGGGAATTTCACTGTTATTTGACATCAATTAATTTGACATAAAAATCATTTGTTACAATTCCCATTTAAAGCAGAAATATTTATCTTAAGTGGCAATTACACTTAGCTCTTTTGATTTTTATGTTGATGTAATTTTATTCCACTGTAACTAATTTAACATTAATTAATGTCCATATTAGCATTTCAATGCTAATACATCAACATTGGGAATTGTTAGGATTTTCCTTTTACACAATTTAGTTGGCACATGTAGTTGGGAATTGGGGAGCACTCTTTTTCTCATTGGGAAGCTGATGGAACTGCCTTTCTGTCATACTCTGTGTTCCTGAATGCAGTGGGTGGGATTCCCCATGGCTGTATTGATGTGCTTTAGAACAGGTGTAAAACCACCCAGATATTACTCCAGCCTCATTGCTGTAGGACCTGTAGTCTCCAGAACCGCGCTGAGCAATGGGACTAGCTTCTCTTCAGTGTCTCACTCTTCTTTGAATGAAACTGTAAGATCATTTGCTCATACCCCTCAAAAATGCAATGTTCACTGCAATCTGTAAGAGCAAGTACGCAGCTAGTCATTCTGTCTTGTTCTTGCCACTAAGATTCTCTGGCAAGATTTTTATTCTTGAAGGAAAGGTTTCCGTAGTCTTGTTCAATTGAAAAGCAGCCATCTGTTGACTTGTATTATTGCAGGCACCAGAAATTTTCTGAAGGAAATGATGCATTCTATCAACCTTGAAAATTCTTTAACCATTTCACTTCCATTGTATTATGGACTATGATATACAAAATGTATAAATAGCATAGTCATAAATATGCATAAACTTAATTCGGGAAAATGTTATTGGACGTCTACCCTAGTTGTGCATCCTCAAGCAGTGGAATTGCTATCAATGACTTTGCAAAAACAAACTGGAAATAGTGCTGGTATGGTCATAACTGCCCAAGAAGATAATTCACATTTTCTTACAATATGCCAGTTCTGTGCTTCTGAGCAATTATTTTCATTTTGCATTTTCTTTCATTATAATGCAAGTGCAGGCCACTGCAGAAGGAAGGACCTGGGATGTTCACCCAGACACTCCAGTGTCAGTACAGAAGGTATTTTATTTATTGGTAAAATAGTTAAAACTGAGTCACCACATAGACCCTTTGTTCCACAGCTGCTTGAACAAGCTGTGGTGCCCAGCTGTCTGTCCTGATTGTGAATCAGCCCTTTGTCTTGACTGTGAATAGCCTGTGAACATGCTGCTGTTTTGGAGGCTGTGTTTGCTATTTAATGAGTGTTTTATGCAGACAAGATTTTTTTCCCTCCAGATTGTTCACTGCTTGTCCAAGGAATGACTTAAGTTATAGATAAGTTCCCCGGGAAATTTACTTCTCAGTGATTCAATGGATATGTATGTATGAAGAAAAAGCAATATGCAAGCTCACATGTTCCTTATTGATAATGCAGACCCGTGGGTAAGACTGCTTCTAAAAGGTTCTAATTTATGAAACAAAAATTGCTTTCCATACTTACATATGTGGCTGCCTGATATAACACAGAGTCTGAGGCTAAATTATCAGAAAGGGGTGTGGTGTAATTTTCTGAAGGAGGAGATATTTCCTATGAATTTCAAATAAGCACTTCAGGAATATTTCTCACCTTTCATAATATTTTGTCATAGGAGTCTCCCTCTAATCTGCATCAACAAGCTTCTATTATTCTTTCATTTTTCATAGCCATTCAATTTGTAAGCCTTTCTTTCCGTCAGTAATATTCCCTGGGTGTTCAGTTATCCAGCAGCTACCGAGGGGAGCATCTTTCTGTTGTCATTAGAAGGATGCTCATCTGACTACAGTCCCGAGAAACCAGCCAGCAACGTAGAGGCAATTAGAAAGAGCTAATGGCAGCTGAAACAGAGACAACTTGGCTGTGCAGAAATCCATTTGTATCACTATATAAACTGAGAGGTTTATATATCTCTTTGGAGGTAGTTAACAGTAGTACAAGTTGGTGGAAATGAAATGGGAGTCAGGCCCTCTATGTCTGAGAAAGTAGCAGAAGATTAGAATGCCCCAGCAAGTCAAATTGTGGCTGTTTGGAAGTTATAGAGCAAACGATGTTTCTGGGCAAAAAGAAGAATTTTACGAAAAACAGTGCAGAGCATAACTGAGCATAAAAGAAGAAAAACTATCTTTGTGGAATAAAGATTAACCATTGAAAAAATATTCAGAAGAGAAAGGCACATGAGGGCGGGTTGTCACTCATAGCTTGATTTAAACCCAGAAGTTAATAGTGTTGCTTCAGTCTGAAACTGGTTCTACTGAGTAACAAATGTCACCACGTTAAATAAAACATGTTCCACCAAAGCATGATCCCAGCTCTTGACTCAAATGGAAGTTTTACACACATCTCTGAATAAGGTGGGTTTTTTGTTTTTGTTTCCCGGTACTTTTTCTAAATAATCAGAGCAATTTGACAAAATGTGTGCTTTTACAGATGACTTTTTCATCCTTAATTACTTCATTGATGGCAAATTTTGGAATGGCCACAGAGACCCAGAATTTGCCATGTAACAAAATTTTGAAACTAGTTAAATTGTGGCTTTATTTACATTACGAATTTCATTGCGACATGATAAGTACGTTGAGGCAGTTATTGCTGAGACTGCACATATCTTGATTGTACGTGAATCAAGGGTTTATTGTGATTACTTGGTCCCTTGATCCACTGTCACCATATGAACATATGGTTTGAAGATTTCTGAAGGGAAAAGGTATTAGGTGCATAGTGGATGACTTTGTGCTAGTCAGCCATCTGCTGGGGTGCTTTCAACGAAAACCTGCTGGTTTAGTTTCCTTCGAAGGGAATCCAGTTGCATGCACCAAAAGTGCTGTGAAAGCTGAACATGTGTTATGTGGGGACATTAGGGGGACCTTTATCTCCTACGTATAGGAGCCATTCAGAACTACAGTACTTCTCCAACTCCCTAAGTTAGGTGCAAACTGCATATTTATTCATCATATGATGTTATGCTGTTAGATCAGTGATCAGCTGTGTCTTAGCATGTTCATCAGGAGTGGAACAAAGCACCTAAAGGCTGAAGGCTGGGCTGAGCTCATGAGAATCCCCCTTGTGCTTTGCCCTAGTTACCAAGGGCTCGTGCTTCCTCTGTCTCTCAGCAGCGCGCAGCCGGCCGTGCCCCACCGGGCACTGCTGCCGATGGTTTCCTTGATGACTGAGCTGCTGCATACAAAAAATTCCTTATGAAATCCTAAGTAGTGGTATAGAGTGGCTGAGGAAGGGATCCAGCTCTTCGGAGCTATGTGCATCCCGTGAGTTTGCTTTACTGTGATACAATTTGTGCTACGCAGAGGGTAAATGATTCGTTGTTATTCTCAGTCCCCCTGTCAGGTACTGCACAAGCACTGGAGGAGGCACTCCCCCCAGCCTGGAGGATACAGAAGTGGTTTTCATGAAATTTCAAAACCAGTCAGTGGCAAAACCAAGAAATAAAATCAAGACGATATCATTTCTGATCGCTGCCTTAATAGTTATTCCATCCAGACTTTGCCTACAGTGCTATATATAATCTAGTTCAGCTATAAAGCTGATACCTAAAGATTTTTTGACAACCACCTGTTTTGTCAGCCTCTGCAGCAGCAGAGCTATGGTATGCATCCACAGGACTGTTCTGCCTTGAAAATAGGGTTGTGTCATGTGTTAATGATATCTTTTGCCGTTGCTAGACATTTTAAGGATGAAGTAGTTTTGTCTTTGTTCAGCATAATATACTGTATTAAGAAGTAAACAGCCCGTGCAAGCTATCATTCTGCGATAACTTGAAAGCTATGACCTGCAGCAAGGTAAATTGTATAGCTAACCAAATGCCAGACTCGCTAAATGGGCCTTTATTTACCTTGAAATGGGATCTGTTTGAAACACAGGCTATTTCAGGTAACAGGCATTTAGCCTTCTGTATGCTTTGTTTTGATCTTTTTGTGCAGAATAGTGTTGCACTTCACTGTGAGAGATGAGACAGCGAGACACAGCTCGTGTGATGTTGCAAAAAGAAAATATAAAAAAGCAGCTTAGATTTTAAAACTAAAATGAATTTAACAGAACACATTTAAATTACTCTGAAATAAGTAGGACAAGCCAGCAAACACTAGGGAATTCAACATGAAAGTTTGATTCAGATCACATGGATAATTCATACTTCACATTCATTCTCCTAGTTCAGGATAAAAGTGATGCTAAAATCCTAGTCAGGATTACTACAAATTACCTAATTCTGGTTTCCTCTACTAGAAAGAACTTGGTGTTTCTCTGCACCTTACTCTTTATCTCTAACTATCTTCCTACAAGGATGTTTTTTAAACTGCTAAAAACTCGTCTGTGCTGCCCAACTGTTGTGGTGGTTTTTTGCAGGTTTGTTCTGTTTGTTTGTTTGTTTGTTTTACAGATTCTTTTCATTGTTCTTACACCTTAAAAATACCAGTTTAGTAAATGACTTTCATCCAAGTCTTCCATCCTTGTTAAGGCTCTCCCATCTTCCTTAGGGTTCGGTCCAAAGTGCTTTGAAGTTGGTGGGAACTGCCCCATTTTCCTCACAGGTAATTTTTGAGAGAGTCCTTAGGTTTCAGTACACTCCACGTAACTAGAAAACTCTTGGTGTCTTGAGAAGTAGGTCTGGTCTGTGCTCTAGAATACTTATTTTTAATTCGAATAAAGTGAATTTGCTCTTCTCAAAGTTGTATAATTCACTTCATGAGAGTGTTTTCCCTCTTCTTCACAGCCATGTTTTTTTTTTTTTTTTAAATCTTTGGCTTTTATACAGTGTATATGAACATGTGGCACTGAGGTATAGCACAAAAAGTATATTGGTATGAGTTTGAATGACTAATTAATTATCCTAAGTAAGATCCTGTAAAACTTTTGTTCTGCCCACTGCAACAGGATGTTCTGTAAATGAAATGTATTTTGTAGCGAACTATTTCAGAAATATTTTAGACAGTTGTAAACTATTTTTAGTGGTGTGATTTTTCGTAGACCTTTAGCCTATAGAGTTAGGCTAACTTTTCTTACCATCAGTTGAGTTGCATAGAGCAGAGAGGCAGGAACTATTACAGTTAAAAAGTGACCAGATCTACGGTCATCTGCATGTTAAGAAGAAACTCAAACCATGTCCAGTAGCTCTAACGCATCTTGAAACATGAGCATCTGGGGCATTATCCATTCAGATGCTGCACAACTGGGTGTAACGAGCAGTGCTCCCATTGCAGCCCTGGCCAGGGCGTGCAGTCACAAGGCAGCTGCCTTCAGGGTATGGCATTTGTGTGACAGGGCACTCTGCCAGCTCTGCGCAGGGTCTGCATGAGACTCACCATTAGTGGTCTCTGCATTACTAGGTCAGTGAGGATCTTTATCTCCTATGTATTGGAAGTATAGAAGAAATTAATACGAAAGGATGCTTGACTAGGATCTTTTAGCATGCTTCTCCGCAAAACATTCAGCAATGGTAACCTTCTAGTGCTGACAGCCTTTGATCCCATGAATTCCTGAAATGTATAGGTGATGTACAATACAGATATTATGTATCACCACACCCCTCATTAGGTATATGTATATCTCTTAGCAGTATGGTTCCTTTGAGTCTGAAATTGTTTGGCTGAAATGATTCATGTCCATATTTCTGTTTTAAGAACATGGTTTAATCTTACAGGAGCAAAATTTTGACTCTTGTGTTGTTTGGATGTTGTTTTGCAGCAATGTTTATGTTTATTCAGATTTTCCTTTATACCTGAAACTGTATGATAGAATTGCATTCTATTATTAATATGGAGTAAAGAAAGTTACAAATTCCTTCTTTTGGAAATCAAAGTTGTTCTTATCTTTAAGCTAAAAAGGCACCATAATCAACAGTATTATCTTCTGTGAAATATCTTGCACAATTACAATCATAGTCAACCAAACAATTTATTTCCCAGATGACATTGCATCTGCAAATATCAGTTCTCCTTCCTCATAATTTCAACATTGTATATGCTAGCCTAATTGCCAATGAGTATGTTGAGTTGAATGCAGTTTCTGCCCTCATACTCTGCTTCAAATACATTTCAGTCTTTGAAATAAAATTCATTGTGTAGCTTTACATCATCTAATTCACACAATGTCTTCACAAAATGTTCAAGCTTAGGAGGAAAATTCCTTGATGTGTTTAAAAAAAAAATAAAAAATTCAGCAGAATGGATTTTTTTCCCCCCCATTCTCTAAGCAAGTGAGAGTTAAGTGAGTCAAACTCATCCTAACTTTAGAATCAACCCAGAAAATATACAGCACATGCAGTAAAAAGCAGACTTATCTATAAAAACACCTGGAAAATGGAAATTTGGTTTATTAAGTATTATAATTTCCCTTGAAACACTTTTTCAGTGTTGCTTTTTGAGTAAATTCCTATTGTGCAGCATGATTTAAAATGTATTCATTATCTTCCTTTTCACACTTCTTTAAAGTTGGTTCTATAGCTGTGCACTATTAACCTATCTCCTCTTTGTTTATTCCTTTTAATTATGCTTTATGCTGTAGGAGAAATAAATTTTTAGGGTTGCTGATAAATTTTTTAATAGACAGTTTGGGATTTCTGTTAGTGCTTATAAAATAGTTTTATAGCCTATACAGCGTGCAGGTTAATGTATCTTTTTGGGCAACACCAATTCTTTAAAAACTTTCTTGTAATTTTACTTAACACATACACCTTTCTTACCTTATTTAATAAAGAGGCCTTTGTAAAATGTCATTCAGGTTCTAGGATTTCCACAGAAAGTTTATTTTGCTGGGATCTGTGATATTAATCTGTATATTTGGCTTTGCAGTCACAACCTGTAACGTACAAAGCTTTAGACATAAAACATTTCTTTGAACAACACTTAGCAGTAAAAGACCAGAATTCACGTTATCTGCATGTAGGTGTCCAGAGTATTGTGCATTGATGGCTCAGTTTACAAAGCGCCATCTATCTCCCATACTTGAAATATTATATATTGATTATGGGATTAAGTTAAAGCGAATTTATATTTCGTTCTTTGGAGGGAGTGGCAATTTTCTCCGAGGGAGTCAATCCCTGTCAAGGTTACACAAAACCACTTAAGGCAAAGGAGGAGCTGAGCTTTATGGAGGAGACCTGCTTCCAGACAGTTCCTTCAGTACTATTGCACCCTGGAGAAATGTATGCTGGAGTGAAATTCTTGAACAAAATAAAACATAGTTTATCCTCTAGTGCCTACCTGGATCATCTACTTATTAAAAGGCATTTCTGAAATGCACATTCAAACTCACTGAAAGCTCCAGGCACCACCCAGTCTTGGCGTTGTCAGGGTTTAACCCCAGCCAGCAGCTCAGCCCCAGGCAGCCGCTCGCTCACTCCCCCCAGTGGGATGGGGGAGAGGATCAGAAGGGTAACAGAAAGCTCGTGGGCTGAGATAAAGAGTTTAATGGGTAAAGCCAAAGCCGTGCACGCAAGCAAAGCAAACTAAGGGACCCATTCCCCACTCCCCATCGGCAGGCAGGGGTTCAGCCATCGCCAGGACAGCAGGGCTCCATCACGCGCAACGGCTACTCGGGAGGGCAAACACCATCACTCTGAACATCCCCCTGCTTCCCTCTTCTTCCCCCAACTTTATATGCTGAGCATGACACCATATGGTATGGGATAGCCCTTTGGTCAGCTGCCCCGGCTGTGTCCCCTCCCTCCCAGCTTCTGGCACCCCCCCAGCCTGCTCGCTGGTGGGTGAGGAGCAGAAAAGGCCTGGACAGTAAGCCCTGCTCAGCAGGAACTGAAACATCCCTGTGTTACCAACACTGTTTCCAGCACAAAGCCAAAGCAGAGACCCATACTAGCTACTATGAAGAAAATTAACTCTATCCTGGCCAAAAGTGGCACAAGAGTATATCTGAAAAATAGCGTAGTATGTTTTATGGTATGCTGTATATCAGGGTTGTTCAATGCTATAATCCAGCCAACAACCAACTCATCTATGAAAAAAAGTGTACCTGAGGACACGGGACCAGAACTCACAAAGACCAAGCATGTATTCTCAGCTTTACCAGTTAACAAATCTTCCTCTCTGTTGGCTTCTGGTTTAATAAACTCATTTGAAGAAAGCTCTCACAGCTGTATGATAGCAAATACTGGGTTTGATGCTGATGATAATGTGGCCAATTATCTGTCAGCTTTAGTAGCTGCTATTGCTACCTTGATCTCTATTTACTCCTCCATTACTCTGTTCAGGCTGGCTAGCTTTGAAATGTCCTTTTAACTTTTTATTTGAATATGTCATCATGCATTTCTGGTTTCATTTACAGAGATCCATGGGACTGAAGGAGGCATTGCTATAAATTTAAGGGTGTCTCTTTAAAACTGCTATCAGAAAGCTATCACTGACTGTCAGTAACATCACGGGTTCTCGCATACTAAAAGCAAGTCCATTAAATATTATTCATTTTGTTTGACAGTGACTTTGCACAACTGATATGACACTGACAACTGATTTTTGAGAGGACAAATACTGTAAATGTTTTGCTCTAAGCATTAAGGACAAAACAAACTGTTAAGTTTCTTGTTCTGCTAATTCATTTAGAAGTTGGTAAATGAAACCCCTTTCACCTTGGCCCTATCTTTGTGTCTTCCCTGACCCAAACAGAGTGGCCTTTCAACAGATATCAGCAACAATAGCACACAAAACATTACAGAAAAAAACCCCAAACTGCCACGTTTTCAAGGCTGAAGTTAAAAGGCTATATGAGACACTGTTTTATGCTTGCTGCTCATTCAGGTTGCTTTTTTACTTGCCATTGAATTAAGACTTTTTCTATGCCTTGTCTGGTATATGTTGTCATACTAAGGATAAGATGCTCAGTGAAGTGATTTTAATTATTTTTTTCCCATAAACATCCTGGGAACAGATACTGATTTCGGTTCTCTCAATATCTAAGTCATTACACAGAGGGTGGAAAAATCATCTCTGCTAGTACAGAGTTTGATGCTTCATTCTGCTCCCACGCAGTTCTGGGGAAGTCTTAAGCTCTCCAGCTGGAGAGGGGTTGGTCTTGAAATGCTACTAAGTTTCATGGGTAAAAGTCTCCTATGTTTCACTGTTAAAATGTGATTTTATAGTGAGACCAGCTTCTCTTTAGATTTCATTGCGAAACATGTTGCCATTCAGTGGATGTACTTCATCGCCTTCCCCTCCTTCAAGCCAGAAGCAGAGTTTAAAGCCTCTTTTCTCATGTACCACCCAGTGGGAAACCCATTGAGCAGCATGAGAATATAGTTCTGGTTTTGGGCACTTTTTCCTCTTATTTAGGAGTCAGCTCCCTAGCAAACTCTGGAATATTTTCCACTGTTTGAACATGCCACTTCTCTCAGTAAAGCCTTTTTAAAATTCTTAGGCTTGCCAACATGTGCGTCGGCAGTATCGTACGTCTTTATGGAGGCACATGAAAATGAATACGGATGATTTCAAACTACAGCGTGCATTTGCACTAGGAGCCGTATTTTCTCCAGATATATTTTCTAATCCAGTAACTTTATATGGGCAGTACAATGTCAATAAGCATTGACAAAGTCAAGCACCAACCCTTTAGAGCTAAAAAACTGGCAATGAAGTTTTATGTAGAGTGTCCATTTATGTAACTGCCTACTGTCGTTCAGTGGCAAGCTGCTGCTGGGTGAAACTGTTTCTGCACTGCAGTTTCTTCTCTTCCCAGTTGTATGCAGAGTTTTGCTTCTTTCCAATTAGTTTTGGTTATAGTGTGAGCATTTAAAAAAAAAAAAAAAATCAGTATTTGCTCATATATCCTTTCCTTTTGTGCAGACAAGCAGCTGTCTAGAGCTGGATGTTCAGCAAGGGCAAGGTCTGTATTTCAGGTAAGTGCCATAGTGCGACCGTTCCGATGTAATGCTGCTGAAGGACGGGCTCTCCCTCCCAGTCTGGGTTGGCTCACGTAAAATTTCAAGATGGGGAACAGTCAAAAGATGTCACTTCTGCAGTTGGCATTAGACATGGGAGGTGTAAGTGCATCTGACGTTAAGCCGTCTGATCAAGGGTCACCTTTTTTCTTCATTTCTTCAGATTGCGGCACAGTATGGCCTTGTTCTTGTCCTGGGCGCTGTGACAATATAACTTTGTTTTATTAGTAAACATGTCATGAAATGCAGTTTGCAAACTAGTTTGGAGGAAGATTATGGCTAAATACAGGTATAAATCTTTATAGGTATAAATCTTTATTTAGAGCCTTCATTATTTTTAGGCTGTTATCTGGACAAGTAAATCACATTGAGATTCACCAAATCTGGGCATTCAACTCGTGTTGGCAACTCTGAAAATCACTTAAATAATTTAAATGTCTGTAAGCACAGGCACTTCTGAGTGGCAATGCATTTATGCATTTTCAATAATTTCTAAATTCAAAATATACTTAAGTTATCTAGTCCTTCTATTGCTTGATTGTTCTGTCTGCTGTTTTTATAATTGGGCTAGCATAATCATAACTAGGCATAATTCCTCACTGGGGAAGTAGGTAATAAAACCAAGATTGGTCAAAAAGCTGATCAGCCAGTGAGGAACACTGCCAGAGCAGCAGATCTGGGGCTTGGCATTTCAGAGTTCATTCTGGCTCTCATCAGTCCATGCAGGGCTGAGTGACAGGTGGTGGCACCTATGGTTTGAAATTAGAACCTTCTGTGTTCCCTATCCCCCGTAAGTCTGCATTTGTGTTACTTTGCTTATCATTTTTCCAAAATACAGATATATTTGGGGGGGAAATATGAAATATATACTAGTTGCTTTACGTTTCCATGACACTTTATAACAATATGAAATGGCTTTATATTTCGTCTCTAATTTATACCTACTTGGAATCTCTTCTTCAGAAATAAGCTAGTTTTCCAAATTAAGGTTGAAAAATTTTTGATTCCTCTCGAATAGGCGTACTACACTGTCTTACGGTTTGTGGCATGACAGATTTTTGCCAGATTCAGAATGAACTGGTTGCACTTGGCTTTGACTGTGCGGTGTGCTTGGCTTCTAGAAAGTGTTCATTATTTTCCTTTGAATCAGGCTTTTGATTGCTGACACTTTCTCCCACGAAAGTCAAGGCAAACCCCTTCCTAAGCAGAAAGATTCCTCTCCCTTCATGGTTAGTGACATTAATCTACCACTTAGGGTGAATGAACAGTCACTTTCACCTGACTCTTGGGCAGTATGGAAAAATTCTCATCTTTGTTTTTAAAACTGTAGATTCTCCCTGCCCCCAGTTAAGTAGTTTACTGAACGTCACTGTCTTAGGTAGGCAAGCCAACTATTTTAGTTGGTTTGTATTGTAACTGATGATTTACCTTTTAGATTTGAACAGTGATCTGTTGGGTTTCTAGATGTCTAAGAGCTGCGGGGACCAAATGTGAGCCTCCTGAGAAATATCTGCAGTATATATGTGGAGCAGTCCTATATCATACGCACAGGAAATAGAGATTTAAAGTATATATCATATTGCTGGACACATCCTGCATTGTGCGCTTTGCTATGAATAAACTGCCAGTGAAGGCTTGTTTGCATACTGAGGACCTACCAGTTTTTGGCGGTATTAACCTGCATTTCATATTGAAATCTGTAGTAGGGTTGTGAGTATGGCACTGGCTACAGAAGAGGAATTGGAAGCAATGCCTCTTTAGTTATATTATTTCTGGATCAATTGACCTCTATCATATTTCCATGTAAGAATTTACAAAAGAATAATTTGAGGTGCCAGCTATTAATTGGAATGGTTTTAAAATAGAAAAATGGGTGATTCCCTCTTCAGCCAAGGTATGTTACACACTCCAAATGTTAAGTAGGTGATAAAGCTCGGTGAATACATGATCTCTGCAAGAAAGATGTATGGTAGTATGATAAATAGCATCTGTGGAAAACACTAAGTGACCAATGTCCACATATATTTACTGTGCTATATAGTATTGTCGGTCCAAAACATTTCAAATATATCAATTGTTTATCAATATAGAACATTTTTTTTTTAAAAGAAGAAGAGTGTTTGTTTTTTTTTCTGCTGCTAACCCATGCATAACTTATTGCACAGTGGAGATATTATTTTTAATGAAAGGGAGACATTAGAAGCTGCATCTAAAAGTATCAAATCAAACTTCAGATATCACCAAAATGGCACTAAAATTACAAAATCTAACAACCCTGACCTAATTCTTAAGTAAGAATCTCATATGTTATGTTTGGAAAATTATGGGTATAGTGATGAAATTTCAGCATAACTAACTATTGTTTCTGATATTCCTGAAGGAACTGATAGGTTCAGAGTTTATTTTTCCCCCCCTCGGTTATAAAATGCCCAAGAGTATTTTAAAATTATGTCCCCTAAAATCAGAATTCTTGACAGAACAGGTAAATTGAATATTGCAGGATGGAGTTATGGATTGGCACTTCATGGAGATTTTCCACATACTTTGATAGAATCATTTAATCATAGAATAATTAAGGTTGGAAGTTTTCTGTGGCATTCATCTGGTTCCACTTCAAAACCAGATCAGGTTAGCAGGGCTCTGCTTATCCATGTTCTGAACATCTCCAAGGCTGGTAACTCCACATGTCCCTGGGCAAATATTCATGGGAATAGAGCAAGACCAATGTGAGCGTGACTGCCTGGTTTTGTGCAGAAACACCCAGCCTACCTGATCCTACAAGTTGCCTGCAAAATGTTGTTGGAGACAGCATGACATATAACACCTTATGAGTCTGAGAGGACTGTTCCGAACTGGATCACATGTGGATATTTATGATTCCCACCACTTCATACCGGGGTGGCTGGACAGACACGTGCCAGGGTAACTCCACAGTCTTAGACCGAAGAGTCACTACTAACTGCTGTTTTTCACAGCTGGTATTTGCTTTACTGAACGCCCAAATCTGTGCCAGCAGAGTTGTCTGATAATGGTGCAGCCTTGGTGTGGGAATGTGGTACTTAACCCTTCAAAAGCCAGACAGCCTCTGCTGCCTTGCAGCCAGAAGAGCTGCTTCGGAGGAAGATCAAGGATTAATTTTGAATTTATAGGGTGCTGCTTGAGATCATGAGCTTCAGCGTAGCATGGAGTTATCACTGACAGTTACAACAGAAAGTTGTTGCTATTGTTTATACAGGTGGGTTATTGCCCAGACAACTGCCTCCATTATCAAAAGTTTGAATTTAGCTTACTGGTCTAGGCCAGGGATCTCAAGGCTAGAAGACCAGATGTTTGGCTGTATAATGTTTAAATTGAGGAGCTTGTGCATGTTTATGTAATTGTTTAAATTAAAGGTCTCATTGCTTTAAATAGAATGAAAACAAAAATATGTAGGATAAAGTTTTGGCCTCATTAAAATAAATCAGCATTTTCTATCAATTTGATTCTAGTTTTTTCAAGGATTTTATCTGTAATACTGGAGTAAAACACAATATTGAGGCATGAAATCCAGTCTCCAAGCTTTTGCCTTTGGGGTAAAGGAAAGTTAAAAAACAAAGCCAAGGATAATCAAAGGCAGGACTTTGTTAGTATTAAAAAGGAATGAGACATTTAATGAGAAGCAAGGACCATAATAATCAAAAGACAGGTTCTTTCCAGCTCCAGTGAGCTGTAGAGCCAGCCTTCTTTCCAATATAAAGAGTGCACGTTATGTGTAGGCAAGGATTTCAGGAACACACTTTGAATAAAAACCTAAGCCCCCTTTCTCCAAAAGGCATTAAGCACAAGGTATTAAGAAGAAAATACATTTTTAAAATGGAAAAACCCTTTGCGGACAGGTATACCTCAAGAGAAGATAAGTCCATTATGACCTGGAAAAGCATTAGCAATTATTTCTAGATCTGAAAGTGTTTGTAATGTTGTTATTAGAAATGACTTTGTAGAAAGAAAATATGAATATGAGGAGGACAAAATTAAAATGCAGTTCAGGTGTATTTTTGGTTTTGCACCTGTCATATTTTGAGCCACCCTGCAGCAATACATATATATATATATGTATTATATATATGTATATACCCTATATATATATGTATTATATATATGTATATACCCTATATATATATATAAAAATATATATATATAGGGTAAAATAGTTCATGAGAGAATGTTTGTGAATTTTAATGACAGCTTCAGGGTTTTCATGACCTATCAGCTCTGGAAATAATACTACTGGTTTGTAAAAATTTCCAGTAAAAATCATATGACAGTAATAACAGTAGGCTACCTGTAGAAAGAGAAAACTGATTAAAGATGTATGAAATGCTAAGCACTGACCTTGGTAAAACTAAGGCTTTTGGCCCTGGATCAAGAGTTCTGCAGTGAATCAAAGCAATAACTGTTGGACAAAACCACTATATTTTACAGCTGTAATTTGAAAACGGGATGTGTCAGATTGGCGTAATTTATGCCAGAGTGTGTTTTTATTGCATAACTCATTACTCGTTCCAGTGGGAGCCAAGAACATAACTTGTGTAGGTACTACTGAAAATCCAAGTAGTTTCCTACCAGTTGTCTTGGGTACACAAATAGCCTTGAAACTCTAACCCATTAGATGCTATTGTCTTATGACCAGGAAAACACTATTTCCTTTTGGAGGGTGAGCACATACGTATATGTTAATGACAAAAATGAATGAGAAGGTTGGAGATGCTCTTAGGAGAGAATTTCCTCCTAGAAAAGTTCATGGCAGGCGTTTGGGTGTTTTCAGAGTTGTGCGAGGTTTTTCTGGTTGTTGGTGTTATGGTGCTTTTCTATAAAGGAACCAACAAAATAGAGCTCTCCATTTTGAAAGAAAAGATTTGACATGGCAGACAATGATTTTCATGTATTTATTGTTAAGAAAGCGCTTGTCTTCAGAGAAACAACTGATGCCAAGAGTGTTTTGAAGTCAGTCCTAGATTACTACTGGCATTAGGTAAAAGTGTGAAATGGATGACCCTACACTTCTGGATCAATGGAAGGTGTCAAATGACTACCATACTATGATGTTGGCTCTTTAAAATCCTCATCCATATTCTTTTCTGTAGAGGGGGAATCCTCTCAACTTCTGTACTGGGCCTCATTTTGTGTGATCTTGAAAATTAACCAGCACAGTGAAAGGGGAATTTGGTCCTGAAGCAATTAAAGTTGGTCTTGAATTGAGCTGAATAGTCAAGATGTTTTCTTTGCCAGTCACTGAAGTTCTTAGGTAGTAAGCTAAAAACAGTTGCATCAGCAAATGTATAACCTTTCTTAGCAATCAAAGGTGTGGAAAAGGACTTTGGTAATCAGCAATGTAACAAATAGCTTCATAATATACTGTGCACTGCTGTCGACAAGCAGCTGCATCTCATTTCATTGGTGTACATGCTCTGCAGCATGTTTTCAAACAAAATCCAGTCAATTACTGTCGATAGATTTATCATGAATATGTGAAATAGTTAACAAAACGTTCTCTCAGATGAATTAAAAGACTTCAATTGACTTAAAAATCTGTATTTCTATCAGCAGAAAAGAATGATCAGAGGTACTTTGCTTATGGAATGTTATCTATTTACTTTCTTTTGTTATTAATAATAGAACATCTTTGCAAACATAGTGATTTAAAAATTATGTTTGAAGTATTAAATGGGAACAAAATACAACCCTGACTTTATGACAGCAGTCACCTTTAGAAGTGTAAATTAATGTTTCCATAAAAATGGGACTTAATATGGCACTTCTTTTACAAGGACTGATGTGTAGTAGAAATCCGTCTGTGTGTATTTCTCTCTAGAGCAAGTGGTTTAGTTCACACGTTCAAGAAAATGTGGGAAGTTAATGGCACAATTTAGAATTGAACCTAGATTCAGGCCAGTGTATTATTTAGTGACCTGTTGTTTTCTCCAATGGGTGACTAAACCTCATTCTGTTTTATTTTTAAAAACTTCTTATTGTAATACACTCCAGGCTTTTAACACCTGATCCATATCATTAACCTGTTAGCTTTCTGAAAGCTTGTTTGCACATTGATCCTAAATTTGCATATAGAAGAGGTTTGAGGATCATTCACAGATAGTCAATCTTGTCCCCTTTTACCAACATGCTTTAATGAAGAGTCTTCTACTGTGAGCATTAGCTCATCAGTGCAGTCTTATAGGTGTTCGCATACAATTTGCAAACCTGAAGAAGATGTGAAGAAAAGAACGGAAGACATAGCTTGTAGTTATATGGAATAATAATAATAAAAAAATGCTGGCTGATGGAAGGTGATTAAGGTTATGCTCCAGGCAGCATTTTCTTATTCAATTCACTCTTTTGCCACATTATAAAATGCAGTGAAGGCAACAGAGAATTGGGGAGTTTAAATAAACCTGAAGTTCAAGATCCAGTTTCTTGAAGCCTTAGAAGTACCAGTCTGCGTACATAATGCAGAATTTAAAATATAAAGGTAGTCTTTGATATTCCAGTACTCTGTTGTTTTAAATAGGAACAATCATAGACTAATTGAATTGTTAAACAAACAAAGCAATTTGGGTTGTTTATATTCAAATTACTTTAATTCTTTCCTGTGTTTGAAATTCGTAAATGTTCGGAATCTGCCTCAGATTTAAATAAATATGTATGAACTCTTCTGTATTCCTGAAAGGTGAAATGAGTAAGAATTTATTGTCAAATGCTGGTGAAAACAGTGACGTTAAATGGTTTATGTGGTTGCATTTTGCTGGTAGATTTGTTCCCATCTTCTTCCTCAGAGTTGGGTAGGCATCTCCTCTTGCACAATAGTAGCCCTTCTGGCTGAAGCTCTAATAGCAATAGATCACTTAGTGATGGAAATGGGTTACTTATCAAGAGACTGGTTAGTATTGGAAAAATTGTGGTAACCGTATTCATCGGAGAAGACATGTATGCCAGAGATAATGTTGGTCATCTCATATATCCTGAATGAAAAGGTTATCTTAGGGCAAGGCTAAAAGATAACATTCTGAAGGCCATTTAATAACAGGGTTTGGCAAGGTGTGTGTTTGTTGTACCACTGTCATTCAACATACCAGCATAGAAGAACTGAAACATAACAACACAGATTTTCATGCTTTCCTCTTTGGGATGTTTTGTCTGTGTTCTTTAGTTATTTGCCTTCAAATATACTGAAAATGTCCTTTCCAATACTTGGTGTGTTTTCTCTAAAAAATTATGTAGTTACGTCCTTCAAAGATTCCTTTTTTCCGGTTCACACTTTGTTGTCTAGAATTCAGTGACATGTTCTGAGTTGTTAAGACTTGTTTTTCTGATTTCTTTTCTACTATCGTTCATGGTTGCAAGGCAGAGAGCTCTCACTGCTGTGGCCTTAAGCTAAGTCTAATGCAAATATTACATGTGAAAATCTATTGTAAGTAACAATGTTTTTAAGAACCCGAAGGAATGAACTGGGAAGCCATTGAGATGCCATATAGTATATATTGTTTCCTACCACCAGTTAACAAAACAGTTCCATGGTGCCCGAGACTTGAAGAATGTTTATTCGTTTTAGTTCTTCCGCTCTTGGGCACCTCATTCTAAGCAGCTTCTCAGCACAGCAGCAACTGAATTCTGGACAAATCTGAAGCTCGATTTACTTGGGCTTAAGCATTCTTAGTGATAAAGATCTGTGAGCCTCGTTCTCTTAAGGTGCAGCAAAATTGGTTAAGTATCACCACGTACAACTCACTGAAGTGGCCTTCTTCTATATACTCCAGAAAGTGTATTTTCTCACTCTCATTTCTTTTCTGTGAAAGGCCTGTCTAGTTGTAGGCATTTTTCATATCTTTTCAATGGAACTGTATTCATCAATGATGCAAGATCAATATATCAGTGTACAGCTGGGCTAAATATTGTAAATTATCCATTAAGTTCTACCAATATCCCTTTTAACTTAGCGAAAAAGCCATCTTTGAACAGAAACTAATTTTGTCTCTTACCCAGTTCATAACTTCGTATCTTTAGTGAAAAATCAGGCCATAATGCAATCTTGAAAAGCTTTTATCCCTAACTATCACGAGAAGAAAGGTAGTACTTTTCTCAATCTACTTTAATTTGTTGGCTAATAGCCAACAGTGAAAATGGTTTGAACATTTTGTTACTGATCTCTTGGTTTGGAAAATCTGTACCTGCTTTTTAATATTTTTATAGTGTGTGACAAAACATGTCTACAGAATTACTTTTGTATTAGTACATTAACTCTGGATAGATCTGATGCTCTATATACCATTAAGCTGGGGTGAGGGATCTTAGGATATTTGCAGCTTCCACTGAAATAGAGACAGTATTTTCATGGACTTTACTGGGAGTTTAGTACAAATATTTAGGCTTAGTCTACTTTTAAATATAGTTATCCTGACATGCGCATTTCTGAGAGGTTAGCTATTCCTAAAGTGATTTATTGGTAAAAAAGATTATAAAAAGGTCTCTGCTTTCCAAGTGATCAGCTAAGGCAATCTATCTCTGAGAAACACATTATAAGGATTTTGTATAGCTGCATCTGTTATTGCAAGAATTAGGAGATCACAAACTCAGCAACTGAAAAAGCCTATAGTAAATTTCTTAAGTAGAATTCAAAACCTCATGCTAACTATAAGAACAATTAATATCCAAAGCATCATCATATGGAGCATGGACAAGGCAGGAAGAGCTGCTAACCAAAACTGGTCCCAAACTCTTTGAGTGCTTTGAAAGTTGTTTAAATAACTTTTTCTGTTTATTTCTCTCTTTTTTTTTTTGTGGTAAAGATATAGAGGATTTTGAATTAAAATTAAGATTAAATATTAAAATGCTTCTTTATGCCATTGTTTTTTTTGTTTTTTGTTTTTCCTATGAAGTGAAAAATATACCAAATACATTTCAACAAAATATTTTAACTTATATTAGTCTGTGTTTTAATGAAAGGTAATACCCTTGATTCCCATATGCTTTTTCTTCTGCTTTACATATGGTCATTGCAGTCTTTTTCACATAATTCTAAACAAAAGGGACTTTTACTTTAACAGAATTACTTTATTGAAAAACCACAAGATTACCAGACCCGCCCCCCCCGTTCATTTTATTAATGTCCTATTCACATTTTTTGAAGCAGAACATAATTAACATGTAAGAAAACCAAGTAAAGATGTACTTATTTTTATTAGAGACTGCTGACAACAATAATATCCATCTGCAATATTTTTTCTCCCTGCTGCCTGCCAAAGGTATAGCTAAATAAAAGAACTAATTCCTTCTATGAACAAAAGAATACTTGAGAGGTAATTTAATTTACTAATTTCTTTAAATTGTTATCTAGTCTCCCATCAAATAAAAGTCGTTACCTTGATGATCTATTTGGGAAAATTTGTAGAAACTGTTCATGTAGACTTGCCAGGAGACCTCTTTCCTGAGTAGCTTTTGACCAATGCAAAGCTTTTTTAACTCCTGTTTTAGGGTAACCTACCCATTTGACAGGGGGGTTCTTGAAGGGCACTAGGCTTGGCTAACTGCATGAGCAAAAGCCTTCTGAAAGTGAATTAACAGGGTTTTAAAAACTCAGTGAAATAGCAATACTGAATAAAGTCCTTTCAGCATTAAATAAAACATGGAAATTATGTATATTCTAAGGCCTCAATGTCTTCTAGGGTAACAATACATACATCTTGAAAACCAGCAATCATGTGAAAAGAAATACCAAAATAACATCCGCCATTCCATTGATGCAAGTGGGTGCCAACAATAAAAGATACCGTGAAAGGAACTGAAGGAAATAAATCGAATTTATTTAAAGTTTCCAAGAAGTAGCAGTGACTGAAACATGTTTCACTTTCACTGTTTTCTAAAGAGTAAGAAGATAAAAATTTACACAGGTTTACTGCAGAAAAATAGTACGTACATCATATTTACAAGAGAAAATGACAGAAATAGTTCTGCAAAATCCAAGACCATCAGGCGGTACCCCAGGCCAGATCCTCAAACGAGTGAAAACAAATGACTGAAAACAAGTAACTGCAAGGAAAAAAGGAGTCATGCCACTAAATTCAGCTCAGCGTAACTCAGCCAGCTTCCATCGCACTGTTAACAGCGTATTTGTGCTCATAAGGTGGATATATGGCAGAAATAACCAGGGAAAGGTGGTTTGTTTTTTCTCTTTGTTTCCTTTAGCTCTCTTACTTAATTTTTCAAGTGGCTGTGAAGACGGTTGCAAACCATCAAAGAACAAACAGGTTTTTGAATGGATGACTAATCACAAATGAGCGTCCAAAACCGTGGTGCAGTCAGAAAGTAAAGTTCTTCCTGTATAGAGGACTCTTTCCCTGTTGACTTTTCTCTGGCTGCCAGACTGCTGTGTCACATCGTCCCCATCACCTCTAACAGCTGCCCTGGCCAGCGGAGTGGTGGCTCCCACCTTCCTCCTCTGCGGATGCACCTGGGCCAAGCGCCGCAGCGGCGTTGCACCACGCAGCTTCGAAATAACGTGACTCTTCACACAGCTCCTTGATACCTGTGAGGATGGTTGGCTTTTTTCCCTTTCCAGCTTCTGTTTGTTGTTCTGAAAACCGCTGTGCCATGGGTGTTTCCTGATCTTTTGTGAAATGAGGCTCACCCTCCTGCCTCCATCTCTCTGTGGCTGGAGGATTCATGAGGGCTCCTGGGTGGTGCTCGGTGGCGGCGCCTCTGCCAGCCCAACACTGACCTCTGGTGAGGAAAGGCTTACGTTGCAAGTTCAACTGGAATCTCAAGACCTGGAAGATCAGAGGTTGGCAGAAGAGGAAAAAGGAAAGCCGCTAAGTGTACCAGGCACCTAATTCTGCCACCAGACTCTGAGAAACCGTGGTGTTCGCAGGTGTAGGCTGTTCGGCTTGAGCTGATCAATCGCGTACACTTCAGCTTTTGGTGGTGGTGGTGCATTGAACTGTTTCTATATCTGCTGTTACCCACTCAACAACTATAATAAAGGCACAAAACATTTTTTGGTTAATCAGCATCTTTCCTGTGAGCATCTTAGTGTGTTGGCATACGTTCCCTGCTTGTCTTTTAAATTACGTTGACAGCAGGAGACTGAAGCAGTGTTTAAGGCGCTTGTTGAGGGTCACATTAAAGCCAAGATTGCTCCGTTCTCAGTCCTCTCCTCAAAGTCACTCTGTGCTTGTTCCGTTCTGAAAACATAGGGATGTTTGGGTAGTTCAAATTATAAGGCAGACTTCTGTCCAAGGGGGCATGTTCAGAGATCTTGAAATCCATTTCACATAAACTGATGAATATCAGTAATAACCTTAAATAATAAATTTTAATACTGGATATTAATACTAAAATTAATTTTAATTACTGAGAGGTTTTATTAGAGAGAAAAATGTATCCATTAAGGGCCAAAATTTACACTAACTTCAAAGCAATACTGCAGGCTGTTTGTAATAACTCATTTTTATTTTTCGCATTATTGCATTTTTACCAAGAAGTGACCCAGTAAATACATACATGTTAGAATTGCAGCACTTTGTTTTAATCTGTCTATATTGTAAAGTATGAAGGAATTCATGTAGCTAAACAGAGTGTGCAGATGTATGCCTCATTGTAAGGTCTCTTTTCTGAATTTCTAAATAGCCCTAGACCTGCAGCAAGGTGAGCAAAACAAAGAGATGCCCACTGTGCATCAGAAGTTTATTAATTTGCCTGTCAAAGAAAGAAGCCTGAGAACTTATCAACAGCCATTCCGAGAGGGTTTTGTTGTAACATGGTTTCCATCACTGTGATGAAAACATTTTTGCAGGCTAAAATAGTTTCCTTCCGATTATTGGAAAAAGGTATCTTGATTGGGAAACTTTGTTTAGAAAGTCCTTTGTGTATATAATTCTTCATGTTGTCTTTGCTATGGCTTTGGATATATATTCTATTTTTCTGATGTGTGTAAAATGGATAAAAGATAATGTGACAGCAAACGCTTCCATTAAATGAATTTATTTTTCCTCTTAGAATGCGAACGCCAGCTGGTCACGGTATCTCTGAACAGACTGTTTAAGTCAGCAGGAAAGGAAGACAAACTGTCCTAGAGCTGACAGTACCAAAACCAAAGCGAAATACTTGTCCTGTTCTGATTAATGCTGTATTCAGAACAAAATATCACTACTGGTGTGTTTAAATCACTTCAGCGGCCTAATCTGACTGCCTTGGTCTCTGTAAATAACACATGCCCATAACATTAATTGGAATTGGAAGTCATTCACTGAAGGAGCAAATACCTTCAGTCCCTATGTTGAACTCTAACCTCCACCGATACTCCAGATTTAGTCTGGATTCACCTCACCTACGGTCATTTTTTATGAGGTCCCTCTCTGTCAAATCATAGATATGTACTGGTCACCAACTGGAATGAGGAAAGATGTCTTCAAGGAAGATCATGGTTGTAAGACTTTTTTTAGCTTCTAAGCAACTAATTCAGTCCCTGATGTATTTTCTGTCTGGTCCTAGCTAGCTGCTGAGAAAGACAGCCTTTGGGAATGAGCTCCATGAGTCCTTCCAGCACCTGCATTAACCAGCAATCACACCTCCACGCGCCCTCCAGGCAGCTGGGCACTATCGAAGCCTGTTCAGAAAGAGCAGAAGGAGATGCAGCTTAGTCATCACAGGCGTAAGGCGCTATGTATTCAAGAGTCACCAGATCTTTTAGGTCTTCCACTTAGCAACTCTTTAGATGTCAGATGTCTTGAAACTTTTTGAAGCCACAAGCAAGAGTGTGTTTCAGTGGCAGGTGTTGAGGCAAGCTCTGGTCCAGCGTTGTGTAATTCCGTATGAATCTGTTCACAATTTCAGAGCGGGCTGTTACCTGCTGGTTGAAAGAATGACAAGAAATGAGAGGCAAGAACTGTGCCATAAGCCTTTCTGGCATATCGTAATGGCTGGACACTGTGCTCCATGCACGGTATATTTTTTTAACTCTGGTTTGCAGGCATCTAATTCCCTTTCTATTGTCCTGAGCGCGGGGATGTAACAAGGGACCGTGGATTCCAACAGGCAGCGCAGGCACATACGCCCTTCACAAGTCAGCATTCCAGTAACTTTATTCTGTTTTGTATATACCTCTTAAATACCAAAACCTATTTTTAAATGTAATAAACGCATTAGGCAGTCAGTAGAATTTAGGTTAAGTAGCCATGCAATTTTTAAAGTGGGCTTAGTCTTCTAATTTGCCGAGACACTTGGTAATATTACCTGTTAACTCATTTTCTACACGCTATTTTGAAAATAGCTTGCCTTGGTATCTCTAAGTTGTCTTGTATTTTATGTGTTTGTATCATCTGAGCTTTATAATAACATACTAGATATTTTTAATTTTTTTAATTTTATTTCAGGCATATGATAGGATCAATTTAATCTGCGTTAAAATGTAAATACAGTAGGTCAAGTCCTTAGCTGTCTACTTGGCATATCTCCATGAGAATCAGTGGCACTTTGCCAGCTTACACTGTGGGGGTTTATCTGGGCAAGGTTAGTGAACTGATCTTGATTGTCTGTTAATCCTCTTATCTTTCCATTTAGAAATTTTATTTGCGAAAGGTATTTATATTTTATATGCTTATATAATAACTTTTCTTAAAGAACCTACTATAAATAGTCTAGCTACTTTTATAATCTTTTTTCCAACATTAACTGCTTAACACAACTGTAATTCAGTCTCTGAAGAACTGCCTTCTAGAAACACCAGTTTATGGAAGTACATAGATACAAATCTTGGCAAGTCCTTTTATTTTTAACTACTCACCAGTCCATAGGGTAACAAAAGAAAGCCTGCGGTCACCTAGTTGGAAAAAACTTTCTTTAGAACAACACCACAGGTATAATAATATATTGTGATTGCATTGTAAAAGTGATGTCAAAAATGCTTTTGTATTTAAAGCTCAGTTTGGTAGGAGAATCAATCACTTTGATCACACTTTCCATGTTCTGCGCTCCTAAATGTACATGGAAAGTTTATCATGAATATGTTTGAAACACGCAGAAACACTGAAGTCTCTACTTTCTAAACGATTACAGGTTTACAGTTTTGTCTGTGTACAAAGGGATTGCAAGTACTGGATACCTTAATCAGCCAGGCTCCTGCTCTTTTCAAAAATATTTTAAACAGAGAGAGAGAGAGAGAGAGAAGAAATAAGATGCCATGATAGAAAGGGAAGACAATAAAAAACAAATTTGACATTTTGATTTTGTTTTTTAATAGACTGTTTTCAGGAAAGCTAAAATAATGATGGTTGAACAGCAGCATTGTACACAGTTTAGGTCCTTCTTAAAGATGAAGGTCAACACAGGATTCTGAGATAAAGACAGATTAAATATTTTGAACATAAAATGCAGTTGATAATGAAATCTATAAATGGAAACCTTTTATATGTTGTATAATGCTAACACATGACATTTTGCTGTCCATGTAACCTTTAGCTTTTCTGTCAATATTATTGTGCTGCACTGATTTCAGAAAAGGCATTAAACACTGTCAGAATGAAAGGCATGTTTTAATAATAAAGCAATTATTATGCCCTTATCATGTAGGAATATAATAGGTTTTTAATGTATTGAATCAAAAACTTCAATAACCGTGTTGCGAAAACTATGATCTATAATTTATTAAGAATGGAAGTAAATTTGATGTCAGAAATGCAGACTAAGCACTACAACAAACATTCGTTGCAGAGAGGCACAGATATTCAGCAAAATGACTGAAGGGTCCAGGTGTTAGCATCAACCTCAAGTTTGAGGTTTATTTTACTTTTAAGATGAAAGCAGGCTGAACTTTTAGATTTATAAAAAGAATTGGTCAAGCAGCAGCAGCAGAAACCGCATGCTAGTGACTGCATAAGCATTATTTGAGATGTTCTGTTCAACAATCTCATAGGACTGTCCCACTTAAAAAAGAACTTCTGATGGACACAGTTTCCAAATGCAAGGCATGATCTCTGCGTAATTAAAATTTTTTCAAGATTCAGTCCTTCCATGTTGTAGCTGTCTTTTTTTTACCCGTAACTTTGCTTCCAATGTGTAATTTGGATGCCGATTTGTAGAAGGATGTTAAATTGTTTTTAAGTTGTAGGTCCAGCTTTACGTAAGCAAATGTTTGTGACTACAACTTTTAATGTTCAGAAGTATATGACTGTTTATGCTTGCAACTGTGTATTGTACAGCTTGTCTGATCTGTTTTAAAAGTTTTATTAAAAACGTGCTTAACAGCAAGAGCAAAATTGTTTCTTGCAATTTTAGATGCCTTGTAAGAAATCTTGTGTCTGTGTTGCTGACACCTCAGTCAAACTATGCAAGTATAGTAATGCAAGATATTAAGGGACTGATTGCAATGATTAGAGGAGTCAGAAGATTTGATAGCCATATGTTTGTACAGAGCAAACTGCAGCTTTGCTGTGAAACTAACATCATGGTGTTTTGTGTTCATTAAGCTATCATGACAGAACAGAACTGTTCTTGAAAATAAAGGTCCGGACTCCGCAGCGACATGAATCTTATGCATTGCAGGGAAGCCAGAGCAATTTCTGCCTTTTGTTTCCACCCCAGTTTAACAAAAGAGAAGAACAGTAAGGCATTACAATTAATGAATACACATTTTGTATTGTTTTTTGGTATTGAAGAAAATACTTAACAAATTATCAAGCAGTTTTTAGAGTTACATGCCAAAAATAAAGATAAATTCACAACAGAAGGTCCTCACTTGCTGGGTGCTTTGATGTCAATGAGAATCGCATAAAAAGCACGGGAAGGAAATTGCTTCAAGGGTTTGCACTAATTTTCAATTAGAGATGTTTTTATTACACTGCAGGATAAACCTACAGTGACCGCTGTTAACTTCACCTGCTACTTATTTGAACAGAACGGATAGCAAACAGAGTTTACAAAGACACAAGAATAAGTTCTGTTTTTGTCACCTAAGCTGTGTAGACATAAGAATCTGCTGGGGGCAGATCATCTTGCAAAATGAACCTATACGATATAACATCTCAGTGTATGTCTGCACCGCAATGCATCGGAGAAAAAACTGAGCTTGTGTTAAATGAGTTTCTAATGAGAAAGTCTAGCTGTGGCAGGATGGTAAATTATTCTCACTCAGAGTTGGGCTATTACAAATAGGTTTCTACTACCAAACCCAACCATTGATTATCTGTACTGTGCAGATGGGTAGGAGACCTGTGCTACATCTGAGCTTGAGTCAGGACTGCAGTGCAAGAACAAAATGTTCTACCACCTGCTTCAGGGCAACCTTAAAGTCCAGATTTTCTGAGCCAGAGCTTTAGATTTATCTAAAACTTCCTGTACTTGGTCACTAAACATCTTGCTGAAAGCTTAGTCCCTCCTGAGTTTGTTTTAGCTAGGTTTGAAGAATATAATTGTTTTGATTCAGCTATTCATAAAATAGATGCAACTAGCTATCTTGTGAAGCAGTCTGTGAGATTAGTAAAGTGCTTATGAGAGGTTCTTTAGTGCTCATTAAATCCCAATTATTCACCCTTGTCACTAACAACCTCTTTGTAGAAACTGACCTTCTCTGGCTCTGAGACTTGGTTTCCAGAGTGTTCTGATCCCACTAGCCGTGACTGTAATTTGGGTACCAATTCCAATGCATGAAATTCATTCTCAAACTAAACTGGCGGCTAGGGTTCAAATCTGCAAAAAGAGGTGCTGCAAGGGCAAGAAAGGAAAAAGCAGTTTCCTAGGATCGTGTACCACTAGATTGGCTAAAAAATGTTTATCATCAATGAGTTGACTTCAGAAATTCTATTCGTTCTACTTTATAATGAGATCTGCTTGGGGAATTTTAGTACAATCAAGCACATTGGAATTGACTGAACTCTGAATATACCTCAGACTGGAATGATAATAAAACAAATCTTCTATATACAATTACAAATATTAAACTGGAACATTTCAGAAGACGCACAAGTAATGCTTTCATACACCTGTTAGTCACAATGCAAATGGAATCTAAACGTGTGTAACAAATTTGTCATACTAATTTATTTTATTGCTTGTAGAAGGAATTTATTTTTTTTAAATCGGGTAAGCGCATTTGCATTAAATTTCATTCCTTGAAAGTTTCTGTAATAGTATCTGCAACGACACAGTCAATGCTGGTCTTTTAACTTCATAGTAGTCACGAAAGGTACTTGTCTTGCACGTGCATGTACTCTCTTCAGGGCACCAGGTAGAGGTTGCTCTTAACCTGGACAAACACTGTTGCTTCTGTTCAGTAAAGACAGCTTCACTGTGAGTAATAGCCAATTCAGCTTTATCTCTATGAACAATTTTTATAATTGTCCTTGATTAATTTATGTACATCCTGATAAAAAGTTTCACTAATCCCTGCAATAAGCCTTTAAAAACTCTGAACATCCTCGCTTCAAAAAAGGATACTATCTAGCTCTTTCCTTCTTCTAGTTGACTACTTTGGCTCTGGCACATGCCCTCGGGAAATTACAGTGCCCTAAACATTTGCCTTCCTTGATAAAAAACACTAAAATATGAAATGTTAGAAAATGCAGTCTGAAATACCATGCTCTTCAGAGGAGGAAGGATTTACAGCCTCCTTAAGAAGAGGCAGACAACATAGCTTATAGCACTACAAAGTCCAAGGATTCACAGTAAAACCCTTCCTAAACATGAATAGAGGAGATTCATATTCAGATGATTAAATGATGAGAGATGAGGAAAGTGTTCCATAGGAAGGGGATTTATAAGATAGAAAGTGCTGTTTTGGAGAAAAAATGCAGAGGAAAAAAAATTTAAAAAAATAAAATCTATATAAAAGTAATGCTGTGGAGGAGATAATTACTTTTGTTATGTACCAGTGATCTGTATTTCTAGAACAGAAGAAGGATTTAATGAACCTGAGAAAGGGAAATGTTTAAAATGATAAATATAAACACCTGCTCTTTTTAATAAAAGGTCTAAGAATAGTTGATTTTAGAATTGTCATACACTTACTGAGTCCTAGACATAAGCTGGTATCAAAAAGCCTGCAAGAGTGAACTGTGTCATCCACAAATTATTCAATTTTTTTGTTTGTTTTAGTCTGGGATATTCACCCTTAGATTTAAAAATAAAGTCAACCATTTGCTGGCACAGGTTTTTTCCCCACTGAAATTTTACCATTGGAGGCAAGTCACAGCATGTTATTTTGTTCTGGAAAAATAATTGTTGCGTTCCAAAGATATCCCTGTGGCATCCCTGCCAAGAAATGATTTCTCTGTAAGCGTGCAGCTTGATCGGTTAGCACGTAAAAAGAAAGATGCAAAGGACGCATCACAGCCCCTTTTCGTCTTAAAATTTTCACTTGTTCATATCCTTATGATCCAGGCAGCCTGACCAATTTTTGTCTGTTTCTTGCTATTTACTATGCACCTCAGAGCCAAGCACGTGCACAATAAATCACTGCAGATGCTTAATGGAAGGTCAACTGAAGGAGGCAGAGTGGGCTTTAGCTGCACAATGTATGAGTTTTGGGGATAGCACCTGCGTGGCAGACTCTGTAACACAGTCAAACTAAAAGCAACATCCATCAGAAAAAAAGCAAAGCAGCTGTTTCCAACTGACAACTATTGCTATGGTAAACTTGAGCTTTAAACTGCTGTTTCTGTTATAGTACTGTTAAAAAAACAAACCAAAAAAACCCCCAACCCCACCACTAAACCACCAAAGAACCCACACGAGCAGTGTATTATAATGAAGATGTGCATTTTTTCCCAACTCAAAGATGCTTTTTTTTGGATCAAACTAGTATTCACCTTCAAGCTCAGGCTGGTCACAGAAAATATTGTGCCTATTATTCAAAATTTGAGGGAGGAGAAAACAAAAATAGTTCTGTAATCATAGCTATAGTGATGGCTGTTGCTCCCTCCATAGTTAAATGGAGACCTTTGTCTGAAACACGGGAATCCGGATTACAAAAGAAGGCAGGTTAGCAAGAACTTAAATGAACCAGGCTTTAAAGTTAGTGGATGTATTCAAATAAGAGATGAAATTTAATTAAAGCTGATGTTATTACTAGCTGCTATAATTCCATTTGTTAGCAGGAAAACATTAAGGAACTATATATAGCCAGACTGAGCAAATGTTTTGTATAATTACTCTACATGCATAGTTACAGGGTATAATCAGAATCACACATCGAACATTGGAGTGTTGTATTCTGTTGCTGGGGACAAGTGAAGCAAGACAAGACAGCCCTCTTCTGCTTCAGAACCAAAACTTAGCTATCATCATGAGGTACCAGATACTGTAGATATTCAGAATACGACCGAGGAGGAGCACATGACTTGGAAACACGTGCTGCCCTCACCAGCGCTTGCGAGTGAATAACTGAAGCTTCCTTAACATGTGTTCTTTTCTCCTTGTGGACAAATCTCTGCTTGAGAAATCATTTTTCCCTCTGCCATTAGTAAAGTAGTGTTTAAAGAGGAAAAAGTTAGACTTGAAATATCTCCAATATGCCTGCTAGGATCCAGTAGTGAACGGTCATTATAATAAAAAATACATCCCTTCCCTAATCTTAGGCTTTCTGCAGCTGAAGACGGACAGAAATTGGTTGCTAGATCTGTTCTGTGGAAGACTGACATTTTGAATAAAGTGGTTTCTTTTCAGGACAAAGGATTTTTTCCCCAAAAATTTCGTTTTTAAAGGAAATATACTTTCAAAAGTGTTTTGAAACTCTTAAAAGTACTTGAATGTAGAAGTCCAAATTGCAAGGTTCCTGGCTCAGCCATAATGACCAGGTGAAATGACCCGATAAAACCAGCAAGATTTTATAGTCATGGCTGGACAGAAAGATTAATATCTTCAGAAGATCCTCAGATGAGATGCTGTAAAGCCAAGAACAAATCCTGTGAATCCTTGTTATAGCTGAGACCATGGGAGTTAATGAGTTCGCACCTGCACAGCAGGGCTAATGAACATTAGGAATTTTCTTGGTACTTTCCTCCTCTAAATCTTTAAGTGAAGCGTCAAGGACTTCCAGGCAGCATGAAGGCTTTGAAGCCTCGTGGTCCATCACCTAAAGGTTGGGACAGAAAGGGGAGTTGTTTTGTGCTGCGAGTCTTTGAAGAAGTGATGCCCCCAACTCAAATTCTGTCTTTTTGGTAGGGCTACACAAGAGCTCTGCCTTGTACCCAAATGAGCTCCTGCCCCTAATGTAGCAGCATGAGAGACCAAACAAGTGATTGGTCTTTCAGTCAACATGCACGGTGGGGATGTTCAATCCCTGCTACCCATTACCAGTCACACTTTCATTACCATGGCTGTCTTGCAAAAATGCTAATTTTGGTGCACGTGCACTTGTTTCATTTTTTAATCAAGTTACATGAAAATAAGTTTTGAAATAGAAAGTGCAAATGTTACCAGCATGCTTCCAAGACTGGCAGGTTAGAGACATCCTATTAAAACAAATATATAAAAATTGATTTATTTTTCTCTTAGAAGTTTAAATGCCAGGCTTTGCAGCTTGCTAGGGAAACTGTTTAGGGTCTCAAATCCTTGCTGCAGTGCTGGTTTTTAATCAGGTAATCAGATGAGCTTCAAGGCTACATGAACTGAAAACTCTATAAAGTGCTTAAAAATGAATATTATTTGTGAAATCAATTGTGGTACAATAACTGTTACAGGTCTCATTTGAATATCTTTGAAGCCAATAGGATTTGCATATAAATCTATATTCTCAAAGTAATGTGGGAACTGATTTTAGAACTCAAAACACACTGTGCAATAAAACTTCACTGAAGTGTCTTCTGTATGTTGGGGATACTATGAAAAATGCAAATCTAAATTTGGATCCATCAGTATCAAATTAAGGGAATACAAGAAAAGCATCGATACACCACTGTTCCATATTTGGTAGAGTTTTTACCTTTGAGGATGTAAGGTTTTTTGCTTGCTTTCATGAGTTTTTGTAATTTTTTTAAAAGAGAGTCGCCTCAGTCGTTAGCATATCAGGGAGTCAAATATTTCTTTCTCAATATAAGATTCCTAAAATATCTGCCTTATCCCCTAAGTTTTTGCCCCAGAACTTACCAATCATGTCACCAAATGTTCTGCCTCTGAGCAAAAGGGCAGCTATTAAATTTGAAAGGTAATCCTGTCCATACAATCCACTTAATCCCCACAATAAATAGAGCTAGAGGCACTCCCTGGGCCTGTAATTACCTCAGGGGTTTGAAAGAGTCTAAGATCAATATAAAAATGTTCTAATCTTCTAAGTAATAGTCCCAAACACTATAATTTAGGATTGTAAATGGTCTTATGCTGGGACATTACTTTCTTGCAGGAGGCACTGGACACGACCGCAGTACGCACGGGGTCGGGAGGAGCAGCTGGGGCAGCTTTCCTCCGCGCACAGCAGCGCTGGTCTCGGCAGCAGAATCGCTCAGTTTCTCCTTGCCCAAGCGTGCAGGTGACTTTCTTGTGGAGCTGCGTACCTCTCCGCAAATAAACCTTTGCTGGGTAGTGCCTGCAGCACCCAGAAGACTATATATCTCTTCTGCTCTATATGGCTCCTTAATAAATATTCCTTAATACTACATTAAGTCATATTTTCCGCAGATGGCCATTTTTAACTTATGCTGTTATGAGTCACTTTGCTCAGGATTTTAGATCTTGACTGTAGCTTTCTATTTATAGGTGAATTCCCTCAAGGCGTTAACTGTTTCTAAAAACGTTTTTCACCCTAACACCGTTCATACATTTTACACAAACACATTTTTCTTTGTATTTCTATTTGAAAAGAGTTGCCTGCTAAAATACAGAAAACCCAAGAATATTAAAAAGCATTCATTCTGATGAATGCTTCTCTAAATTGAAAAACAAGGTGATACAAGATTTTATATTCTCCGCTTTCCATTTTCTAGATACAAATTTAAAAAACCTCCAAGGCCTCCTCAGTAGTTAGCCCTTTGCCTGTTTTTCTGCCATTATTAGCTCTTGCTTGAGAAGTTATCGCTAACATTCACTGTCATCATTAGGAGACAACTTTAAACTGATTGGAATATTTATCAAACGGTGTGTTAGCACTCTCAGCTGAAATATAAATCATCCTAACTGATTCATGCTTTGTCACCCTCTGAAGCCTGACCCATATCTTATTAATCCACAGGAGAAAATACATTAGAGAGGAGTGGATAAAAAGAATAATAAATTAGCTGAACAGTCTTTAATAGACATAGCTGTCTTCAGAGAACAGGGTAAATTTGAATAGTAAAAAATTGGAGAAGTTTTGTATGTGGAAGCAAAGGAAATCATTCTCTGAAATTATAATATGTGGTATCATAAATTATATTCCTTAATCTACATAATTATGTGAAGTAACGCAGGTTGTCCCCACCCAGTAATCAATCTGCTTGTATTCCCAAATACACAAAATGCTTTTCTGCTGTTAGTTGTTCCATTGCAAGTAGGAAGACAGATTTACATTCTTTCCCTGACGCTGTGCTCCTGCCTAAATACTATCCCTCATAAATATTGTACTGTTTGTCACATACACAAGAAAGCAAAAACCTAGGAAAGCCTACTGGTGGAAATCTCTGATCCCAGAGAGTTAGTGAGAATAATTCAATTAAAAAATGTAACAACCTTTCTTGTTGTGTCTTTTTTAAGACACTTGTCCTGACACACATCCTCAGTTCTGAAAGCACAAAGAAAACTCTATGAAATGGCTGGGTAGCTGTAGTTAAAAGTCCAGGAAAAATTCCAAAGGCTCCTGGACTAACAACAGAAAACACATCTACAGACTATCCATTGGCTTGCTATATTCAGTCATTTCATAGAAACAAAACAGACATTGAGATGCAGGGAATTTAGGTTTTGTCTTCCTAAAGCCCAGAGTATCGTCCTGTGAAATACCTCCTAAAACCGACTGTACAGCAATATTAACAGACATTTGTTTCAATGTATGCATGTGTATGACCAAAAAGCCCCATCTGTTACAAATATATGTACAAGAACATGTGAAATTTTACTAGCTGCAGAATTGTAACTGTGTTACTGGAATAGAAAAGAAAAAAGCTAAAAATGTTTTTCAGGATTGTTCTCATAAGTGGGATTGTGCCAGGTTGTGAACTATAAAAGAATTATTCTGAATTAAGATTATTCTGAATGATGTGCTTTTACGCAATTGAAGTGCCCAAGCACGTTGGTTAAGAAGGCACCTATAAATGATTGCAACTGCTAAGGCTCGCTGCTGCCCAGTGGACATGAAGTCAGCGTGTGTGTCACTGCGGTCACCGACTAGGGAATGGGGGAGGGATGGGCTGGTCAGTGTGCCTGCTGGTCGACAGGAGAAACGGGAGTGCAGGCTGGAGATTTAAACTTGTTCCTTTCAATTAAGTTAGTTGGTTCCTTTCAATTGAATTAGAAACGTATACAATCTGTTAGAACATCTCTGGTGAGAGCGTAATATCATAAAGTGCAGTAATTTGATCATTTGCGGTCATCTGAACATCCCTGAGTTTATCCCTCAGGCAACTCCATTGACTTCCCTGGAACTGCTCCAGGGAGGAATTAAGCCCTGTGCTCAGAGAAATAACAAACACCTTGTCTATAGGCTTGCTCAGACTGTGTTGGTATCAGAGCACCTTTAATGTTGGAAAACCAAACTCTAGATTTTTCACCCCGGTTACATTGGTAGCTCTTTACTTCCCTGATTTCTGCCCGGGTGTTGGACCAGAACAGCGCTGTCAGCTCTGGGCTGTGGTTTTAGTGGCCGGTGCTATGGCCTTTTCTCCCCGCAGCTGACGGCGGGGAACCTGCTTCTTTCAGTGCTTACATAGGCCTGTCTCATACTGGTTTCTGAAAAAGCCGTGTCTGTCCAAGCTCAAGCCCCTACCTAGAGCGGGAATCAACCTCCATTGCAGGTTTTTGTCACGTCTCCTCCTCTCCCCACGAAGAGATGCGCCTGCAGTGCCCGCGGAGCAGCGGCTCTCGCCCCTTGGCTGGTGCCATCTTCTGCCTCCTGTCCGTGAGAGCTGCCCAGCAGTCCTCTCTGGGAGGGCTTCTGGATCACGGAGACTTCCACAGAAAGGATATCCCTGCTATTTTTCACGTAGATGGAGAGAAGTTGTACATGAAAATACTACACGTATGTATCCATCTGATGGTACCTCTCACCTAGAATCTCAAAATACGGTGTGATTACAACAGGGCGAATGAACCCAGGGAAGGACCACGGTAAGTTTTTTGCCACAAGTCATGTAACGAAGTGGTTGCAGAGCTATGGGGCTACGTTTGACTGCTGATGCTCCTCGCTTACAGCCACAGCAATCCTCTTCTGGCTCCACAACCTGATGCATACTAAAATGATGAGTCCCACTGATGTTGTACCATTGACCTGAAATCTCACACACGATCGCTCTCGCTTTCTGAGGTGCACAGCAGTCACATTGGGCCTACTCATATAAATGATTCATTTCCCACATTCCATTTTAATGGTCTTGTTCTTTAATAATTTCCCATTTTTAAAAGCAATTTTTTATCATAGAAAAGTCTGCATTATATTTAAGACAAAAATTGTCTTTCAAAGTAAATAGTTACTTATTTGAACTTGCTGTAGTTATTAAGGTGTTGAATTTAAAATTAATTAAAGCATTTATTAAGCTAATCTGCACAATATTATTTCATTTAGTTAGTAATAGGTCTAAATTTTGGCTAAAAAAAGATAAAGCTCAACTGGTCTTTAACCATCGCCAGAATTTGTTTATGTCTTTTCCAGGATAATAAAAAGCACAGAAACAGTGCTTTCTGGTAAATTTTTTGGTTTTGTTATTGACTTTATACATTCCCTTTTTGTGAGTGTTATAAAGAGAAAGGAATTGAGTGTTTTCCCTGTTGAAGAAATACAGTACAGTGCTTTACTTTCACAGGGGCATTATTGTCTAACACTATTCAAGATATGTTATTTTGTTTTATTTCAGAGTTATTGAAGGAACAACACACCACATAACACAGAAAGTTTTGTTTTCTTTTTAGGTTGACAACATTGTGTTAGATAAAAAAAAATTGTACCTTGCTAGGATATGTGGGTCTAGATTTTCTTGTATGTAAGCACATTAAATAACACCATGTTATACCATTCGCTGTTTGAAATTAGTACACAATTTTATGTTCCTCACTGAGTGAAAACGGCAGGCTGGGCAGTAACATTGAGATCCTAGTTGTGAAATCTAGGTTCTTGTAGTGAAGCAGGTTAATATTGCAGTAGCAGGCTGCCTAGAGCTAAAATGGCCAATGAGTTAAATGCATTGTACTCACCAGTGTTGCCTTTAAAATCAGATGTCTCAAAAAAACTGAGGAACTGGAGCAAAGGTGGGGTCTTTTGCAGAAAATGGGGCACTCATGAGCTGGTATTCAGCTAACTGAGAAATCAGGCAGCCTTCTGTTGGCATGAGGCTCACTTGCAAATTCAGCTATGAACATGAAGCGTCTAGCTTTGGAAGTGTGTGATAATTGCTTTGAAAATGGAATTATTTGTAGTAATGTTTAAGATTAAAATAAGATGGTGTTATCTTTCTCCTGCTGGAGAAGTCTAAATGATATCCCTGTTATCCTCAGCTCAGTTTCCAGATTCTGAGCGGGAATCCACAGGACTGCTATTTCAACCAGTTGTCTGCTTCCTCCTGCTCACGCTGCTGGTTTGGAGAGTTGTAGAAAGCCACGCAAAAACTAAACCAAAAACCTAGTGTGGAGAACAAGGGCGGGCATTGCTTTGTTCCTTGTTCACGTTGTAATCTTGAGTCAGGCTGCCTTTATTTACAGCGTTCGCTGGTCTGATCTCTTGACATTTCTCTGACCAATGCTGATTTCAGAGAGGCAGAATTGGAATATGCAGTCTTGAAGTTCACGTCATGCAAGGGTACAAATAGTTGAAGAAAAAGCTTTAGAAAACGCACACGTTTTCAGCTGTAGACAAGATTTCTTATGTCAGTTTTATGTTTAACTGGTTTTGATTAATGTTTTCATACTGGATAAAACCAATAATTTATAATAATTATTGTTGTTGTCTGATAAAGATTTTCTTCTGTCTGGAAACCATTTGTATAGATGAGGCTGGTTTTGGAAAAAGTGAGGAATTGCTCTAAGTTGTACGCTATCAGATTTAGGAGAGACTGCTGGGGGAATGGAGCAATGCTGGGTAGGAAGTTGGAATGGCAAGAAGAGCAGTGCCATAGGACATACGTTTGTTAGCACTATTATGGAGGTTGAGACCATCAGATTTACAAAATTACAAAGCGGTACACTGTCATGGTTTAACCCCGGCTGGCAAGCAAGCCCCAGGCAGCCGCTCGCTCACTGCCCCCACCGTGGGATGGGGGAGAGGGTCGGAAGGGTAAAAGTGAGAAAACTCGCGGGTTGAGATAAAGAGAGTTTAATGGGTAAAGCCAAAGCCATGCACGCAAGCAAAGCAAACCAAGGGACCCATTCCCCACTGCCCATCGGCAGGCAGGGGTTCAGCCATCGCCAGGACAGCAGGGCTCCATCACGCACAACGGTTACTCGGGAGGACAAACGCCGTAATGCTGGATGTCCCCCCCTTCCTTCTTCTTCCCCTGGTTTATATACTCAGCATGATGTCATATGGTATGGAATACCTCTCTGGCTAGTTCGGGTCACCTGTCCTGGCTGTGTCCCCTCCCAACTGTCCGTGCCCCTCCAGCCCTCTCGCTGGCAGGGCCTGAGAAACCAAAAGTCCTTGACTTAGTATCAACATCACCCAGCAACAACCAAACCCATCCGTGTGCCATCAGCATTGTTCTCCCACCAAACCCAAACCGCAGCACTGCGCCAGCTGCTGAGAAGAAAATTAACTCTATCCCAGCTGAAACCAGAACATACATTCAAAAGTAAACACATCTACTCAGGTTTTTCAAGCAGGTTTCTAAATAACTTTTACTAACCTTAAATCTCTTAAAAGATTATGACATAAATAACTTTTGTAGTACAGGTATTCTAGCCTGTCCTATCCCATCATGTGTTGACTGAGATAAGCAAGACTCTCTTCAGACTTATAAAATGCTACCAAATTAAGAATAAACACGTTCCTATATAATAATAAATTTAGGATAGGTAACAGGCAGCAAGGGTGAACATTTTAATATCTTAAGCTGCACCAAAACCTATAAATCTCTAATCACATAGCTGAGATTTTGATAAAAAATGAATAAAACTGGCTCAAAGCGCCCTGAGAGTAGGGAAGTAGTGGACTGAACAGTTAAACTGAGTCTTTCAACCACTTGTATAAAATATTTTGGGCAGATATGTCAGCAACCAATGCAGCATTTCCAGGGAGCAGCTTTTGGAATCTGCTCCATTTCATTTAATGTAACAGATGAAACCTTTGATGTGGAAATTGTGGGAAAGTTTACATTCTCCTAAACGAATGAAATTTTACTTTGGGAAATATGGTGTAAATGCTTGATAGATTGAATTTAGTTTAGTCAGTGCCCAGAACACTGGTTAGCGGAAACTTGATGAGGTGTTGGACTTGCAGCTAAACAATTTCAGTTATTGAATTCCTATCCTAACAATCCTGCTAAGAAGAGGTTCTTTCAAATAGACTTCATAGGTAATGATAGTGGCTGAAAGAATAGCCTCACTGCTTCAGGAAGGTGTTAATGCACCTTACAAAATTTCAGCAAGCAACCTTTGATAGAATGGTCTGTGTAAATTTAATTTTTATTCAACTTACTAAAAATAGTTCATAGAATCAAAGAATAGTTAAGGTCCCTTTAGGATTCCAACACGAAGTCAGATAGCAGTATACCAGCGTGAAGAATACTGGATGTTTATGATTAAACAAAATCAGGTTTTGAAAAACAAAGTCAATGTACAGCATGCCTATCGATGCTACTAGCAGTGCAATAGTCCTGCTTCTGTCTCGTGGATTTCTATTAACTTAAATAGGAAAGTTGTAGTTCACACAGCAGGAAAGCCAGATTGGACTATAAATGAGACTGCATTTTTCTAAGAAGCTGACCGTAATAATCAGTCAGGCAAAGTTCCCATGGCACGTTGAGAAAAAGGGAATATAACTGCGCAACTTGTTCAGTTCAGAATTTGGTACTGTTATGTCCAGCTAAACTACATTACTGTGGAAAGGAAATATATTTTGGAATTGATGAAGGCAATTCCAGTTCTTGGTTACTGTATGGCAGGAATGATTCTATCACTGAGATTTGAAAGGCAAGGTGCAAACAGATGCTTATGCAGTTGCAACCTGCTAAGTGTGTGTTAAAGACCTACTCTGTATTCATGAAAACACTGAATTGTTAAGCAGAGCAAAAGCAAGTACTGCTGTATATATTGAGATCAACTTCCCAAGTTGATTCTGCTAAGAGATAAAAGAGCAGTTCATCCACGTTGAAGGAGAAAAACAGAGAAGCTAAATGTACTTGGTATGCCTCAAAAAGAATTTGTTTGGTTTGTTCCTAAAAGGGGGCCAAGCATACTGGAGGCTTCAATATGAAGATATAATGAATAGAGCAAAGACATCAGTAGATCTGGAGATTAGTAATACAATAAAGGTCATTGCAGTCTACCTGAACAATGAAAATCTAATAATTTGCAGAATCGAGTCTAGAACGTCTATATAATGTACATTTAGAAACGGCACTACAGCTACAAGAAACTGATGTGCAGCTGTCTGTTGTATTGGGCATCAAAACTGCTCTAAGAGCTACTTCATAAAGTAAACCCAAACTGATTCATGGTCCTGTGTTGCAAGGGATTGCCCATGCAATAAATGAGTAGATGTGAGGCAAAGCAGAACTGGACTGATATGCTATAAGGGTCTGCAAGGTAAACATCTCAGTAGAAGAGAGCATAAACGTATCCTCATCTTCAGGCAGTTGCACAGCGTTACCCCAAGGGACCCTTCCAAACAAGCCAATTGTATGGGCTCTGACAGGGGCAGCTGTAAAAACAGCATAACCCAGCAGCTGTAAAGTGATAAAGCAACACCATGATTCTGCACAGTTCACTACTCTTGTTGTCTCGGTCAGTTTTAGAATCTTACTGTTTTCTTTTATAACACACCAGGTACAGTACCAAATAGAGGAATTTTTACTTGATACGTTGATAAGCAGCAACATATTCAGCATCTCCTTACGGGGACTCTGAGCAAGTACTTAATTCTGGTCCCTTTGGTTCTTCAAGTCCCTGATGGACTGAATGCAGAACCTTTGCTTTTCTTTCTTTCCAATTCTTGAATAAACCAGTCTTTTCTTGAAACATCAGTGCACCAAGTCCTTCACAGGAGGAAAAATCATTTGCAAGAATGGAAGCGTGGCAGTTTCTTAGATCCCAGTTTCCTACAATCCTATTGCTGGGAGTTCTGAGAAGCTCCATATCCCTTAATGACATTCCTAAATAATGAAAAATATTTGATATTTGCTTTTTGGTATCCACACAATGAGCAAGCACCAAAATCTTTGCAAAAAGGACACGAAACAAAAAGAAGCTTACAGGAAGGCTGGAGAAAGATAAGTTTCGAATCTTTGATTTATTCCACGTGATTCGTATTGTTCCTTTGCAATATCATCTGATGGTTTATCACAGAATATTTTTCATGTGAAAAAACAACCTGTTTTAAACATTTCCTCTTATCTTGCTTCTAATTCATGTAGATCTTGCAGCCTCATAGTAGTCAAAATATAACCACTGTCAAACTGTTACCACTGGAAAAGTTCATTTACACATTCTTATTTCCTCCCAAATACTTTTCAGATTACTTAAATGAAGTTCAGTGAGTCTTAGACATGTGAATAATTACAGTAAAATCTTAGAGCATTTACAGCTGCAACATAAAGTAAACCAAGCATCAGTTAATTCTGTGCTGTAAGGTGGCTGGAGCTGGTCTGGTTGAGTTGTATGAGGTTAAACTGCTTTACTTATCAAGCTATAGGAAATGCTATGGATTGTGAGAAATCTTTTTTCCAAGGCAAAGCCAAGACTGACTTTGAACTACAGCGGTTAAATTGCTTCCCTGAGCTGAGGAAACTGGATTTCCATCCTTTTGCTAATGAATATTTATACGTAGTGGAACAGCATCAACAGGAGTAAATTTAATACTTTCCATTTGGGGATATGTTTGTGTGTGGTTTAAGACAACTACATTCTTATAACATCCAAAGGGAGAAGCTGAAATGTACAGGGCTGCAGAGGATCTAAGCTTTGACTTGCATACCAAGTGACAAGCACATATAGCTCTTTGTGAATCTAAAATTAATGATTTAGAAACTGATGTCTCAAGTTTCTAGCTGGAGAACTTAGAAGCCCAAATCCCACATACCTGAAAAGAAAATTAGGCTCCTTGGAGATGAAGTTTCTTGAAAATGGTACTTGTGTGTATAAGTTGCCTTGTATTTGCATAGTGCTCTACTTGCATGATAATTTACCTTGAAGTAAATTTGTTGTCTAGGCGTGAGGCTAGAAAAGAGATGTTAAGGTGGTGACTTAGAAGCCTTAAGAACTGACAAGATTTAAAGAATTTTTTTTTAAAACTAAATTGCGTATGTCCTGAACTTAGATTTCCTTAAAATTTATTCAGAATTACAAATCATTGCTGGAGGACTTTGAATCTATTCCATCAGAACTAACTCCCATAAAACATATAATAAGTTATGAGTGCATAGGTATTTATTTACAATCATTTTTCTTGATGTCACGCTGAGAAAGGTTGTAAGAAATGAAATAGAATGTAGACACATATACCTAGCAGTTCAACAGGCAATGTTGTTGGCTATAAAGGACGGTAGAATGAAATGTTGTGGTTTCATATGAAGCTTTACCACTACTTCAAGTGAAGGACATTCAGCAGTTCAGGAATTCAGCCACAAAGCAGGAGATGGGTAATCAAAGTTCAGTAGGCACTCCATATGATAAAGGAAAAGGCTAAAAAGTTATTCCCAGTGGTATTTAAGACTGCTATTTGTATCTTGCCTTTACCTTTCAAAGCTCAGCAGCTTCACAGCATCTGGAGTAGTGGCAATATAGACTCCCCTACTATGAAACAAATAAATGAAATCATAAGGGAATTTTTCACTGCATCTGGTTTGCCAGAGGAAATTGTCTCGGTCAATGGCCCACAGTTTATTTCAGAAGAATTTGACATGTTGTTAGGTCTAAATGCAGTGAAGTGTGACAAAGTTGCTTCATTTCATGAAGCATCAAATGGAGCAGCAGAACACTTTTTTTCAAACCATTAACCAGACAATCTCACTAACAATGCGTTATCAGAAAACCGGACTCTGTTTGATTCTTTTTTCTTTTTTTTTCTTTTTTTGATACAAAAAATCCTCTGTCTGTCACAACAAAGGAAACAGTTAGTAGTTTTTAAATAGACCGAGAAGTCCTAAGGTTTGTGCTGTCACCTTAACACAATGCTTGTGGCCCGTTACAAGCAGTGGCAACACTGAGTTATCGGGCTAGGCAGGGTTAGAAGCTTTTGTGGCTGGACTCACAAAATGCTGGCTGCCTTGGCAAAGCTCAGCCCTTTGTGGAGTCAGTGACAAAATTCTCACTTGCACAGAGGAGAAGGAGGGTGGCTTACTTCCCATTGTCCACTCCTGCAGGTTAGAAAATGCTCAAGAATTTGAAATTCTGAGTGAAGCAAAGAGGAAGCTGAGCTGAGAGCAAGTATAATGAGCAAGTGTGTCAGACAAGTCATTCCTTACAAGGCTCTGAAGAGCTTGTTTTCCTGCTTTTTCATCCTGACCTGGCAAAGTGCGTGGCATTACTGTTGAAAGCTATCACAAAGACTACAATGAATGAGGAATAACGATTCATATTGAGAACAACAGGCTTTTGGTGTCCCGTAGGGATGAATCGCTCAACCGACAATCAAGGTATCAATACTTGACTAACCTCCCTACCACTGATTTATGATGTGGCTGTTCCCATTAGACTGGTTCTTCCTGTGCGCCCACATGGTGCCCAGTACCATGGCACCACAAAGAGCCCCTAATGATACAGTAAATAGCAAAATAAAAATTAATACTTGAAGCTGTCCAAACATGAATGCAAGATGTGAGGAAATTTTAATCCACCTACTTAGGGCTTTTTAAATTGTGAATTTGCTTGGGAAGAAATCTTGAGTGAGTCTAGTAGAGGTGAGTAACCAGTTAGACTTCTGAAAATGAGAAAGTAGGCCTCACAATGAACTGTCATCAATGGCTAATAAATCTTTCAGAACTACAATTTAAAATGTGAAGTTTTATTTTATTTTCCGGCCTTCCGGTGCTTTTTAGTCTCGTTCTTTATTTTTTCTTTTTGTGGGTTTTACTTTACTTGTGATTGGATTTTTCCTTATATTTTGGAATTGCTTATGACTTGCATGACTCAGCAGCGAAGGAAAAAAGTCTGTTGATCAATCTTAGAGCATTGCAGGTGGGAGAGTCTCCTCTGGTCTAGTTTGTCATAGCTACATAGAAGTGAATGTATCTGAGACAATTTATACTGAGACCTGCCCCCTGTATTTCGAAGGTAGCATTTTTCTGTGCATTAAGGGGTAGATTTGCTGAGGGGAGGGTTTCACAGAGGCCAGCCCCCACTCCCTTTCTCCCAGGCGTGGCACATCTGTTCCCCATGACACAATATTATAGCTGCATGGCTCTGCACAATCTCCTTTCTCCTCTGCCTTCATACCTCTCATTCACACTGTGGCTGCATCTGATATATTGAAATCACCAAAAAACTTAGGGTGTTATTAATAGCTTTTGGCCGAATGATGGTTTTGAAAGTCATCTCAGTCTATCTGTGTTCTGACTACAGACAATTCAGTCAAAGAACAGTCTTTGAGTTCTTTGGGGACGACCATCGCTATCAGGTTCAGCGCTGGTGGTAAGGTCACCAAGGAGATGGTCTTAAATGACAGTGTCGTGAACTTGCCAACTGATTCTTGCCAGCTTGCTGGAGTTCTGGCCAAACCCTTCAGCGTGATGGACAGGACAAGTACAGATGAAGCCTTTGCCCTGTTGCAGCTAGAGAATGGCTGGTGATGAATAGAAATTACTCCCAGAACAATGTATTACATTATATTTTATAAGCGCAGCTGAGCTGTTTCCAACTTACTTGCGGGCCTGAATAACTTTCCTTTAAATAGGTGCTTTTACCAGACATTCTTACCGATGAATATATATTTTTTGCCCACAAGCTCCTATTCACCAAATATGGAAATTCTGTGTTTGCTTTACTGTTTGTTTTGGTTTGTGTTGGTTTTGGGTTTTTTTGGGGGGTGTTTTTTTTTTTTTTCCATACATGTTACCTCATTATTTGTGGCAACTTCAGCTTTTGTGCATAGTTCTGTTGGATTGTCTGATTTCATGGTATGTGATTTTAACACATACTCCTCTCTGTATTTTGCGTATAGAAAAAAATCCAGTTTACAGAGGCCATTTCAGGATACACTTACTCAGATCAGACAGTTCTAAATTTGAATTACAAAACTTCAGAAGAAATCCTATTACCCATTGTTGAAGTAGTTCAGGTAAATAAACTCAGAAGAACGGAGCCCTGCTGTAGGATAACATTGAAGAATTTGTGAAGAAACAGTCATAATTTTATAGTACGTCTTGAACTCCATTTAATTGAAGTAATTCATGGGGAAAAATTATGGACAGTCATACTCAGGCGATTTATTTATAGAGAACCCAATTTAATACAATGCTGAGACTAAAGCTGACCCTCTCTCTTAATCTGGGCATGTAATTTTTGTTAATATTAAAGACTTGTGTGTGCATAAACCGAGGATGCCCATATCCCTAAGTGCTTAATTGCTGTATTCAAAATCATTCTTGTCCTTACAAAGGATTTAATATTAGGATTGTTCAGAATTATATATGGCTTAACTTTAGCAAATAATGTCGGGTATTACTTGGCCATTATTTAGAAAAGTAAAGTTACAAGAAGTGGTTGAATAAATAAAAGACAGTCATTGCATATGTAGGATCCCTGTTAGCCTCCTTCCTTGCAGTATTCTTTAAACTTAAACTAGTGTATGCTGTGGAAGAATCAGTTTATCCATGTTTTTTCTATTTTTTTTCAGGAATTAGTGTTTTAAGGATTTCTTATTATTCTCCAATACTGAAAAGTCAGAAGATGATTCGGGTTGGAAAGGACATTGGTAGGTCTCTTGTCCAAGCCCTTGCTCACAGCAGGGTCAGCTATGGGCTCAGACTGAGTTTCCTGGCACTTCATCCAGACAGATTTGGAAAACTTCCAAGGATGGAGACTTTAACAGCATACACAGAAATGTCCAGATGACAGTAATTTCAGCATGATAAAGATATGGTCTGACTTCTACAGATTAAGTGCACCTTTGGAGCCCCACCCTGAAAGGTTCGTGCCTGCTTTGAGGCAGGTCTGTTGGAAAGTGGTTAGAATTTACATCAGTCGGTATCTCCTAGGTTCTGCAGGTTATCTGAGCAGTGTGAAACGCTGGCTGCTTTGCTGGATCCTCTCAGCTAACGGTCAAGGTTGTGGTTGTACTGAAATGGAAGGAATTAGACATCCTCATTCCCATTAAAGATCAGGTCAATTAGCACGTGTTTAGGCTTTTAAGTCAAGAAGTACATGCAATTCAGCAAAGTGCCAAGTGATTGAACTGATTGAGTTTGGCACTTAAACTGCCAGGAGGGAGAGATGACTTTCTTATGTGCCTGATGAGAGCATATTACACTTGACAAGCAAATGCCAGTGCTATTATAACCACCAAAACAATCCTTACACAGAAGATATTTATAAAATATATTTACATTAATGCTGGTAACAGTAAAAATGAGGATACGATAGTGATGAATACAAGCTCCGTCTGTTACTGTAAAACAGTAGCTATATAGATGGGCACTATTTCAGCTATCTTCAGAAATTTTAGTCCTTTCATTAAGGGTGCCAGAAGCCGCCTCAGTAGAAATATTTACATTTTCACTTCAGAGCAAGATAGCCGCACACTGAAGATGCTTTTGTTCCCACTGAAGGGTGAGGAGCAGCAGAAGTTATTTAAACTTGCTCCTTTGTAGAAATGAAATACCTGATTATACTGGAGATATTTTAAGCTCTTATCAGGGTAAGTTCCAAAGCTAAACATTTCAGTACTGGCTTCTGCAGATCTTAGTCTGTATATCTTCATCCTCTTGCTGCTTAACTCAATAGACATTTGGGTCAGACATTTGTCTCATTTATGTAATGGAGTTCGTGACTGTTTTATAGGAAACTAGCAAAGCCCTACCGTAGCATCCAGAAAGAAAAGTAAATAGTTAGAAATAATACAAAAGGAAAATGCCTACTATGTGCTGCATTGGAAGGATACAGAGCAATGTGTAACGTTCTGACTGGATTCTGAATAGCAGACATTACAGCACATTACATTATTAGGCCAGTCTTTGAAGCAACTATGGATTTTTCAAGCTCTGTTTATTCTGCTTTTTCATAAGCTAAGGTTTAGCTCTTACATTTTCATAAAGGAAGCTGCAGTCCACTTGAAAGTAAATAAAATTACTAAATATGTTTTCTGTGAGGGGAAGGAAGCAGGGAGGTAATCACCAGTGCCTGAAACACGTATACTCTCTGTTCCTCAGCAGATGTGTTACTGAATAGAATGGCCAGACATTAGCATTTTTAATGTCTTCTAACAGCATATGACAAATGTGTCATGAATAATTAGATAATACTAACTACTGAACAGTGCTTAATTCACTTACCTGCCGGTACACTTGCCCTTTCTATCTGACAGCTCAAGTTGAATAAATGCTATCTCTGGCTCTGAACCACCCGCTGTATGGGGCAGAAAGGTCAGTCTTTCACATCGTAGAGTGAAAGCTCTTTACACTGAATAGTAATGCAGCTCCTCAGTGTGTACTATTTGAATGAAACTGCCTGGATGGTCGGTGGTACGAACTGGTACTGGACTTCGCTCTCTTGATTAGATGGTGTGCTATCTAAAAAATATCTTAAAAGTTCATGGTTTTAGTGCAAGTGAGGTGTGATTTAATTTCAATGAACTAAGAAAAGCGTTCCTTGAGAAACACGTCTATATCTATAACAATATGTCAAGAAATTTCTTACCGATTAAACCATGCAATAGCCAGGTCCTCAGCTAATGAAACTCCGTCTCATTGAAGAAACCTGTAGACTTAGTTGGCTGCATTGTTTGCAAGAGCGTAGTAAACTACAAATATTTAGGTGTACTAAAGCCTACAAACTCCTTTAAAAATACTGATGGAACTATAGTGGGGGTGTGTGTGCTTTTAAAGATTTGGCTGCATTTGTTTTAAATTCGTACAGTCAGGTTTTCAATAGTGTGCTGGCTTAGAATATTCTTCACACATATCTGCAAGGCTACACTAGCCAATAAAATCAAATTTACAGCTGGAATAGAACTGATTACCTTAGCATCCTCTGCCAATGTTGTCAACAATTTACATTTCAGGCAGAAAATAAGGTCACACTAAGGGCCAAGACCCTGCTCCAAATGCCATTGAAATCAATGGAAACTTTCACACTGACTGCAGAATACTTAAAGGTCAGGCTCTAAAGTCCGTATCCTCATGCTGGAAAGCTGCCCAGTGCTCAGAGCTGGCCACTGAACAAATAGGCACGGAAAGAAACTTACACCCTGTAACAAGCAGTAGTACTTTAACAGTAAGGCTTAGAGGGAGGCAGCATTTTGCTGTAAACAGTGGAAAAAAGGGCAGAGAAAGCTTTTTATAAGAAAAAAAATAGATTAACGGCATTTTAAAAAACAATGATCCAGTGTGTTTCCTGAAAAGGGAAAACTGGAAAACAGAAACCTTTTAGGGGGAAAAAAAGAGAGTATAGATCATTTAGACTGTGGAAAGTCTCAGTGTGTAGTTTAAACTGTGCTGAATTCCATGAATGAAAACGGGGGCTGCTATATAGGAGGAAAAGTAAAAGAGAAAGTGAAATGGCAGTCTTCCATGATAGAGATTTTGTGATGTCTTGTCACATCTTCCACACCTGTGAGAAAGCAATTTGTAATCATTCCTAAAGTTAAACCTAATTTAAAGCGCAGTGAAGTTGACGCAGTGTTAGAAAGGTCTTTTTCCTCTTATGAAGCTCTCTGTTAAACTTTGCGTTTCTCGGCATGTGCTATCTACTCTCTTTCATTGCTTCTTAGCAAAAATGCTTTGTGTGCATGCTTGAAAGATGCATTTTCCCGATAAGACGGGATGGCAGCTTTGCATCTAAACTGAGGAAACAGGAATTAAGGAAGCATTGAAATGTGCTTCTGTGCTGTGCTTCCTGCTGCTGAGATGCGGTGCAGCTGTTGATCTGCCGGGGAGCAGGTACCCAGTGAGAGCAGACACTGTGCCCTTGCTGAAAGAAGCTGCTGTTTTGTCATAGGAAGACACGGCTATGGGGGAGGAATGAGCAATTGTTCATGCACATCGAGAGAAATATTAGCCAACCAAATAAGAAGGTTACTTGTTTTCTTAGCACACATACCTGAATATGTTATACGGCACAACTCAGGTTGTGTTGGTCCTGACCCATAAAAGAGAAATCTTGAGTTTTCTTTCCCATCCACTCAGTGATTGACTGCCTCAGGAGCATTTATAAAGTTGGAAAAAAAACTTCTTTTCTTTTTTTTTTTTTTTAATTTTCTTAAGTCTGTGGGAGTCATCTACGTGCAGGATTATGTAGTACATTTTTTTGTTTCTTTGTTTGATCTGAAGTGAGACATGGGGAGATACTGTATTTATATTATGAGTGCATGAAGTTCAGAGGCCAACTGTAAAAACTATTTCGTACCTTTTACGTAAAAAATCATTTTAAAATTGTTCTCATTCACTGTCTCACAGGGTACACTCATTCATAAGATGGTCTTAAAATTGCCTGTTGTGAGTCTGTGTATGCATATGATGACATATTGATGATAAAGCAATTTACCTGTTTCACTAATTGTAAACTGCATGCCGTGACTAAGCATAATTAAAAATGAGCAAACAGAAGGAGTTTCTTTCAGCATCCCTCAATGCCTGTTTGATTGGTAAACTCTTCGCAACTGGGATTATATCTGCTTGGTTGGTTCAGTCCTGTGCTCTTCAATCATAAATGATATTTTTACAGTTAAATAACTAATTATTTTATCTCTGTGAGTATTTACAGGACTCTGATCCAAAGTGTGGTTGTTCAGCATTTTCATCATCATTATTATCGGGAACATAACTTTTAACAGGTTTTAATCATGCTTAACTCTTAAAAAATGTGAAGTCCATCTAGTGACCATTACCCTGGGTAGTTTCTGTGCACTCACTGCTTCTGTTGGATATGGTACCAGGCAGGTTAATTTGTGGGTGACCATTTCCTCTAGATGCTTCCTAATAACACTGTGTGTATAGGCTGTTAGTAGGAGGGATTCACCTGGAGCTTAAGATCTATTTTATATCATACCTGTTTTATATATTAAGATCTATACCTGTTCTACTTACGGCATTTATAACTGGAAAAATTTCTTGTTTCTTTCCAAACAGCTGCTACTCTTTTCTGCCTCGGTATGTGTCTGCTAGTCAACTTGCTGTGTTGGTTTTCATACCCCTGAAGCTTTTGCAGGGTTTCATTACCATTAGGATTTCCAGAATCCTCTCTGTCTCCTGCAAGGAGGTAATAACTTTAATATTTTCTTTTCACTATGTAAAGGTAGTCTTCCTTTTCTGATCGTGTGAAATGATGAAAGGGCTTTCAGGCAGTCTATATATTCAGTCTCATAAATTATTTAAACATATTTGTGTGTTATTTTACCAGGCAAATACTGGGTTCTTACAGTACTTATCATTATATTTTTTTAAATTTTCTGATGTATATTGTAGTATCATTAAAACTTTTCAGCAGCATTGAAGGAACTCATGCCTGCAGCTAAATGGAAAAGTAATATGGTCATTTCTTTGCATTCACAATAAACTTTCTATGCTGCTCACCCCAAGGCTCTTAGGATTGAGTGAAATGTTCTCCTTAATCAGACATGAGACCTCATTGTAATTGTAAATCTGCAGTCAAAAAAAGCCTTAAGAGTACTTGCAATATAACTGTAATATGTTCAAAGTTAAACAGTTATAGCTCAGTGTTTAGATTAATACGGATTGGAGAGGCTTGATCCATACCTGCAGTATACAGAACCTCGACCTTGGCAATTGGAGTGGGAAAATTACTGTGGGTTGGTCTTACAAGTTTTGAAGTTAAGTGGTTTCTTAACACTCTGGCACTGCTGCGTGTACAGAATATATATTTTTAAAAATTAGATGAAGATGTTAGTAATTGTTGCATTGTGTTAGTAGGAATGTTACAGTTACCAATACCTTGTTGTCTGAGAGCAACCTAGATCAAAACTCCCACCCTCAAAGCATGGGAACTGCAGTTGAAGGCAGGCTTCAGAACAGACAGTTTTCTAATTTATGTTTTGCTGTAGGCATTCACAGTTGCACTTGGACATAAATTCAGATCATGAAATTTCTCATCAAGTTATTTCTTCCAGGTCTTCCTTGGCCCCATTGTATTCAGCATAGTTGTTAACCTTTGTGCAAAGGGAGTACGATCTATTTGCAAAGCAGCAACAAGAAAGAATGATAGCGTTGCGCAACTAATCCATTTTTCACACATGAAAAATACGCGGTATCATGATGAAAACTGGTCCTGGATGAAGCAAGGAGGTTTCATCAGCTGTCAAGTTTCTATGCCAGGTTAAAACATTAGTAGTAACTAGCTTAAAATCACAGACACCCCAGTGTTCACCAAATTCTTGTTCCTCATCTGTTTCCATTTATTATAAGGAACACGGAGGTTATGACTAGACAGGTATTTCGGTGTTGGTAACTGTATACAATTTTACCAATGCCTTGAATACAAGCGTGCATTACCTATAGGTGTCAAAAGTAAGAAAACAGGCCTTGATTCCAGTACGAAAACTGTTTGTGGCTTTACCCACCATTGTCTCAACAGCTACCCAAACCTACTACCTACAGGTTAGTGTTCTCCATACGTACTTATTTTGAGAAAAGCCAAAATTCACAAGAACTGCTCTGGTTTGTGTTCTTCATCCACCTCAGATTTTATTTTTAGAGCAAACAGCCTCCGATTGAATAGAAGGACCAGTATCCCTTGAGAAAGAAAGCAGAGAAAGGGAATAGGAAAATACAAGCAAATGGAAATTGCCAACAGTGGAGGGAAGCACTTGATGGGAGCTGGGGAAAAATAAAAGGAAAATGAGAAGAAATAACTCCTCAAGTCTTGGCTCAGTTATGCTTTCTGGATCAAAGGATATTACAGAAATACATCTCCTGTGATCAAAAAGACTCTACTAAGACAAGGAGCATTTGGGGGCACAGTTGGTGCTGCTGAATATTGCTGACTAAATATTTTCTCCCAAGAATGAGAACAGTAGGCACTAACGGTTTCCAAAATCTTGAGAAACAACCTTTTCTTTAATTAAATAGAGGAAGTTCCTCAACATGGCTTTCCCGTTTGAGCTGAGATTTTCTCTGGAAGAACTGACTATTCAAATCACTGTCATTATTCGTAACTATGAATGGCGATGATCTATACAATCTTCAGCTCGCTGTGGTCAGATAAGCACAGAAGGATGCAAGGTTGAAAACTCCGGAGGTTTCTAACTTGATATTGCTGGCTTTTGTGGTTTATATTCTTTCTTAGCCTTAATTATTCTTTCATGAATGTATTTCAGATTTCCAAATGATGACAAAAAGGTGCCGTACCTGTAATGATAGCTTATAAGAGTGTTATAGTTTAAAAATGCTTTATAAAGGAACTCTAAGTGACTCCACGTGGTCTAACATCATTGAAGTTAATTGTCTATATTTCTTGTAAAGCAATTCTGCCATGCTTTTGCAGATGCACCTGCAGAAGTTAATGATTCATTCATGAGATTGCATTACACCGCTGTAGGTTGCTGTCATGAACGCAGCAGAAAATGAACTAACCCTGAGTAATAAGGGGCACATTTGCTGGCAATCCTGTGCACACCCAATGAAATACCGATCTGCTGCTTACTGACCTGTTTCTTACCCCCTCTCTCTTATCTGTAACCCTGTAACATTTACTGTGGGTAACTGTGTTGAGTTTACTAGTTGCTTCTCTAGCAAATGTTGTGGTCAAGCTCTAGCTTCACACTCTTTGCCTCCTATTATTTCTCTTTTTACTCTTTAAAAGATCAATGGCACTCTTTATACTCTTCCTGCTTCTCTTCTGTACTTTACTCTTGCTCTGTAATTCCTGTATTTACAATAATGTAACAAAAAAAAAAAAAAAAAAAAAAAATTCATTGCACTAGCACAGAGGTCCCTCTGTCAATTATTATGTGATTTATATTGATTTATGCCAGCTGAAGTTTTGGACTAATATTTTAAATGTACAAAATACGTGTATCAAGATAATGGAACAGATTGCAGCTGGTCTGTGAAAGTATATATATAGCCCAGCGATACCACTCAAAGAAGCTTCTGAGTCTCTCTTGCTGAGGACCAACAACAGTGAAAACCTAAAGCCCTTAAATTCAGAAAGTGCTAATCTCTCACTGATCTTGAGGCACAGTGGGGTACGTAGTTTCATCGAGTGTTCTGAATACTGGTAAAATAGTTGGAAAAAGGAAAGCTTCCTTATTTTACAATAAGCCACACAGCAAACACTGTCCTAAAACCTGGGTTAGAGGCAAAGGATAGCCTGTGGAATAAAAATAAATTTTAATTTTGTAGAAATACTTCTGCTCCACAGAATCCCCAATCATAGGTGCTGTCTCTGCAGATATACAGCCAGCACGGATGTGCGCACCCTACAAGATCTCTAGCAAAAGGCTGGCGTGGCTGCCAAAGACTGAACCCTAACTAAAATCAGTCACTTCAGTGGCAACATAATTAAGTTGATATGAAACATCTAACAAGAGAAGTCCAGGTCCCATGTTTGCAGTAACAGTAGACCAGTTCCACCACTTACGAGCTCTAATTTCACATTGTTGTTATGCTTCCAGTTTATTACAATTACAGGACAAATCAATCCAGTTTACAATCCACATATAAACACACGCAAAGAGTAGAATGCATCTAAGCACATTAGATAGAACTAGATTTTAAAGATATAATTTGGCTATATTAAATGTATTTCAGTATGTATGTGCTGTGTTTTTAATCCCATAGCACACTGTTATTTCACACAAACATAAAAATAGACTGTGCATGCATTGTAGCATTAAGGTCTGAGGAATTATCTGTAGGTTTGACAGCTTTTCAAATCTTAAGACAGTATAATTTAAATTTTAATTGGTTTGCAATGAAGTAGTTGTTTTGAAATCTTCTTCTTAATAAATCTGTAGCACAGCTCTCAGAGGCTTAAGGAAAAGTACTTGGCCTTTTCCTTATCCCCAGAATCTTCATGCATAGATGTACATCTGCATCAATTGTCTCATCTCCAGACTAATTATCTCATTTGCATATTTCATGCCTTCTGCTTAGAATGCTCCACGGGACAGCCAAGATTTAAATCATGTGCTGTCAGACACAACTGGCTGGGGGTGGGGAATGCATTTTTATTTTATTAATATTATTTTGAATTGCATGGTACATTTAGTATTAACAGAATGACGTGTTATGTAGTGCTTCATATAAAATATTATGTTAAAGACTCATTGCAAGATGAAGCTCCCAGAACTTAAGAAGTGCTAAAATTAAGGTTTTTGTGCAACCTTCCCTGGTCACCTTTTCCACCCTCCGGTATTACTCCCCCTGCATTTTGAAAGTCTTGAGTTAATGAACTCTCTTCTTTTTTCCTATTTCATTTAAGGTTATAGAAAGACTCTTATACCAATTATATTTTGCAGATGTCATGCCACAGAACTAAAAACTCATGGCAGAATGACACATAACTGATAAAATAATGACCTAGTGGACAAGTGAAAATACGGCAAGTTCTCAGCTGTAGGTCAGTCACACCTAATTAAAGATATAACTTTGGTTCCTTTTATGGTCTGATGCTTAAGAAGATAATATAGTTGAAGATTGCCTCAATATATAAATTTCAGTGTGAATTTGGGACCCTTGATACCACCTAAATGCCTAGTGCAAGTCTCCCCTTAAAGAATAGTACCCGCTTGAGGTTTCCAGGTAAGTGGGCACGTTGCCGTTGTATCCCCTTAAGATTAGGCATCTTAGGACCTTGAGTGCAGGTAGGCTGCTTTCTCTTAAAGGGTTCCTTCAGGGAGTCAGGTACTCCTAGCTATAGTGCAAGGTAGAAACCTTGGTAGTCTGCTCGGTGCAGGCTGTGCGACTCTTGCACATTCTGCTTTACAGTCTTCCGTTGAGTGAGTTATTTTACATGCAGGGTTCAGAAATGTCATGGTTCACTGACTAACGTCTGCTAGCCCGCTTCCTTGTATAGCAAGATTAATTTGCTATAGGTTGAACCAAATAAGCACTCTTGACAGGCAGGATGTGTGTCCTTTCAGTGGCTGAAACAAGTAGTTATCCCAGTTAGTATTGACCTTTCAGTTCTACTGAAAGGCAGCTTAGTATTGTTCCTTCATTTGAGGATAGATATCGCTGCTAAAGAATAGCAAAATATGGCCTGTAATAAAATGTAGACCTCTACGGAGGTAGTAGGCGATCCTTTGTGGTCCTTTTCTCCCCTGAACTGTACCGCCAGTCATTTTATGATTGATCTTTCTTTATACATTACCACTGATCCATCAAAAGCAGTTTGATGACAAGTGAGCAGCGAAATTTCTGAAGACCACCTGTCTACAGACATCATGCACGGATTGCTGTCCTTAAAAAGAAAACCCCATCTGAACAGCTTCTAATCAGGGAGCCTTCTCAGAGTCACATAAAAGTCTGAGATCTGTATGTACAGCTATGAAATCAATAGGCAGTCCCTGAAGCCGCTGCACATAAAAGGCCAACTATTATAATGCATATTTGTCTGCAGCTCTGGAAAAAGAATTCTGCTCAAAACAGCATCAGTCTGTCTGTACAACAGAGGTAATGCAAAAAACCTCAACAAAACAACCAAACACCCACCCACCCACCCACCCCCCAAACCCCAAAGCAAAACTGAAAACCATTTTGCAACATGTAGCTCATCAACATTTTGGGAACTATTTTCCTTTACTCTTCTCAGCACTGTGCTCTGTGCTGCCCGTGCTAACAAAGAGGGCACTCAATTGCTCTTTAGTGCACTCTTAGATTCAAGGTGTGCGTAATTTAAGTATTTCATAGTGCTCATTTATGGTACCTTCACATGCAGCGGCTTTTTCACATTAAAAAAAAAAAAAAAAGTGTTGAAACACAAACACTAAATATTTCACAGCCATAAAATTAGAATCAATGAGTTAGTAAAATCACAAAATGATGTTTAATAGCTCAGCTGTTGAAATCAGTATATTCATTCCCTTCCATGTTCAGAAGAGCTTATACTATTCTCACCCCCAACCAACTAAAACTATAAATACATGAAACACAAAATCAGCTAATTATAATCTAGGGTGCATTTTCTTTTAACATATATAGGGCCTTAATAGCTACCATATGCGTCACTTCTGGTAGTCACTCTATTTCAGTAACTCTACGCAGCAGCCCTGTTTTCTCCATCTGCACTTTAACCTCACAGTTGCTTTATTCAGACTTCTTACATGCTCAGTAGCTTGTCAAGAAAGAAACAAGAGTTGCAAGGGCCTAATGGCTTTGACTTTAAACGTCCTGTTTAATTACAGTTTCCTAGACATTTACACTGGTCCATATGTGTATTTGGCAGCTCTAAGAAAAAGGAATTAATCTTGTAATAGCACTGAAAGGGTATCTATTTTTAGACCAAATTTTGGGAAGTCCAGTATTTGAACCTGTGAAAGGCTCTTTCTGCCCTCATACATTCCCATCTCTATGTTTTAGTTGTTATTTTTCAGTTATAAAAATAATTCTACTTTCCACAGGGCATTTTACCCTTAAGGGAGTATGTGCCTAATAAGGCAAAGGTTTTTAGGCATTATTATGTTCAAATATTAAATGCAAATATAAATACCTTTTTTATTATGTGACGTTTCTTTGGACACTTTGTGAAACACGCTAGGTTTCCCTCTGTAGTCCGAGGCGTACTGGAAATTATATTCCTGAAACTGGAGGCTTCTAAACAGCAAAGTAATCTTTTCTTCTTTTTCCTTTGATCAGGGGATCAAATCCCCAGATCCTTAATCATTTCATTGATTATATTCAGGCACAGCTTCCACTTAAATTAGTGGAAACTAAGTCTAGATAAGGATGTTAAGATTTGACCTGGCACTATATGCCTCCCTCCCGAAGGAAGCCAACAGTAGATCCATGTTGTTTCTGACCGGGCAAATTCAAAATTTCTTGCCACTAGTTTAGCTCTATCTTCTTAGAATTCAATAGTAAATCTTGTATTGATTTTAATGGGAATAATTAGGTCACTTCTGAGAATCTGGAGTGACGAGCCTCTGTAATGCACTTTAGTATCTTCCAAAATAAGCACAAAATGCATTTTGAAGTCTTCCAAATGCAATGATTTCTGAGGCTGGATCCAGCCAGCTCTTGTTAAAGTTCAGTAATCCACAACTTTGTAATTGGTACAAACCTGGAGCTCCCTGAAGTGAATGTGGAGAATATGGTTTTAGATTAGGTCCCGAGCTGTTATGCTCTGCTAGTTTGGAAGCAAATTATAATCATTCCTGTTTTAAAAGTGCATATTCTTATCATTCTGAGCAATTGAGTAAAATTACATTGCTTGCAAGAAGAGCTTTCTAAAATAGGTGCTGGGATACCATAGTTATAATGAGCTTAGTAAAAATGCTTAGACTGAATGTGATCTCACAAAAGCAAAATGTGGCATAAGGCTCATTTATAAAACTGCCTCGTTAACTGAAGTTATTTGTAGCTTGTCAAATATTAAGTTGCTCAAATAAGTTCTTTTTAATTGAATTTCAGAGAAATTAACTTAGTCTGTTGTAGTAATGAATTTAGTAGATTGTATGTTTTGTGCATTTTCTCCAAATTAAAATTAAGTAAATACATGGCTAAGTCTTTTGACAAATTTTGCTTTTTTTAATATCTAAAAAAATTGAAAAGGTAAACTTCTCTCTTTCCGCATTACACTTAGAAAATAATTTAAAGCTTAAGAAAGCTTAAGAACCAAAATTCATCAGAAACAAATTTTGCGGAATGGTGTGTATTGTCATGTCCATTTTGAAGATGAAATGACTCTCCCTGATAATGGTTTTCCGCTATTTGCTGTTTGTTTAAATTGTATTTACTCTATTTTTCCAGTCTTAAATGAATCTACACATTTATTCTGTACCTAACTTATAAAACTTTTATAATAAGAAGAAAATCCAGTTTTATCACTGTCCTACAAGACAATCTTCAGTAAATTTCATCATAACTGCATAGCAAAAATGATCGCTAGTCACGGGCCTGTGCGCAATAAAGATTTGCCGGTGTAGTGCATAGGTGACTTTTAAAAAGCACATAGGACTCTAATACTTGTTAATGTCCTAACTTGCTGTTAATTCATAAATATAACTTTGCCAATGACGTGTTTCTCAAACATGCATAAAACCATGCTCCCAGGCATGTGTATGAGCATCTTCACTCCTCTATGATGCCTAAGAAAACTGTTTGTGAGATCCATACCTCTTGAAGATGTCCCTAGGGTTCCTGTAATGAGTTTGCCTCCCTTATTTTGTCGGCTGCAGAGCCAAAGCATGGCAAAGAAATTTCAGACATCTGCTGTAAGAAGCACATCACAGTGTCTGGATTAAGGAGCTTTATGCAGCATATGAAGTTGTACTGCAGTACAGCATCTTTTAAATAAAAGTAACCTGAAGTCGAAGGATAAGGATTGAGGAATTCAAAATTTTTTCTGAGTGTAATGTGTCACTACCCTATAAAGTATACTGTGTTATCAGTAACACAGTCCCTTACTACTGATGGCTTTTGTTAGCATTATTATTATTATTAATAATAATAATATCAGATATAATGCTTCTTATTACATGATTTATTATGTAACATGCGGCTTTAGTTATAAAATCTAATCTTGTTCAAATACATCTAGACTACCATCAATACCACTAGACAGAAACACCACCCTCCCACCATCCCCCCCCAATAAATAATTCATGTGAAATAAGAAAGGACAAAAGGTAATTGAAATTGATGTTTAGCTGTCTGGGTGATGAAGTGGAATAAGTTCCTTTTCAGTGCTATCACTGAGGAACCGTAGTCTTTTGCGGTTAACCAAATGTCCTGTGCACACGCTAGGTGCAGTTAGCTCCTCCGCAGAGCCTCTAAGGATACAGCAGGTATCATCCTCATTGCATCATGGGTGACATTTGTGGTCTGGGAGCCTTGAAAAAGACATTAATTTTGTATCTCTGTAAGTTTAAATCATCTGGGAAGATCAATAGTAATGCTTTTGCACCAGCCAGTTCAAATCTTTTCTTTCCTGTTGAACACAGCGGTGTAGCATTCAGGTTTGGAGAATTTTTTAATAGTGGTTGATGTTCTACCCAATAGATAGAATTTGCTTACTTACCCTATTACAGCATCATCAAGTTGCTGTATGCAAAGTTGTTAGGCTTTGTAAGCATTTGATAAAAGCTGTAGCCCCATATTTTGTAGCAATATTTTTCTAATTGTACTCTTGCCTAAGTATCTGTGGAAAGATGTAAATATCTGTGATTGTTTCTGCGAGCAAATAAAACATGTATGAATAATAACTGTGAGCAATAGAGAGGTGGTAATGTAACTGCTGTTTCTTTAATAACCTACCGTGCACAAGCAAAAATATTTTTGGTCCTGGTACAACTGCTCAGGCAAATTATGGGATTTTTCTGCATTGCAAGACAAAACGGAGAGTTGTGTGGTGCTTGTTCCCAAGTGGTGAGCACAAAAGCCTCTGGTGAGAGACAGTGAGAAGGGGGAGATGGGCAGGGGGGCAGGGGTCTGGAGTCCTCAGACAATATTAAAAAGAGGAAATAGGAAAGCTTTGTTTAAACAAAAAAAAATTCACTGCTGCTGTGAGACTGTTTTGAAAATCTTCGCTGTCACCTCAATGGAATTTGAGGAATGTGGAAATAGAACTTTTGGGGGTTTAATATTTCCTGTCGAGTTTCCTCTGTACTTAATTGTGAAGTACAGACTATAGAATCATAGAAATAGTGGAAAATGCACATCTAGATTTATAGTCTTCAAAGAACAATATTTCAAAAACTATTAAAATAATTTTAGATCAGCTGAAAACTTCATATACGTAAGTAAATAGCATTACTGAACTTTATGTTCATGTGGGTTTTTTTTTTTTTTTTCTGTAGGTCTCTTGTTCCTTCCTGTATATATGACTAAACATGTAATCGATTATATTTTTGCCAAGTGAATGTGTGTTTTACGCGCATTCTTCCAGGCAATTTAGGCAACAGTTAACATTTCTTGTTCACTTCATTGCAGGGCAAATGGGCCGAATCACTAATTTGAAAATGGTAAGCACCATGTTGGAATGAAATAAGATCCTTAAGTAGATATTTAATGAGCTAGCAAGATTAGGTAGTAACAACGACATTTTTGGTAGCAGTGGTGCTTCCCCAGGGGCTGTAGTACCTGTTTAGGTCACTGAGTGAAGGCAGTAGCGCGTTAACGCACAGCGCTGCTGCCACGTGCCACGGGAGCCCAGCTCATTCGGCCTCCGAAAGACTTTTGCATGCAAGGGTCTGAACCGTTCCAGTTCAACAGGGAACTCTGGTTTGCAACAAAAAGAAAGGATGGAAACTTTGGTGGGAAAGAACATTTGACAAACAAAAGCAAAGGCTTGCTTTTAGTAGCAATAAGATACATAAAAAATAAACTGTAGTTCAGTATCACTTTTGTTTCAAGCAGGACACTAGTGGCCATCTCGGATGGACAGCCTGGCCAGTGTACGTCACGGGTGCAGGTGATACTACCTGTTTTCTATACCATATTCAACAAGGGAAAAATGCCTTTTAGCAGTAAATGCTGCTATTCTGAATTCTGCAAACTGTGGGCCTTCACTAGCCATCTCTAGTATCAGTCCCACAGACAGCACGTGGGATCTGTGATGCAGCAGTGGAAGCCGGCAGATGAGGTGATGATGTGCACTTAATGTGAGACTAACCTGTGTAGAGTTTCTATGAGAAGGGTCAAACAGCTGTTTCTTTATAGATTGTCATATTAACACCAAGTGCTGTAGCAGTAACTTCTATTTTATCCTTCACTTCTCATAGTACTGCTTACAGAAAATTCCAGAAAAACAACCCCCACCTGTTCTCGCTGGCTGTACATTTATTATAAATCCTTATTGCACAGTGAGATTTTGTATTAATAGCTATTCACCAGGAGATTTTTTTTCTTCATCTGTTTTTCAGTTTTCTGCGTTGGACTAAACCGTGATATTACGTGTCACAAGTGACTGAATTCATTGACAATTTACCTCTGAAAGCAGGATAATGGGAGTTACAAATGAACTGAACAATGACATTGTTAAAGGGAGGAACAAAGTATTTTATAGCATCATTTGTTTGAGATGAAAATCCTGGAAGAGAAAGCTTTACACTGTAAATTAAAAAACTATTATCAGGGTAGGAACTGATATTAAATGAAGTAATTTGGTTTGCTTTTTATTTTTTTTTTTTTTTTCTGTGGAGAATGTAATCTGAATCATATGATTTGAAGACAGCTATTAAACAATTTCACTTACATTACAGAATGTCCCATCTTCAACTCAAAAGAATCCAAATGCATTTACTTACTGCAAATATAATATAGTAGAAAATAGTGATTAAAGGAAGGTAGTATGTGCTAATGTATGGTTATTAAGGTTTATGAAAATTGAAGTAGATCGCTTCAGATTAGACAAGAGTTTTATTTCACAAAATGTTTTTACACATTTTTACTGTGACAATTCAGCTGACAAGTCAGAGCTCTGCAGTCTGTCTGAAGGGAGAAATGCACAGATGGAACTACAGTTTTAAGTTTCACCTCAGTGATATTCAGGTCAGACAGTGTCCTTCTGTTATCAAACAGCGTACAAAGAAGCTTAAGAAAACCTCTGAAGTTGCTGACTACTAATGACCCTCATTTCTGAGTTCCCAGGTTAAATTCTCTTTAAAAAAACCCCAAAACACAGAAAACAAAACCAAAAAACCCCAAACAATAAAAGTGGCTCAGATACTTTAAAATTCCTCAGGAAACCTTTACAATTTAAAGGTTTTACATAAGTATATCTCTAAATGCCATGAAGAGAGATGGACCGTAGTCATATATTCCATACTTCCTAGGATATTCTGCCATAGCATATTGACCGCCTGCTGCCTCGGGTCGTGCCTCCACTGGGGACTTCAGTCATCTTTGTTGGTGAGCCTGTATCCCTGTTGCGGATGGAGTGACGCACTTCACTCGTAAGAGAGATGTAGCAATGTGTTTATTGGTACGAAGCAGCGATTTAACAAAGTTTGGTAGTAAATGCGATAATGGTTTAACAAGATGTGATGGCAAGGTACACTTGAGTATTTACTGCACAGACAGGGTCAGGCAAAGCTGTCAGGGAGACCCTCACGTTGAGTCATGAGGCTCAGAAAGGACCCCCTTACGTTCTAAACTCTTCCTCAGAGGGGAGTTTAGGTGCCACTGGATCCAGACTTAGTCTCAGACTTGGTCAACGGTTTATATCTAAAGGATTATATGCATGCAATCAATCCTTTATACCACTTAGCTAAGATTTTCAAAGTTTTAGCACGCTGTTAATCACTTACCGATAATCTGTTGCAGCAATGAATCTCTCAGCCTCCAGGAGTACCCTTGAGAGGCGACCTCACTCAAGGGGAGATCCTGTCATGCAGCCCGCTGCCGTGCAGAAGAGCTCAACAGGCCCTGGGCTGTCCGCTCTTGATGGGGTAAGATAATTGACCCATAGTCATATTGGCAGACCAACTGCAGAAGTCAGTTTCTTTCACACTTGGCTGGAGTCGGACCTTGACCAGCACTCTCAGGTGGGTGCACTGTTCAAATTAGCCCTTGGCTATCGTGTAGTTATCTGTCTCCCCTGAATCCACCCTGAGTCTCACACAGCCATCGCAACCCAGATACATCCATCAGGACCGCCACAGGTGGTTATCACCTGAGCATCGTCATGGAAAGAAAGGTCAGGATGGGGGGCAGGGCAGAAGCACACCGCCACAATTCCCGTGAGGCTCGTTTTGAGGTCAGCATTTGTAAGGAAAGACTGCTGAAGGAAGAATAAAAATAATCATTTTTTCATGAAACCAACACTCCAGTGAGTATGAATAAATAAATAGCAGCTGAATAATGCTCTACAGCTCCTGTTCTACAGGAGAAGGAGAAAATAGGTGAACGAAATAGAGTTGTAAACTGTAGATTGTGCTATTTACTATTTCATGTACCTTTCAAATCTAGATGAAAAGGAGATTAGATAATAACTGGGAATAGTTCTTTCTGTCCATTTTGGGACGTCCTGCCAATGCTGCAAAGAGTGCAGTCACCCAAATCACCGTATGCAATTGTTTTAATCCATTCTGTATAGAACTTCACTTTAAATAGATTCTCCTCTTCAAAATAATTAAAGAATATTCAGGGTGTTAATCTGGGTCCCTGGCTAGGAAGACCCGTTTCTCTTCAATGTAAATAGTCTTTGTATCAGTGTTAGAGAAAACTGAATGTTTCACTAAATACTTATTAAAATGCACTGCATCTCTAGTTACTTTCTCAGGATTATACATTATCTGATAATTCCTGAAAAATAAAGTTGACAGCATCCTTTTTTTTTTTTTTTTTTCCTACCACTGCGTGAGATTCAGTGTCAGATGTCACAAATGCTGATGATAACTAAGAAAACAGTGGAAAGATTATAGTGAAGTGTAAGTCTGGGATATCAAATGAGACTGAAGGAACAAAAAGTCATAGTTATAAGCAATTGGAGATGAACTACAAAAGAGTAAAATTTAAAAAAAATTATATTTACCTTTGATAGTGGAAACAATTCATATTACAGACATTGATGTGGAATCAATTTATTTGAAACAGTTTTAAAATTAAAAGGTAAATTTGAAGCCAAGCTATAGACTGAAGTAGTTGAGAACTCACACATCAGAATCTCAAACATGACTCCAGATGGTTGGGATACGAGTGTGGCTTCTCTAATTGTGTATGCATGGAAAAAGAGTTTGTTTTAATAAATTGTCAAAGGACACAGCATAGCCGGTGGAAGAAAAGGAAATTATGAACAGTGTTAAGAGAGACAAAGATAGAAATTAAATACCTTTCTTCTCAATTGATTCATTATAATTCTTATTGCCTTTTTTTCAGACAACACAAAATCTGCAAATAAAACCACTTTGTGAAATCACGGACTTCAGTAAAATGCATCCTATATTGATGACAGAAGAGTAAAAAGTGAAGGGCTTCCAGGCCAGACGTCCAAACTATAAAGATCTATGTCCTTAAGCTTGATAAAGCCTCTGGACCCCTGTTGTGGCTGTTTCATGACTGATCCCAATCTGTGTTCCCCAAAAGTGAACTACTGCAAGGTAGCCCTGCCTGCTGCCAGGGCTGATGTCTGTTACTGGAAGCACAGGCTCTGACATGCAAAGCAGAGGAGTAATTCCATGTTACACTGCAGGTAGCTGGCCAGTAATGTGAGGTGGGTCTCACTCCTACGGCAGATAATTTCATGGCATAAAATATATAGAAGTCTTAGTCTCATCACTTCCACATCCTATATTCAAGACCTAAACCTACCCAAAGCAAGCCTACCGTGTGTGTGTGTCTGTGTGTGTTTTTTTTTTCCTGATGATTAAACCAATAACCAATCTTTGACTTGTTTCTAGATGAGCCCTTGTGTTGTGACTAATAATGAAACAAAGTGAACTCTGGACCTAAGGGCACAGTATTTTCAGAAATGATGGTAATCTAATAAAATCTCTGTTTATCCCTAAGAATTACTGGTGGAAGAAATGCTGCTGTTCAGTGGCGAATTTGTTAACCTTAGTCTTTGTCTCTTCTGTAATTACAAGTACAGTGTTTGGGCTAGAGCTGAGGAGGGATTGCTAATTGCTTCTTGGCTGAACTTTCTGCAGTTACAGGTCTTTTTGTTGAAGACTGTCCATTAAATGGCAGAACACACTGTAGTGGATGAAAGACAAGAGCGTAATTCTATGGCTCTGAAGTAAGTTTTTGGTCAGTTGGGAGTCAAATCCCAATAGTTCTTTCAGATTACTTAACTTGCTAGAAGTGAAACCAAAAAGAAATGCATGTAGAATTTTCTTTTGCTCAAGTCAAAAACAAGCAAGAGTTGGCCTATTCCAAAAATAATGGCTATTTCCAAGAAATATGAAAATGTAAAAACAATATCTTTTGTTGTGTCATGTTATTGGCAATAAATAAAAATACTGTATAAACAATTATCCTAAGCTGAAAGCACAGAGGCAGGAGATCTCTGATGAAAACATGCATTAGTGGTGCAGATTGTGCAAATAGGTATTTATTTGGTTTTGCTAAAACAAAACTTCTGATAAGACATGCAAGTAGTGGAAATAATATTTGTTCTCAGAGTAAAAATAGTACTGCTGCATATGTGTCACATATCCATAATAAGCTACGAAAAAGCTTTTACTTTGTACTATGCTATGTCTATTTGCATTCACCATTTGTTTCTACAGGAATATAGGCTATGGTTCAAAATTCTTTTGAACAGATAGCATTCTATAAAATATTTAAATGTTTGTTTGCTTTTTTTTTTTTTAAGATGAGCTTAGAATTATTTGCAGCTGGTTTGTTTTTTCTCAAATGGGAGTGGTTGTCTATGGTCTTTTCACACGAATCATAGCAGTTGCCATCTGGATACACCTCTTCCATAAGCTTTTGATCAGGTCTGTGAATATTCTCAGCCTATCTTCAGTTCAGATGTCACATATTACTGAGAAACGTGTCCAAGTAGCTACTGCCACTGCGTATTTCATTAAAAATGTGATGTTTTAAGAGGAGACTTTTTTTCTCTTTTTTTTTCTTTTGACTCCTGTAAAGTGTTCAGACGCATCACTTCTGTTATGCTGTGCTTACAGGCAGTACAGGCAGTTTGAAGTTCACACTTACTAAATGCCCAATTTTCCTTTTTCATTAGTAAGAAAAAGGAGCACAAAATAAGGTTGATCTGTGTTTGACAAAAAGATATATATTACAGGGTGTTTGTTTCATCATTTGGCTCATTTTGCTTGTAGAGTTCTGGATTGCTGAGAGTTTGCAGAATACTTTTATTTTGTGATGATCTCTGTGACGATCTCTGCTTTTCTAAATATTTCCCAGGTCCTGGTATAATTTTGTTTTTCTAGGGAACCTTTGTAAAAGGGTTCAAGCAAGCTAGCACCCTCTCAAGAATTTTATATTTGACATTTCCAATTTTATTTTTGCTACTTACATCTTACTTTTTAAAAGAACCAGACGCTGAGACACAGTCTTGTATCATTCTGCCAAACTTCAATTTACCACTGAATAAATGAGTACAGAATTGAGCACTGTAAATGTATTGAAATTTAGCTGAGCTTTATCATGTAGAGATCTAAATTTGGGGGTCTAGAGACAAGAAGAAGCATCATATATATTTCACTATGTTTTGGCAGTCTTTCCAGAAAAACTCTTACCTGTTCTTTATGCAGGATATTGGTTAGATTCATCTTACGGCTTATCTTCTATACTCTTTTTGTTTAAACATATTTAAAACAGAAACCAGAAACATAGTGACATGCGGAATAATGACTTTACAACCCTGATGGGTTATAAAGGAGGTATGTTTATTCAGCGCCGGGCGCACATGGGATCGCTCCCAAAGAT
>JAVKKW010000031.1:11168664-11240666 GCA_034782655.1 Micrastur ruficollis
AGCCCAGACATGCCCCCCCCCCCACCTCCACTTTTTCATAGAGAGAATTTAAATGTTTAAAGTGCAGCATAATAAGCATTTGTATGGCAAACCTTTTTCATGGGGATTTGTCATACCAAATATTTAATTAAATTGAGGTGAAATAGTGTTATTCATGTAAACCAATTTTGTTAGAATAATTAAACTGCTTCAAAAAAATTTCTCTGCGCTTTCTTTCCACATCAAGTACAGATTTATATGGGAACCCTTCAGCAAAGAGCGGGTTCAATTTCTAGAGGTCACCAATAAACACTGGACTTTGTCCGCTACCCTGGAAGCTGGAAAAAATAATTCAAACTGTCTAAGTGCTCAAAGAATGACAGTTACTGACGATGGTTTATTGAAAGGAAAAAAGAAGAGAAGATAAATGGGACAACAGGGGAAAACAAACTATGCTTTCCTAAATACAAAGATAATGTCAAGTCTTCCTCTCTGACGTAGTCTGAGAGACTGCGGAGCGACTGGCTGCTTGCTGCCTTCCCCAGTAACATTTCATTTCAGGATTAGCACCTCCAGGCTCCGAGGCTGTATCACTTCTGCTGAGCAGCGAGACCTCACGTAAGCTGGAGCTGACTGTGCTGTGAACTACTGTCATTCCAGCAGCATTCCTGTTCTTAAGTGGTTTCTGCTCTTTAGCAGCAGTGCCGCAGCAAACAGCACTACACATCGCCCTGCTGCCCAAAGGAGATTTTGCAAAGTCTCTTTTCTCTGAGGTTTCAAGCTACTATTACATTAACGTGAGTGCTTACCACGGACGTACTGCAGCTGCCTTGCCAGGCTCCCACAGTGTCTAATTTCCTCCCCTATGCGACCTGACTGTTCCTTAACAGAAATGAGAAAATACACGCATAAGGCACGTGCGTTTCGGGTTTCCCTCTTAGCTTCTCACATTTCCTAATTCTCTCTGTAAGGATCCAGCATTCCTTTCTAGCTCTCTAGCTGGGGGACCTGGCAAGCAGGTTAGCATATATCTCCTTGACAAGAGGGAAGCACTAGTTTATGCAGTGTAGATAGAATTGATTCCGCATTATTATCTTCTGACAGAGAAAGCCTAGCGGTTTAGGAAGATGGCTACATTGCTATAGGAAAAGCTAGAAGTACTGTCCAGTATAAAGTAAAAACCTTTTGTTCCTGCGAAATGGCATTCAGCAGTGGACACAAGCTTATTCTGCAGATCTGAAAAGCCTGGATAAATATTTTTTCAGTTCAGATTAAAAACAAAACCCAAACCAATGTTCTCCACACCACCACTGAATATTCCTCAATCAAATCATGCAATATATAACCTTACCGGTTATTTCCAGAGACAATATTGTAAATGTGTCTCTGCGTGTCACAATATTGAGATGTGAGATGTCTTTGGGCTTTAGGTAACTTAAACATTAGATGCATGCACCCCAGAAAAAACTACATTGCCTTTAACTGACTGTGAAAAAGCAAAAAAACTCTTGTGTTTTGTTCTGGTTCCTGCCAGAAAGGGCCGTGCCACTGACAGCCTAATCACCCAACTAGACACCCCCCTTACCTGCCTGCCTGATCAGGAGCTCATGGGGGCACATGTGCATTGAATCAGGCCGCTGATCTGTCTGACAGCCGGAGGGGGGGTTACGACTGCCCGTTAGAAGGTAGCCTGCAATTAGATTGGATTAAATTTAGTGTGAAGCTGCGCTCCTGGTCGGTGTTATAGTATAGCCGCAACAAGTAGAATAATTTGCTGGACTATGCAAGAAATAAAATTTGCAGGTGCTGGTCTGTAGGTAGAACTTAAGGTCATTTTTCAGGTTTTGTTAGGCACAGTTTTTATCAAATTTGGGTGCATAGAACTTGTTGGAGATAAAGATGAAAGCTTCCTAGGGAATTAGATACTGTCAAATTGTCACAGCACTGACTTTTGCTGTTAAAGTATGTATTGAGATATGAGGAAAAATGCTTCTTGTACGGCAAACCCAGCCCTGCAGTCAGCGTTCTGTGCAGAACTGATGTAAACGATCAGCTAGCGGGGCTGCAAAGGCAAGCAAAGAAGAAAAGGCACATTCTGAAGTAATGTGTTGGTTACCTGGAATCAGTATGGTTCACTTTATCATTCTTTTACTTTTCGAAAAGGTTAAGACTTCTGCCTTTCTGGCAGATGGAGTTGGTGAAAATAAAACTGCTTCCACGCTTGTGTATATGACTGTATTGCATCCAGTTTCATCTGGTAAATTATTTTCCTGGAAAACCATATGTTGGTCAGCTGTAAGGGAAAGTAGTATGTAAATCTTGAAAAGATTTTGTTTATAAAACAAAATATTCATATACCGGGACTGAAACTCCAAAACGCCAAAACTGTGAAGAGCATAGAAAATTCTGGACTCAGTGCTTATTGGCAATTTAAGTTTGAACAGATGCGTGTCCAAAAAGCATGGACACTTCCCTGCCTGTGAGTGGTGCTGTTGAAATCAGTCCAAGTCTTGCATGAACATGTTTTTAGTACCTTTGCTTAGGGTCAGAAGAGAAATTAATACTGGATCTGCTGTAAGAACTGTGGTTCAGCAGTGGACAGGCATTGCAGGAGTATAAACTCAGGACAGTGATCAAATATGTTGTACTTTTCCCCTTTATTTGTTTTTCTGGTTTTGGGGTGGTTTTTTTCCTGAACAAGTTTGTTGTCTTGCTGTGCCCGAGCTTGTCTCTACAGCAGGGAGAGAGCAGCGGGGCAGCTCTGCAGTTCCTTTACCATCTGTCTCTCAGCTCTTTGCTCAAAATCCCGGATCAGAAGCTCATAAACCAGGTTGTCTTCTGGACACAGGTGGGGGTATTGAGGCCTTTCCTATTATGTTATTGTTGTTTTGCACTTCTAATGTGTTTGCCGTTTTTCTTGGCGAATTATTTCTCAGTAGAAGCAGAAATTCACTGGCACAAACGGGGTGAGAAAGAACAAAACTTGCTTGGAGTCTGAATAAAAACCAAGCCTATGTATGTTTGTTTTAAACTCCTACTAAGGTCAGTCATATTTTGTGTTTAACAAAGGAAAGGGCCTGGACTTGTTAAATACGTTATTTATATTTAACCTGTTTATCCAATCTCAAAAGAATCTCGAGTGACTTGCTGATGAATAAAAACTTTAAAACTGTATCTTCTAATATAATGTATCAGCTTTGGCTTTATTGTTTGCCTTACATTTTTAGAAATTTCTTTGGAAGTTCTTAATATCTTTAGGTTTACAAGGGAATAACCCTTTGTATGTAATGAAAGATGAGACTCGTCATTTGGTGTAAGGAAAAATATGCCTGGTAAAATCATTACTTTCTAATTTGGTGTTAGTTCAACACAGAACATCAGAATTTGCTACTAATTCTAGCCCACAGTTCATTTTTTCTTTGGTTCAAAATAAAATATGACATATTCAGCTTCCATGGCTTGTTCTGCATCCTTTTCTAACAACTGTGCTTGTGCTGGGTTCACTTAAAACTTCTGCTGAAAATTTTGTAGACATCTTTGCTGGATAGTACGGTGCTGTCCGTAAGGGGGTGTACAAGCACGGGGGCCGATGCTGCAGTTCAAAACAAGAAGATGAAAGTAAGCAAAATCATAGCAAAAAGGAACCCATGGTTGGGTGGTCTGAAGCACAATAGAAGTGTTCGAAGGCACAGAGGATGAGAACCTACAGAGACTCTTCCCCAGTCACTGTTGATTAGATGTGGTATGATTTTGTGGAAAATTTTGCAGGCATCTGTTGCAGAGTTCTGATGTCTTTGTAACACTGATTATGAAAACATGGCAAGGATGGTACCAGCTGCCTTAAAAGGGTTACAGATGTCCTGTTGTGCACAATACTCATGATTACAAAAAGATACGTTCTCTTTTTCAGCAAGGAGGTTCCTACTTACAAACCTGCATTGCGTAAGGATTGATGAAATGTAGGAGGTACATCTATCCTGCTTGGTTTTCGCTTGAGTCTGTTTAAGTTATGTTTATTATATTCTTACCCTGTGTCTTGAGAACTGAGGCATAAATTGAGCTGACTGTATTATCCTTTGAATTCCCGTGAAAGGAGATATAAAATAAATGCAGGTGTCATTGGCACAGCAAGAGATATTAGAGATGAAAAGCTGGCATCCTTTGTACAATGCTGAATGCCATGGAGATAATCAGTTTGCCTGATAAAGTTTATAAGCAAGAGAGGAAATTAAACATAAACCTATTCAACATGATGGACCTATCTCAAAATCCCAGGTTCCTGAGTATGTTGACAGGAGATGTTTAGCAAAATAAACCAGTAAGTAAGTAGCACAGAAGTCTAAAGGCTACTGAGAATGCGTATGTTTAATTTTGGGGTGCAAGAGAGTGAGAAGAATCTCTGGCAGGCAGACAAAATGCTTTATCCTTTGATATATGTTGCCTTGAACTATTTAATTCTGCTCTGCTGTGGTGTGAGGTTGAGTCTGCTTTGCTGTTATTAGCATATGCTAGTTATTTCATTAACTGACTTTGTTAAATGCCCGGAGACATCCTGTATCACTTAATGAAGTCAAACATGGCAAACCTCTCTGATAGCTGTATAAAGCAAGTGTAGTTAAGAAAAATATTTGCATACTATAATTGTTGGAGAACATTAGAACAAAGCATTTTGAAAGAACAGACCCTAGCAGTTATTGGTCCAGAGATCGGAATTGCAGCTCTGAGGCTGTGACACTGTGTAGCCTTATGAGAAGTGAGGGAAAAAAAGAAATGTGATTGGTTTTATAGTCTTCTGCATATATAACATTCAGCTTTGTTTAATACTAATATTTTTCAGCTGCCATTTGTGGATTTAGTTGACTGAGTTCTATGAATATTAGTGAGTCATGCACCTAAATCTACTTAAAATATCTAAGCTTTTGTTTACTATTCAGCTATTTAGACTAAAGTCCACAAAGAAAATCAAGGTCACATCCAGACTGGGTCCGTTCAGCCTTCCATCCTTCCAAGGCAGCTTAAACAAAATTTCCGGTGGTTTACCCAAGAACAAGCTAATTGAGATACTTGCATTCTTAACATGTGGTGTGCGTATCATATCAGCAGAATGGAAGCAGAGTACGTGCACACAGAGCTTATTGACCATGTGCTCACTGTAGATGAACTCGAAACAGATTTATTATTGTTATTATTATTATTATTGTTGTTGTTATTATTATTATTGTTGTCGTTGTTGTTGTTGTTATTATTATTATTATTATTATTCCCCTCTTGATGAATTAAAAATGTTCTGGAAGAGCAGCAATGAGCATATAGAATTAGGAGAAGCCACCAGGGCGTACAGAAAACTGTTTGAAGACCAGCTAGCTTATCTTCCTTGTATAGCGGCTTTTGCCACGTGACTTTCTGCATGCAGAATTTTCAGGAACTGGTATGGCATAGGTACTACTTATACAGGGGAAATTTGTGTAACAAAACAACTACTTGGCCCAGCTGGAAAGAAATTAGGTTTTACTGACTCCAAATAATGAGTCAATCCTCACTTCTCACTCGGAGCTCTGTAGTTAACTCACTTGGGTGAAATCACCCCAATAAAAAGAACACAAAAAATTATTTGCTCATTAAATCTGAAGCCCTGAAGTGGTCAGGCAGTTGGACTAGATGGGTGTTGTAGGTCCCTTTGAACTGGACAATTCTATTCCCGCTCTAAAGGTCACTAATGACTTGAACATGGACCCTGCTGCCCTTTATACAGGTGCATTTCTCCCAGAGATTAATGATCTTTGATCAGTGATTAAACTATAGCTCAAATGGGAGGGTTTGGCACTATGTAAAATACACAACTTTGCTTTAAAAAAAAAAAAATTTGGTACAACAAAATCATTGCTGTGGGAATACTGCCTTCCTCACATGACGTCCTGCACAACCTTAGTTTATGTATCTAAATCTGTATTTGAAAGGAAATGGCATGTTTTGAAAAAGCTATGAAGAAGCTGAGTTGCTGGGTGGATGGTATGAAAAAGATCAGGTACTGACAACTCTCCTCATTGTTAATCTTTACGGATTTTACCTGGCGCACGTTGCTGTTGAGACAACTACACCCAACAGAGCTATTAGATAACATGGGAATAATGTTTCCCTGCATTTCGCTTTCTCTGTCTTCTTGCCCCTGCAGAAAGTGGTGTCAGATAAAAATAATATTGTAGCATACTTAACGGTTAGCTTAGAATTGTTATTGTACGATGTATACACAAATTAACATAACAATTGATAATGGCAGAGCCTACTTAGCTGTCTTGAACTTCTTACAGAGGATTTACATTGGGAGCTGCATTTCCACAAACGAGGATAATGTCTGCACCTCGATTGTTACAGTCTTACAGCTGCTCTATGCTAGTGCCTTGCAGTTTAAAGTGGATCCCATTGTTCACATTTGCACATTCCTTCTGCTAAATTTAAACAGTGCATTTGCTTCTCTTCTGTGATTGAACTGTTGAACATTTCTTAAGTAATTTCTGTGTCAGGCCACCTCTTAATTCAGTTTTCACTGCCAACTACCCCCCGACAAAGTGGTGCATTACCATTTGCATTATTGTTTGCTGCATATTTTCTGCCTTGGTCCCTTATTGTTGGCTGCTTATCTGCTGTGACTGAATCTTGTAACGTTTCTCAGCAATCCCCAGTTCTCTCCCAGGCTCTCCATTCTTCAACAACGTTTATAACAATAGTGAATAGAATGATGTCATCCTAGGTCACATTCTTTCTTTCATGTTACTATTTTTATACTTGTCCTCTGATCTTGTATTGATGACTTCTATAGGATCCGTTTTCAGAAAAACCCTAATACCTTTTCATGTCGTGTGTTGTTTTCGCATTTTTAACTTTAGCAGATCCTTTGGTGATTTACTCATGCATTTTTTAAGGCAGGAGAATTTGAATAAAATAAAACTTGAAGTAGTTGTTGCATTCTCCTTCCATCTCCTGTCCTCCACAAGGTTACTTTGTTACTTGCTTTTTGTTCTTCACTTCTCACTTCTTTGTTACCTGCCTATATTCACATGCCTACACTGTAAAGACACCTTTGTTGACCCAGAGTTACAGTCAGATCCTGCCCTGTCATACACAGCATTTCAAAATGCAGTCCTTGTTTTTATGTATACTACTAAATATTTCTGTGTAAGTTGTTGTTTCCTTTCATTTTAACCTCTAACCACTTCCCTCTGATAGTTGAGTTTTATATTCTGCAATCAATAAAAGTAAATCCATCTTCCTGGTTTGTCATCTTACGGCATCTCTTCTTTTCTCTGCTTTAAATTACTCTGTTTTTATCTTTTTCTTCACGCCAGACTTTTCGCCCACTATTATCCCTCAGCACGGTCCTGCAGCTCCTTCTTTGCGCCTCCACATGTAACGCGCTTGCTGAACTCAATCACGAAGTCATTGCCACTGCTGACCTCAGCAGTGTAACATAGCACTTGGTCTCCAGAAAGGCCGCCTGAGCCTTGTTTGTGACCCGAGGCAAAATTTAAAGTAAACCTGTCCTTATGTTTAACGTTTTCTTGACATTATTTGTTGTTAGCCTTTTTTCAGAAGTTATATAGCCAATAAGCTTCAATTTGCCAAATGCCACTTCTCGCCAGGGTGATTGAGCTCTGGCAAATATTTCTCCAGTTTATAGCTTTGCTGCTGCCAGAGATGAATAGAACTTCTCTGGTGCAGAGATGAAACTGCTGGTACATTCATACGTTCTCAAACAAGTTACAGGTTGTCAGCTGAGGCACATTAACCTACCCCATATGCCTACTCCTTGCTCAGTGCTGATACAAAATAAATTGGATTTACTTAAAGCGTCAGTAACAAGCTGTGGTAATGATCAGAAGAACCTACAACAGCAGCGGCTTAATCTCTCACTGGCTTTGAAGTTAACCTTGCTTCGAGAGGAGGCTGTGCTAGGTGATCCCCAAGTCCAGGGTTGTGATCTTGCTTTTTGCCTTGCTTCCTGCTCCCAGGATCCCGAACTCACCAATCTCACGGCCATTTTGTCAGAATCTCCTCTAGCTTTGTCCCAATACTCAGCCATAGCCAGATGGGTCATCTCAAAGGGGTATTTTCTAACTATAGCAACAGAACATTTTTAATACGAATCACTGAGACATGCTTTTTGCTGTGTCGGAGGTACTGCACCTATAAGGAAATACAGGCTTAATAAGAACTTAAGTACCTGTTTGAAGGTTTTGTTTGTTTAACATGGCTGGTATCTCAATGTTTCCCTGCAAACTGTTCTCACCTGACTCCCTCAGTATGTCAAGTCTTAGAAATAATCCCTATGGACTAGCGCTTGTTGGTATTTTTGGCATTAGTTTGTGAAGACAGTCCCTGGACTCAATGAATTAATTATAAATGGAGCACAAAAAATGTGCATTGCAATTAGGAAGTCTTCACCTTGGAGAGAATTTCGTTACTGTTCTTTGTAAGTGGTGGGTATATTATTGTCAAGCAATTTCAAGAACATACTGGAGATATTGCAATAGCTAGCAGCTACTGGTGTAGCAAGTTGTTACCACAGCATTGTGTTTCTATGTGCGCGTATTCAAATAGATCATAGTTTTGAAGAGTGAACTATTACTGACCTTGAGCAAAGATATATGCATGATTAGCCTGTGCTAATAAAACCTTAGTTATCAGCCAACCACAGCTTGAAGGATGTAACAGAGGTTACCGAAATGCCCAAATACAAAATGATAGCATAGGTCTTGAAAGTACAAACACAGCATGATACTAGAGGTATCAGAGCTATAAACAACTCACCGATGGTCATTAAATTAGTGCAACCTCGAGAGCTGTTCAAACCTCTTTTAGGGATAGCAGAGAAAACATTAAAATACAAAACCATGTACAGTAAATTCATATATAATGTAGAATTGTGAGTCAATGAGGAGCGAGCTAGTAAGTGTACTGTGTTTAAAAAAACCCCAAACATAAAAATGACCCCAAGCACACCCAAGAGCAAGGTGGAATAAATGATGAACGTCATACTCCTGGCAAAGGATGTGGGGTGCTGGCAGATTGTTGTAACCCCTGTCCCCCTTTCTCCTTGCAGGAACCCACACCATAGGATGTGAACCTCAGGGAGCATGGGAAGAGGAGCAAAGAAAGGAGTGCAGAAACCTAGAGCAAGAAGAGGAATACCAGAGAAAGTAATAGATATTAGAAAGTTTGTGGATTTCACTTTTAACTGTCTCTATTAGGAGCAAGTTATGTAACTAAACTAATAATAATCCTTCAGTTAAACCTGTAAGACTTTAATTAGACTAATAAAGATTCCTGCCTTCACTTAGAATATGTTTCTTTAGCCTACATAAATTGCAAGGAGTGTTTGGTATGACACCACCTGTCCCCGAGGCGTGGATGTTCAATTGGGAAGCGGCAATGCATGACAGAGACGTCAGTTGTCACAGTGGTTCTTTAGCCCAAGTTCTGTAAAAGTTTTTAGACACCTATTTCCGAAAACATCTCTGAGAGTTGGCTGTCTTTCAAAGTACTCAAAAATTTTCCCCAGGGTGAAGAAAGAAAGAAGGGGAAAATTTCTCTTTAATCCCTTGTACAGAAGGATGGGATCTTGTTACAGGAGTCCCTCCCTGGGAAAAGGATGCATCCGCTAAATTTTTCCCGTTAAGACAAGGTGATCAGTTTTGTTATGATGCTGCATCTGCAGAAGAATTTATTCAAGTGGATTGGGTTAGGTCTTGATAAACAGATACGGTTGGGTTTTGAACTGGGTTGCACTCACAGTAAATAAAATAACTCCTGTTAGGCCTCTGTGGTGGCAGATACTATTTTGACAAGCTCAGTGTTAGTGACTAAAAAGCTGCAGAAAGATCCATACAAATTGCAGTTTCAGGGGGACAGTGTGTCACTGACTGACAACTGGCGTTGAGGATTTTGCCCTAAAATAGTATTTTAAGAATGATGCTTTAAACTGAAATGAGAACTGTTGAGTTAGGATTAGCTGAGATGCTTTCATCGAATAGTGATTGCTCTGCCACTCAACAGGAGCGTTGCCTGATCTCACATCCTGTGCTTAGGTAAGACAGGCAACAACTCTGTTGGCAATAAAAGGGCTGCACACAAAGGTGCATAATCCCAAGCCACCTGCTTCCACCGAGTGACGGAGTTTTGCATCTGGTAAGGAACTGGCCTTTAAATGGTGGAAATTCTGGTTCTATCTGACTTCTAAGTCAGGTAGCACGATGTAGGTAACTTCTTAAATAACTATTTTAAAAGAAGATGAATCATTGCAAAATGGTTTATTCATAGAATTATTAAAAACGTTGGGTTGACTCTGGGGATCATCAGTTCTAACCCTGCTCAACATAAGGCCAACTGCACAATCGTAAGCTTTCTCAGACTGTCACCTGTTAGTCTTCAAACGCCTCCGAAGGCGGAGATTTCGCAGCCTTACTGAGAAATCCGGTTTTTGACTGCCCCCATCTCTCTCCGCCCCCTGACGTGGTGGCCTTGCAGTGGATTTCCTGCAGCATTTGAATGTCTGTCTTGTTCCGGGACGCCCTAAGCTGGGCTTAGCTCTGCAGATGAAGCTTGATGAGCGCAGAATAAGGGAGAATCACTTCTTAACTCAGCCTACTGCTTTGCTCAGCAGGCTTATTAATGCAACCCAGCGTGCAGTTCACCTTCATTGTCTCAGGGACATATTTTGACTCACTTCTAACTCGTCTACCATGAAAGAATTTGTTTTTGCTAACACAATCTTACTATTGATTCGTTTTTGACATTTAGTTATCTCAATATCCATTTTTTTCTCCAGTTAAAAAGAAATGCTCTACTGAACTGAGGAATTAAAAAGCAGGTGCGTTGACTTCTATTTACTACAGAAAACGTTTCAATCAAAATTACCTTATATCAGTGGCTTAAGTAGCAGTTTTTCCATTATTTCTAAACGAATTCATAAAATTGTCTTATCCTTTAAATGGTGTAATGCAAACAACCGATGGCTAACATCAATGTAGGTTTTCAAAATAGTTTTAATATTAGATGTATAAAAATGCAATTTCAGTAATCTTTGCAGGAAAAGATGTATTTCTCAAATCACAATCCATGCTGCAATATGAAATAATTAAACAAGGGATTAAAATAAAATGTTTCTACTTTTTTTTCTCATTTTTGAAATCACCCACAGAGTAGACTAATGGCATGTAAGAGCAAAACTTTTTACTGGGAAGAAGATGCTCTTGTTTTTACAAAGTATGATGCAGTGGAGATGAAACTGCAACATATCCTATGTATAGTTTCTGGGTGACAGTGTGGGTTACAAGAAAGTGCCTAGTCTGATAAAATCGTAGTTGCACATTGGGCAAATAATCTACCTGGTACTACCATAACTCCCTTGAGAACAGGACAGAATAGAATATAGAATATAGAATATAGAATATAGAATATAGAATATAGAATAGAATAGAATAGAATATAGTTTGAGATGGAGAGCTGGGAGAAAGAGCATAAATTGCTCAGAATATTTCTCATAAATGTGGATGTTATTTAAAATGAGAAGCCAAGGTGATCCTTGTTGCTTCTGCTTTTAAAAACAATCTCTTGTGTTAGTTTTAAAGAATCTGTGCTTTTGTCTGCAGTCTTAGCAGCATTTAAGTTTTGAGATGATAAAAACTGGAATGAACGGTGGCTTTATAAATGGTAGAGGATTAAGCTTTTTCTTCAGTAGTAACATGGAAAGGTTCTGTAAACTTGTTTGTTTAATTTATATTTCAAATAAAGGCTTTAGCTGAAATGCTGCTTCTTCTGTCCTCTAAGCAAGCATCAAGGGTTTAATTTGGGTGGCTGAACACTCTCCTTGTAAAGTTTGTGCTGTATAATTTATCCTGTCCCAAATTTCCTCAGTATATGACATTTGAGCATGACGAATACTCTCCAAGAACTTATGTGATTAAATTTGTACCAGTCTGGAAAGAATCCAAGTTGTATATAAATGAAGTCTTTGCTTTCCGTCTTCTACAGTCAATTCCATTATGTGTACAACAAATAACTAAATAAGGAGAAACCTGTAATGTTCAATAGATTCTATTGTAGGATCAATCCATTTATGCTGCTTTTGTCATCTGCAGAAGATATGTATTTGAATTCAGAGAGTCATACCGGCAAAAAGGGATTTAATATGTTTCAGTGTCAGCTGGAAAACTTTGGGGTAGTGGAACTGTGGTGTTAGTATAACCAAGGACAAATACACATTGACTGAAGGAGAGGAAAGATGGGAAAACAGGTTCAAAGATCTCCAGAACCCGACAAAACTGAAAAGGCAGGCAAAAAGAAACATATTTCTTTTTCCAGGTACTGTCTCTTTCTATTGTTTTGATTGTTCTTGTCTGGAATACTTTGAGTTTACTTTGCCCTTGGCGATTCTTCCAGGGATTTTTGTTACTGGAATAAAAGCCCTATAAAGTTTGGTCATTAAAGCAAAACTGCAAAAGGCCATATAGAATTTCCCTCTTAGGAGAACTAGTGATAAATCAGAAAAAGACAAAACAAGCAATCCTACGAAAATATGTAGCAATTTTCTGTTAATTTCTTTAATCTTTCCAATTTTTAAATGACAGCTGTAAGACCTGTTGTTGATCAATATTCAGGCCCAATTCTGAGGTTTTTTTAAATTTGAACAGTAATTTGTGTGACTTGGTCTCATAGAAAATCTTTGGAAGGAAGAGCATTAGTCATACCAGCACAGAGGATATAGAATAAAAATAAAGTTTCCTGGAATAAATTTTGGACTTTCTTGGAAGAGACTGGCTCTGTCCTTGAAGAGAATAGCAATTGAAATCCGTGAAGACAAATTGTTCTGAGAGTTGATAGATGCAGTATCACTGGGAAAGACAGAACATGTTTCTGCCAGGCATGTTTGGGAATAGGGACTTGAATATTTTCATTAATCTTGTCATAGCTTATTGCTGCTAACTTCCACAAGAAAGATGGATTTTCCTTTGTAGCAGTGAATGAATATGCTTCCTGAAGGAGGCTTTGACAATCCACCTTTTTCACTTTCCGTTATTTTACACACCTTCCATTCTTACTAGAATTAAGTAACTCATTACTTAACAGAATTAGAATAACCTTAAAAAATGCTGTACATGTTACATCCAAATCACTCTAAATCACATCAAATTGTTTTCTCTTTTAGATGTAGAAAGGTAACCCTGGTTAAGGCTTGGGTTGTTCAGTAATGAGGTCCACAGGCACTGTAGTGACTTGTGCTGGATTATTAAGGTCAAAATGCTAGTTCTTCAAAACTAAGAAATCTCTAGTGAAATTTCCTTCTCATTTCAGATTTCAACAACTGTATCTCACTGTATGCACTTGTCATTTACATCTTTGAAAACTGGAATAAGTTGTTATCTGCTAGCACCATTCTGGAAAAAAAAAAGAATAGACCAAGGCACAGAGATCGATCGGGAATTATTGATGGTCACTCTGAAGGTATGAGATAGTGGGGAGATTCAGAAGCAATGCTTACTGACTGCAGAGAACAGCAGGAATGACTGGGAGACAGGGGAGCGAAGTAGCTTTTCAAAGACATACCAGGCTTCATATTGAGGTTCACAGTTCCAAACACAGGTCACCAAGAGAGTGGTCTCAGAAATCATAATTTCCTTCATATCGTCCATATGACTGGTTTTGTGTCACATCTGCTTTAGACTGAACAGCGTAAATTGCCATTAAAAAAGCTATCTTGAGTTCTCTTATTTTTGAGCATAACATCGATTTATTTGTCTGTGAGCAAATGTTCATAGTAATGAACAAATTCTGTTCATAATCAAGGGAAAAAGACTCTCGAGGGTCTTCCTCTTCAGCACCAAGAAGAAAAATGTTTTCCAAATAGCGATAAACATGAGTTGCAAGTGTCCTCAGCTGTTCATCCCCTGTTGCTCTGCAGCCAGCTTTTCATCACTGTGTGTAAGCTAGGGCTACGTGCATTGCTGCAGGGACTCCCTTTTCCTCACCAGTTCCCAGCAGTCCGGGATTAAACGTATCTGATTGCTTAATATGTATACATTAAGCTACTAAGGAATAATTGCTCGAATGGTTTCCTTCAGTGAATGAGGGGCTGACATTTTTCTGATGTCTTTTATTTTAAGAGCTGAAGTTAATGGAACTCTAAATGAAAAGCTTCATTCTGAATCTGTGAAGCCAGTGACATTTTTGTCATGACCTCAAGGGGAAAGGCATGAGGCCACACGGGCACAATTTGGGAATTCCTTATCCACACGTCTGGTACTTCTGAGGTACCGCTATGCATGGGATTAAAAATCTGAACAGAATTGCAGTCCCCAAATCAATGCTATGCCCTCTGCAGCTGAGAGTAATTTTTTGGAGCAACTGGAGTTGTCGCTGTGAAAGTGTTTAGTATCTCTGCCTGAAGGGAAATGAGCAATAACTGCTGGAAAAAACAGGCCCAGATCTGGATGCATCCTGAAATCTCAGTTCTCAAAAAGACACTTCATTATGCTTACACGTGTACATATTTAGATGCATGCTTTTAATATATACATTTAGTGCAGTGAAATTAACGAGTGCACTTAAAAGTTTAAGTAGGAGCAGGTGGCTAGGTGGTACGGAATGAGATGACAAAAAGGAAAAGAGAGAAGGGAAGAGGCAGATGTGCAGCAAAGGAGTCCCAGCTTATTTCTATTACAGACGTATTTTTTAACAGAAGGTGAGTAGGATTTTTGCTGGAAGCATCCACCAGTGTTTTAAATGGGCCGGTTGTAGATTCAGTGTAATACGCAGAGGAGGAGAAGGTTTATTGTGGAAGAGTAAAAGAGGTATTCGAATAATTGATGCTTTTCTTCACTAGTGAAATTGATTAAAAACCAATTTGAATTGTATTACAACTTAAAATTATTTTTTTCCCCTACATCTTCATTTCTAAGTTGAATAAAACATAAGCCTTCAGGGTTCTAAGTGTGTAAGGTTTGCTCCTAATTAAATTTTTAATAAGCATTAAAAACATAAATGTAAACAAAAATTATTAATTGGACAATTTCATTTTGAAAACCGAAGCTGAATATATCCAACGATACTGAATTTGCCAAAAATTTCTCAGTTCCTCCTCTTATATATTAAATAATCTTCATAGCAACCCCTCTGAGGTTTTTTAATCATTTGTTTTAGCAAGTATCTTGGAGAAGGAACCGCTTGTGAGTGCACTGATGGTGGATCTGCAACAGTCCATTGCAGAAGAGCCTGCAGAGATGTGGGAGGACTGTGATGTCCTCGTCACCGAACATTAGTTGATCAATAAAAAGGAGAAATGGAGCAGTAGTTCTATACTTCTGACTGCGACATACAGGATTATTTGGCTTATGACCCTATTTTAAGTGCTGTGATCTCCCTTGAGGTCACAACTGCTGGTTTGGGAGCCACTGAACTACGGTGAAGAACTGGCCAGGACGTGCAGCGATGAAGGTGGGCAGCGGGCAGGGACGCCTCCCAGCAGAGACGATTCCCCACGCCGCTCTGAACTGCTGCGCCTCTGTAACGAGGAAGGGGTTCTCTGTTGCCTTGCTGCAGTGTAAGTGAAAAAAAGCCACGAAGAGGTATGCTAACAATCTCTCGCTAGCCCGTGTTTGAGATCATTTACAGCAAAAGATTAAACTAGAATGGCTTTATCCCACCCCCACGTTGCCTCCCGTGTGGAGTCATTTGACAAGTTAGTTTCTTGGGTTTGTTCACATTTGTTTCTTATTGTCTAATTATCATTAAAATTACTTCTTACTAAGTCTGTGGTTGCTCCTAATAAGACTGTGTCTGTAGCGGTCTAAGTAGAACTGTAGGTATTGACCCAGCCTGTAGCAATGATTTCTGTTCGGGCTGTCAGCCTGCGGTGGGTGATGCCTCATCAGCTGCTGGGTACAACAGCTGAAGATCAGACTTGTGCTGAGGAGGAAAATAAAGCCTGGTTAAAATTCGTGTTTGTAGTATTATAAGTTGTGACAAGGACTGTCTGCCAGGGCTCTGTGCAAGGCAGGAAAACTGCCGTTTGCTCAGTTATTTTAGGAAATTATCTCTGTGAGTGCCAAGCAGCCTGATAGGAATGAGAATACCCAGTGAGTATTTTAAAGATACACATATATACATTATTTATAGTTTATATTAATGGATCTTTATTTGATTTTCTTTCTTTTATTTCAGAAGTTTTTTATAACAATAGCAGCTGGGATTTTTTCTTATAGTTGTTCCTAACTTTCAGTTAGAAAAATCTCTATTTTCTTGATAGAGGTAGTTTACCACATTACACCTTAGCACACTTGGAGGGGGGAAGGTGTTCCGAAGGTCGTCTCAGAGGCTCTCTGATAGTTATACATTTTGTTTTCACACGGATCATTGGCTACCATGAGAAAGTAAAAATTAACTTTTGTTTTTGCTGTAAAAAGGAAATTCAGTTACTGCTGGTACTGTAGTTGAGATTTTTTTTCCAAATTAATTGATGTTAGTAAAACAATACGCTGCTCTTGATGTTGAAAATAACATATATCCTGTGCTATCCTGTCAGTGCTTGTCTTTCACCTGGCAATGAATCCGTGGTGCCAATACTGAACATCAAAACCGGGAACTGCGCTAGAGTAAGAATACAACTTTCTATAAATGATGTGAAAAGTGTTGGTACTTTACTGAGCGGTATTTTGAAACCCAGAAATTTCACAGGAAAATAAAAATGTAATCCCTGCTACTCAGCCCAAATGGTCTTGCTGGTTCCGAGCTCTTCCTTTCTTTGCTGTTCAGTTGTTTTCAGAATACTTGTCCTCTGACGTTCCCATTAGTCCAGGACTACTCCAGGATGTTGTCTACCCCCGGTCCCTGGTGAGGCGTGGAAAGAAGACCTCGCTAGTGATGGGCCCACTGGTGGCTGCCTGACCTGCTCAGGCCATCGGGGAGGGCATGGCCTGGGTTGAGGCCACCCTTACCTTCTGGCTGAGTTTCCATTGGGGAGCAGCTGAGCCTTTGCTATTAGCTACCTCTTTGTAATGTGATCTTAGGAGTTGAGGGCTTCATTGAACCTCAGAATGGATGAATATACAGGAGTATAATATTTCTTTCTTCAATTGTTTGCAGTCTAAAACCAGAATAAGTTATTAATAGATGATAACCGATGGATACGTCTGCTTGCATCTATGAGGTTACAAAATCCCATCCTTGCACAACTAGATATTTTAATAGGAGCCAACAAAAAGATTCATGATCATTTGAGGTGGGTTGTCACCATGCTCATCATATGCAGACAAGTCTATAGGTCTAATGTCCAGAATGACCATGTATGTAAAAACTTCTGGCTCAGAATGAATGTGGGAAATCCTGTTTTGTGAATTTAGTATCTCATAGTTAATCCTATATTGTGAAACTTATCTATGCATTTGACTGCTCAGGCTTGTGTTAAAAGGAGTATCTGTAGTGTGTTTGAAAACAAAATAAAGCAAACTAGGATGGAATTCCAGAAAGATGGTAAGATAGTATGTTACAGTAGAAAGAAAATTAATTGTGAGAAGTATTAGAAAGGCAGACTGTTAAAGAGCAGAGAGAGCATTTTAGAAGATTATAGGAAGAATGATGCAAGAATGAAGTAATGTGGAATTAATTGTAGGTTACTTTATTCCCTACAACTGAAAAACCTGAACTGGCTTCATTTCTGCATATTCAGTGGTTCTGTTCAGAAGCTTGTGCATGTCTATTAGGGACATCATAGCTCTGCTTTAAGTAGAGGAAATAGTACTATTCTAATTATCAGTTTGCTGTAATTTTTGACAAATCATGACTATTTTCTAGCGAGTAATGTCTCATGGTTACCTCTCACTTAAAGAGGCTGGACTGTGACTGACTCCCACAGAAACTACTACTCCACAGATAAATGTTTAATTATTATTTGGAATTGTTTGAAATTCCCAGATGAAAGACGTGGGAAGTGAAGAATGGAGACATGCTGTGGAATGCCATTAATTTACAGTAATTGACATATCCAGTGCAATCACTGAATTTTATGAAACAGTCAATAAGGAGCAACTCGTACTTATTTGCAGTCACAAGGCTTAGACTGTCTCTCTTGTTGCAGCAGCTGCGATTCATTTCCTCTACACAGGGAGTGGAAAATGGTTTCCTGGGACAGGGAAAGGGTCAGACAGTGTCAGAGTCACTTTTTCACATAGACTTATGTGAGGAGCATCAGAAGTATGCAAAGCATTACCTATGAGACTTCTCTTTGATCACTTCGTTTTTTCTTGCTTCTGTGTGGGGAAGGCATTAAGTAACTTAATGCAATGGGATAAAATGAGCTATGAGGAGGCTGAGGAAGATCACTAGATCATGGTCAGCTTGTCTTTCTGTCCTTTGGCAACAGACCGTCCTTACAAATGATACTGGGGGAGCAAACCTGACTCTAAGCTGAAGTGGGGCATAAAGGAGGGAGACACTTCTTTCTTTGGTAAATCTGCTGGGACAAAATAGAAGTAGAAAACATAACATTTCTTGAAGTGGCTTTGCATAGTTAATTGCTTAGTTATATATTTCGTTATCTTTGTAGAGCCCAGAGACTTTCTCTAGATCTTAGATGTAATTGTTGATTCAATTTCTGTTTGGAAGACCTTCCTGTATTTTACTCTCTGATTGTAATAAAGAGGATGTATAAGCTCTTTTTAATTACGAAATAAATCCAAGATGGCAATAAAGACTAATAGTTCAGTACTCTGAGTTGATAAATTGCTATTTACAATCTTTAGATCAACTATTTTCTATTGCAACCTAGGGTTTTATGAGCAGAGCTGTGCACATGATAACATCTCTAACATGGTTTATTTAAATCAAGCAAGTCACAATGATAAAAACACACTCCAATGTTGGATTAGTCAATCTGTTGTAACTGAACAGTACATCACTATTAAGGTTCATAATGGGTTTTGTGAACTCGGTAGTTTCCCATCTAAATGAGATTTTATGGGATTTATGTGTCTTTAATGCTAACTGTTCAAGATTTGTAGATGTTAAAATCAAATTTAAGTGCCAGGCTCAAATGTATTCAGATGTTACAGTGTTGTTATTGGCTTTTCCCACGTGTCATCAAAATAGATGAACACAGTAATAAATACCTCATGTTTCATAATGTGCAAAAGTTAAAAAGCAGAGGGTTTTCAGCTTTTCCCATTTTCAAATGGTAGATGGATTAATAACTGAGGTTATCATGACTACAGAAACACGCTAAGGTACAGCGATTCCTGAAACAAGGTGGGAATAGATACTAACCCTAAATAGGGAAAGAACATACTCTGTCATCTAAAATACTCTGTTCATGCAGTAGTTAATTGCTGTACTAAATACTGTTCAACTGAAGTATATTTTTCTGATTAAAATAGCATGTAATGGTATCTAAGCAATTTAAGAATATACATCAAAAGGCCTGTTTCTGGTGAGTGGAGTAGCAAGACCTTCATTCTGTTACCTATTTTGTGCCAAAACACTGAAGGAAGGGGCAAACCCGGCCCCTGAGCAGCCGCTTGGCCAAGCTCTGGCTGAGGAGCGCACAGCGCAGCTCAGAGAGAAGGATGCTGCAGTGGGGAGGGCTTAGAGGGGCTTGAGGGTGTTCTTTTGGGGGTTGTGATTTGTGCTTTAAATCCTGAAGTGACTGATTGGTAGTATTTTGTTCACAAGATTACTGAAATGTTTGCAATTTTCCCTGGGTGAGACCCTACAGAGGGCATCAGAAAGCTGAGAGCACCAGAGGTGCCGTGTGATGCCGGCTGCCGGGCCCCAAAGAGCCGGTCTGCTCTGGGGCGAATGGCTGTGCTGGCTGCAGGGCCAGAGTCATAACACAGGGGTGAAAAATTGATGTGTTCTCAATTTTTAAAAAAATATAACTTCAAATGAAATGCACTGAATGAAACATTCATTAGTATTATCAATGGTGAGCCACGCTGCTGCATAATGAGGATTAAATACCGCATACGAAAGCGCTAAGCCTGCACAGTGAGTATTCCACAAGGAAATTTTCCCCAAATCAGTATGGCTTGAATTCTCAGTGCTCAAATCATGTATGACTTGAATACGGTCTGATCAAGCCACAGAAGAGTTTTCTCAGTCAGAAATAAACTTCTGGCTTATGCTGAGGTTAAGCATTTGGAGCCTTCAGTCGGCGTTGGCTAGCTGGAACAGAAACGTGAACTAGAGCAGCTCACTGTTACGGGTCACAGCCTTTCCTCTCCTCAATACTATTAAAATGATAACTTGAGGGTGTTTTCAGTTAATGAGGTAATTACACTATCCTGGGTTTGACCTTGGAGTTTATTACTCATTTAACAAGAAATGAGAAGCTGAGATATGTCTTTGTTGCTGGACACGTTGAAAATTTCGAGTATAAGAGCCAATCAAAGCAAAAAGATTATGGTGGTGAGTTGGAGTATATAAATTTGCATATTAATAGTGTTGCTGAGAAGAACCTGCACAGAGATCATGCAACTCCCTTAACTCTGGCTAGTAACGTCTGGCTGCCAGCTGCGGTGCAGGGATCCACACGCTGCACGTCCACGGAGGAGCGCTGATGTAGCACACCTACAAACAGCAAAAACAATTAATAGTGCAAGGAAATGCATGACTAAGAAAACTTTCCTGCATAACTAAATTCTCCTTTGCTGAATAGGTCCTGCTATGTAATTAGAATCCCTCTCCCCTTTTAATCACAGCAACTTTAAATAAACAAATTAAAAAAAAAACCCTCAACTTTGCTTACGAAATGAAAAATTCTCCATTTATTCTCTTTTAAAAAAAGCATGCTTTGAATACAAGGGCAAACTTCCTTTGCTGCTGTAAAACTGGGGATTTGAAAAATATAATTAAAATAATATCCCAATAATAGATAAAAAGGAATTAAAGTTTTAATCATTAGCTATAAGGACATGGGGACACAATTTCCTCTTGATGGGATATGTAGGAACATTTACGATGACTATCCGGTTTGGGTGTTTCTGTGGAAAATACAGAAGTTTATATTTTCTGAAGCTCCAGGGAAAACAAGGAGCAGGCAGAGCTAGCAGGCAAATTTGGCTTCAGGAGAAGAAAAAATAATCACACTCTTTTTAATCACTTCTAGTTGTGATGTAAAAGATTCTGATATTTTTTTCTGTAAATTTATAGAAAATATTATTTTTGTGCTTAAAACACCTGTCTCTTTAATGAAATAGATATATCGGTTTGCAGTACTCTTCGACAGTGTTGTTCTGTAATTAATACCACAGTGAGTTTTTCTGTTTGCTTGCTTAATTTAAATATGTTAGCATGAGCAACAGTATTATGATCTGCTTAAATATGTTGGCATAGAGACTGTGAATTAGGAAATTTGGACTTCGGGATCTTTTATAAAACACATTTGTTTTAGGATTACAGTTCCATTTTAAACATCTGTCCTTTCCTTTGCAGGAGATTGTATCTGTAGGTTTGTGGAGAGGTAAAAAATATATTTATATAGTCTAGTACACTTGTTAGCACCGCTTCCCCTGTTATTAATTCAAGTTACTGTAAGCCTCTTGCCCTAGGCCTCCTAGCAGAATATTTCTTTCTTAAATTTATCTTCTTCCTCTGCAGTCTGTGACACGATTTGTCCACTAATTATTGTCCTCTCCACAGTAAGCTTGGGTTTGCATTTAGTTTCCCTGAAGGTGTTGAAGATGTTAGTTTAACAGACTCCCTTCTGCTCCATCATTTTGTCCTGTCCTACCCCCTACTAAGGGGGGGATTTTCCAAAAAGTTTGTGCTGAGAGGCTGTTGTGGAGCGAGTCCCTCAAACAGAATAGAAAAAAGAGCGGGGGCCAAAAATATTGTGGGGGACGTTGTCTGTTGTTATTTTATATCAGCAAGTTTGTGCCATTTTTTCCTGCCAGCGACGTCTGACCTTTTCATCTTCAGGAACATTCTTCCATTTGAAACAGCTGCAGGTCAAGATCAATAGAAGGGTCAGGTTATCTGCCATTTTCTTCCTCTTGGTTCTGACCTTTGAGAGTCCCAGGCTTCCATTAAGCGTGGGACTTATGAATTAAGTCATAAGTCAGCTTGCCATGCAGAGGTGCGGGAGACGAGCCTGGGGACAGCAGGACCCATCCACATGCCGAGGGACGTGTTTAATAGAGTTGACCATTGATGAAGGAGCTCCCCTTGCATTCCACACTTTGCTTATTCAAGAGATACTGTGCCAGGCAAGCTGCAGGGCTGCAGAAGATGGTTTTCCTGCCGTATTGAGTATGCCAGCAAATGAGAGATGTATTTCCTTTTGACCGGTGCTAATGCCATTAGACTCCTCGTCCGTTTTTTTCCCCCGCTATTTTTTGGTGCAGGAGGCTGCAGGGTGGGATGGCACATAAACTGGCAGCATGAGTTTTATCTGCATTCCAGCGCTTCTCTAAGCACTGTTGACAGATGAGATTTTTATCTGTTCTCATGTTACATTATAGGAAAACTTAGGTTCTGCAGAAATGGTGAAGAACAGGCCTTCACTTCTGGTCTGGTGAGGACAGTAGGCGGACCTCTGGAAAGCAGAAGGAAAGGCTGGTATAGCTCTTCCATGCAATGTGTGTAAATGGTGCCGCATTGTTTTCCATACGGTGGTGTTTGGCTGGCATTTGCTTCATTTGAGGATGTGGACTCTCCTTCAACCTGTATTTCCTTACCTTTTCCCCTCTTTCTTCCATCATGAAGGAGATACCACGACCGTCCACCCCTTTAAATGACAGCTCCAGCCTTTCATCCCGTTTAACCAGTGCCAATGAACTCGAATTCGTTAGAAGGGAAAAACAGGCTAGAGATTTGCAAAATGAAAATTCATTCCTGTAAGTTTATAAACTGGAATTTTTAAGGTGCTTTAAAAAAACCCACAATTTTGCACAGTCATCTTAAGGGTTGTACCCTTCCATTATACTGGAATATACAAAAAGAAATAGATTTTATGTTTAGAATCAAATTTTGCGTAAAGGTCTATTCATACAAAGCAGGTAGTAACTGTGTGCGGTCATCAAAAGATATAATTAATTTTATAAATATGTTTTCTTTTCCTATAAGCTTTTCAATCACCAAAATTGAGCTTTGTAATAGAGAAGTTATGACATAAAACTTAAATTGGAGAAAATAAGTTTCATGTGTTAATGCTTGCAAGAATATACATTTTTCACTTCTTGGAAAATACTTGCTTACCCCTGTAGGTCACATTTCCAAACATTAACAAACAACATTTCAAATGTGCTTTCAGCTTTTGAATAACTTTGCTTTTAAATGAAAATCTGAACATCCTGATACGGAAATTAAAGCTTCAAGTATGGAAACTATTCATCTATTTTAAGTTTAATGAACAAATTTGAAGTGCCAGAATGTCCTAAACTGACATTATTTTAATTTTTAAAAATCTAATAAGAATTGACACACATTGCACAAGGAAATACAGTACAACACACAAGGAAATTAAATGGAAATGGTACTGGGGCAATAGAATTAGTACTTACATTAAGAGAGTTTATAAGAAATGAAAGGACTAAGTGTAAGATGTTACCTAGCTCAAACTGCACTTAGCACTTCAGAATCAACTCTCCAAGAAAATGATCAACTACACATAACAGTTATGTTGATAATCCTTTTATTAATTAAAAAAATAAAAATCTAAAAATGCATTTAATGTCTAGTTAAAGGAAAGGATTGAAATTCTAGCCTGTAATATATAAACGTGTTCATTTATAATTGCAATTTTTAGGTAAGTAACATAGGAATGCCTGGATCAATCTCTTCTTATAAAAAGCATGACTTAAAGTTACTGCGATTCTTTATATTCCTGTTTATGTGTAATTAATTACTGGTTTTAAGACCATATATTTAGTTTTGGCTATTTGCCCTTCAGGTCCTTCACATCAGATGCATCTTTTTTTATTAAGCTGTCAGAATTAGATCTGGAGTTCAGTTTTCTCCAATGAGAATTTAATATACTGTGAAGCAAACCTGCAAGAAAGGTTTCCAAGAAAAACTAAAGGTAAAAGATTTCAGTAACTGTTAAAGTCAACCAAATGCTGATATCTGTTTAAAGCTGCAAACAACAGTTGAAAATTTTTTTAAGGTTTGTTGGGTTTTTTTAAGGTTTCAGGGTGGGTTTTTTTGTGAAAAATATGAAAGAGTTATGTTCTGCTACTTTCTTTCAAATCAAGTAAAATATTAAATCAGCTAATTTAATGCCTGTTCAAAGGGAGTCTTAGAGCAGCACCAACTGCTACTGTCCTGGCAGCTTAGCATACTTTTGCTACAGATGTCTACTTATAAATAATAACAAAAGATAGAACCAATGATTTACAAGGTCTTAAGAACGTATTTCTAAATATTAAATTATTTCTGGATATTTCCTTTTACACTTATATTTGTTACTAAGTCATTTTATGTCATCAGCTATTTCTCCCCAAATTGTGTTTTCTTAACAAAATTTTAACATTTCAGATATGTTGACAGAAAGTACTTAAATACAAATAAAAAGCCATCAATCTTAAAAAATTAACTATACTGAATCTTCAATAAACCATAACAATATTAAAACTATAGAGTAAATCATAACTCGGTGTTCAATATATGTGAAAGATATGGAAGATAAAATCATGTAAGAGTAATTGGAGGTATAAAGTTAGGGTATTTTATTGATACGTGGTGGTGTCTAGGTGATTTTAAGAAGAGCAGAACTGGACTCTAACCTTCAAAGAACATCTTGGTAAGAAAAGTGAAGGAGTTTTCCAAAAGTTAGGTGACTAGCCATAAGTAATTCTTTCTCACTTACTCTTCTGGGTTTTTTTGTTTGTTTGTTTCTTTCTTTTTAATATTATCCAATAACTTTAATAGGACTTGCGGACAAACTGAATATCTTACAGATTGTGATCCCAGTCACCGCTTAGTCACCCTTTATTTTCTGGCCACATTTTTTATATACATATATTTATATACATATATTTATATTTTATACATATATATAATATATATATATGTATATATAATATACATATAAATATACATATATATTTATATACATATATTACTGGCCACATTTCTAGTTATTGCCAGTAAATCTTTCTCTTTACAAATAAACCAGGACAAGGTGTCCCTGGCTCACAACTGTGCCTATTTTAATCTATACCTAGATCTAGCTTCTGAATTATTCTACTGATCTTGAGTCAATACCTGAGCAGAAATAAACTTACGATAGCAGTATTTCCTAATGATGTAGTTGGACACAGGAGTTCCATTATGTTGTGTAAAACAGTGAACAGCAAAAGAAAATCCAGCTGAAAAGCTGCATGCTCTACTCTTCTAGCCTCTGCCCTTAATGAAGGAGATACAGAGTATTTAGTCATTCCTGTGGGATTTTAGTCATCCCTGATTCATTTAAACCATTTTGACAGAAACATAATTAAGCTTCAGTGAGTTAAGTACTGTTTTTTCCAGCACTCTGAAAAAGTTATTTAATAGTATGATTATGTTCAGCAATTTGACAGCAAATAAATATTTCAGATATTAAAAGTGTAGTTATATATATTCTTAAGACTCAGACAAAGATTTCACCATGATGTGACTTTTGATTTTGATCACGTAAAAATTGTTCCAAATAAGTGTATGGATGGAAATAAAAAGGCAGAGAAACAAATTTCCTACTCCTGTACTTTGACTGGAGTAGGTGTTCAGGCTTGCGATTGAAGAATTGTTTTAAATTGTCATGTCTTGTAGCTTTTACTTGGGTGTAATTTTTTCCTGAAATCTGTATAGAATAGCCTTTGGGAACAGCGAATGACAGTATTTCCTAAGAATATGAATAGAAAAAGGAATGTGTTCTAATTACCTGAAAATTAAAAAAGTTTTGATCATTAGCTACTGTAGTAATAGAGCAGACGATGCAAACATTGACAAAAAGATGTACCTTTTAGTGTCTAAAACGCTGAGTCTGCGGAAAATTTAGCTATGTTTTCCTTGAGGGATAATCAGAACAATAAAATGAAATCAGTCAATAAAATTTTCTAACAGCTGTCTCCATCAAAGGTGCAAAATCTACCATAACTAACAACAAATACACAAGGACCATGATACCTGCTATCCATAGAAGACGGAATAGTTCACTGGAGGTTACTTAGTGTGATTTATTACATATCAGAAATTATTCAAATATATTGCGGCTGATGCAGTAAGATCAATGCGGCAGAGAATGTGTGCTCCTGTCCTTTCCCCAGAGGCATTGTAATGACTTCAGAGTTTATACCAGTGAAAACTAGAAAAATACCACAAGCCTGAAAAGTACTGCTATTTCTCTTGTAGTATGTCACATAAGAAAGCATCAACTGTGATATGGTTGGTTTGCTAACAACATAGAATTTTTATTCTCATTTTCATTAGATAAGTAGATTTTTGATCCAATTTTTTTTTTCTAGATCAAACAAAAGGCATCATCAGTTTTAATCCAGCTAGAAGGAAGATGACTTTGAGTTAAAGAATGATTTAAAGAACAATGTGATAGCTGGGGATTTAATATTTGCAATGTGTGTTGTGATTTTCAGATCCTTAACTGCTCTAGAGGCTCAGATGGCACCGATGGCCAAAGCCACTTCTGGTTTTTGAGTGTTTGGACGTTTGTAACTATGCTTCCCAGAAACCCAACCATTTAAGTATGCTTTTGTAATATTTGTGTTGAGTAGCTGTATTTGGCACTATACGCAAAGATACTGTGCAAGTCTGTCCAGTAGCAAAGCAAGATTTCTTGAGTATTTTAATAAATTTGGTGGAAACAATGAGCCCATAGGATCAAATATGTTAATGTTGACCTTTCACTGATTAAGTTCTCCGTTCAAAAGATTCAGACTCTCAGATGGTAAATCTTGGCTGCCTACCTGTTATATGAAAGTAGTATCAAGATGTACTTTTGAATATTTTTTAAAGTTTTTTTTTTCCATTTAAAAATTATTTCTTATAATAATAAGAAAAATTATCCAAGCATCTGAAAGGTGGAACATTTCTTAAAACTTATATTTTACTTTATTCTTCTCCGCTTTTCTGTTGACCTGTACAGCATTTTGCGAATCATTTAGGCAATTTTAAAATTGGGCATAAATATATTCTTATGGTTCAGAAATGAGTTAAGAAAGGCTACTACTGTTGTCATTATTATTAAATTACAACATTTCTTTTAAGGCAACACAAGTTTAAAAACATGCAAAGAACATATCTAAGAGGAAATAATCTGCTGCTGGTATTGACTTTCATTTGCAAGCTGGCAGCTAGGAAACAGGCAGAGTACATGCTTTTATTAACTATTCCATGAATGACAAACATGGATAGTGATAAATGCTTTTTGAAGCATTAATTTTCCTATATCATCTTAGGTGTTGGACAGGATTCCATGCTAGCTGCTGAATACAGATTTTCTTTAGGCAAAAGACAAAAAAAAAAGAGGAAAAAAAGGAGGAAAACTAATGAATGGAAAGGCAAGCACATCAAGAAGGAAGGCAGAATGGCAGCATCAGCTGTCATGTCTCACCTCGTAGCCAAACCTGGGGAAGGTGGCCATGCGAGGTGTCGTGGCAATTCTCACTCATGTTGGGATACTGGCCAGAATTAGGCTATTCAAAAATCCATAATGTCTTCAGTAACCTGGAAGCTAAAGAGAGTGGAAGTAGCAGAAGGGCTGCAATATACTTGTTTCTGTGTATTCTCATGCATTTCATGTCATAATTCCTTATTGAAATTCCTTTTTGAGGAGGAAAAGTGGTATGATAAGGAGAATATTACATTCTCTCATTACTTTCTCCATCTAAACCTAATTTTCAGTATTCCAATTTTAGTCCATCAGCTTCCAGCATACTCATTAGCTAGGCTAAGGCAGGTACAGTCAAGTTGATTTTTTTTCAGTTATTTTTGTCTTTTAACTTTTGCTGACTTTAATAAAGAATTTTATATAACCAGACTATTACTGCCCATGGCAATGTAGATAATGGACTTGTATGCAAAGTGTTTACTGCCATTGTATTGGTAGCTGCTGAGAACATGATATTCCTTTCCAATACCGCTAATCTTATTTCTTGGGGAATTTCTGTTCTTTAACTGCTCAGTAGGGCAAATGTGCACTGTTCATCATGATAAAGAGGTATTATCTTTTGGTATTCCTGGCCATCCCTGTAATATAATAAAATCAAAATAACGAGCCAGCAGACAATTGAAGGCATCTGTTATCCTCTAATGATTGGCATCTTGTCTTATAGCCTGTCATTCTGGAATGACAAATTTTTCATTTATGAGCACACACTTCCACTGAACTTTCTACCCAAAGTCCTCAATTCTATCAAATGTATTTTTGATACAGGGCATGTTTCAAAAGGAAAAAAATTACAGGTTCTTTTACATATTTATAATCCACTCAGACTTCTCTATACATTCTGTAAAACTCCTACATAAGGTGAGACTTCATACGTCTGTGCTTCAGCAATCTGCTTGTTAAGGATTCTTTTTAAGTGAGCAGTAGGGATTGAGATCTGGAAAAAAGAGCTAATTGAAAGAACAGAAAATCAAATTACAATATTTTTAGAATTTTTTAGACTTTTTTTTTTTTAGAATTTTAGAATATTTTCTCTATATTCTTTACATGCTATTTCTGGAAGTTTTAGTACTTGCTACCTGCCATTCTCCCACCGTTCTCCCTGAAAGTCCACACCAAGCCAAATACTTGTATGCTAAAAGGATGCAAATATTTTCACGGCTAATAAGGAGAGGGAAAAGAGTGTGTCAGATTGATTTTCCAGTTACTTGTTTGTTCACTTGTTTCTTTTAAATGTATGCATTTTTATCAGTCTTCACCAACAATTTCTAACAGGTATGTACATGAAGTGAGCCTATCTGTTCCACTCCTCTCTAATTGGCAATAGGATCCCGTTATGATAGGATCACGCCTCTATTGCAAATGAGATAAACGCTTCTGAAATAGTAATGGAAGTTTAATTTATCTCCACCAAAATATGAGGTTATACGCTATATTATTTGTTGGATGTAGGTTTCCAAATAAATCATTTAGTGAAAAAGAACAGACTAGAAACAATTGAAATTTGTTCATAGATTTTCCATGTATCTTACCATCTGCTCTTGCACTTCAGAAGAACTAACTTTTTTAAGTGCTGTTATGTTTTTACTGACTAAATTATAGAGATATGTACTCGATCGATCAAAATGGTTCTTTTAATCCTGGCTACTATGTTACTTCAAATATTTACTCTTTCATGAACGCTGCAGAGAATGCAGTGCCAGTAATTGTTAGGCTTTAAAATTAGCTGGGTTCTCTGCTTTTAAGCATCCAGTTTCCCACATTATGTAAGTGTTGTTGGAAAAAAATTAGGTCAACTATGTGAGCATTTAAATATAAATTTAGGCACACATTCTTAGATAATTACTTGGAAAAACATTGTTTCTCCCAATGAATAATTCCATTAGCAGCCCAAAAATTTTTTGGAGGAAGACTCAAAATGTGGGTAGATCATGTAAAAGCGTGGAATAGAAAATGGCCAGGGATACATTATTAAAATATCTTTTTGCTTGCAGAGGGGAAATTAACCATTGATCTTCCATTGACCTAGGAGGGATGCTAAGGATGAAACCACAGCAGTATTTTTTAGAGAACAGTTAAGTAAAAGGAAAAGATTCATAACACATTTTCTGACTGAAAGATTTTACAGTAAAATCATAAAGAAACTGAACAGCCAGGCAGGAAAGGCACACATACAGTGAGGATTAGACATCGTTACTAAGGATTGTGGACTAAAATTATCCATAAGCCCTTTATGTGAAGCTCATACTTCTTACGGCATTTATGTTAACGTTGGGGTTTGGTTTTTTTCAGCTGGGGGATAAGAGACCTCATAAGATGTGAGGAGGAGTTTTGCCAAAAACAGGGGCAGACAGGTGCTGTTGCAGAATACCCGGTCTAGAGAAGAGCGTATGTGTCAGGGAGTGGATTTAGAATTACAATGATGAGAGCAAGAGATGTTTAGGAGTCAGCAAACAAGTGTAAACAGTGATGTTAAGGAGAACAAGCAATCTGTGAGGGCTGGTTTTAGTGGACTTTATCAAGGTCTGAGTCAGAATCCGAGTTCTCTGAAGAGGTACCCTGAAAAAGGAGAGAAGAGAAACCGCAATCATCGTTCTCACCTGCTGTTAAAGATAAGGCTGGTAGACACAATCTTTCTCTCTGTATTGGCTCATTTCTCTCTATTAATCACTTATAACAGAAACACATAGTCAAGTATAGCAGGAATTTTTTGCAAATGTGTTCCTGCTTGTTAAACTTGAGAATTGTTTTTCCCTTAGATACATAATGACTTTCCCAAGGGCTAAAGTACAAATCCAAATTGGATGCACTCTGTATACTCATCAAGAAATTTTGGCAAGAGGCCACCTGGGACTTGTCCATAGTTACTGGAGTTTCTGCATTTCAGATTCCACATTAATGCTTTCTGGGTATATCTCATCTTTAGAAGTCTGCACTGCATGAGAAAACACGTAATTTTGACAGAAACGCATTTTGCTTTCTTTCTCAAGGAATAATTTGCAGAGTTTCCCGATCCCTTGTGTGGCATCTCATAATATCATGATTATTTTCTTTGAATGCTTTTCCTGGAAATGTAGTAAAAAAAGAATCTAATTAAGAAAAAGTGTCAAGGAGAAAATACTGACATATACTTACAATTCTTGGGATTATGTATCATAATTTGACTTTTTTAAGATTAAATAATTTTTATTTCATAACGAGTAAATCAAATAACTTAATATAGTTGTAGAATGGTTTGCTAGAGAGTATTAATATATAGTGACTACTGCTTTTAATTTCTGTATTTATTTTCTTGAGCTCACAATATTATATTTCATTTTATACTGTGTTTAAATAGAATCTGATATCTGACTGCTGTAGTCCATAAAGAGATTTAACTTGCTGTTCATTTATTCATTTATACATTTATTCATTTATTCATTTATTCTTTGGAATGTGCTATGAACCCAAATATAGGTCTAGAAAACAATAAACAATTGATTACAATATTCAGTGGAGATTCTCTGTATTGTTAGTTGCTGATATTTGTTGTAGACCAATTTTAAGGGAAATAATATAGATGGTGTTATTAATTTAGATAAGCAAATTAATCAAAAGGGAAATAACCAGTTTACAGGGGATCATGTGAGATGCTTCACATTTTAAGTGGATAAACACTTCATTAAAACCCGATAAAATAGGGAAACAACAAGAATGTCACAAATCAAACCAGCTTCATTGCTGGTAAGCCGAATACACCGTACCTGAAAGGTATGAGGTGCTTGTTGTTCTGAAATGGCTACACAGCAGCAGCAGCCAGTGTCCAAAGCAAACAGATGTGCTCAGCTGTGCTCTGCTAAGTCTTCGGGAAAAGCATCGTGCTGAAGGAATCCTGCTGTGTTAAAAACAGCTTTGGGTGAAAAAGATATTTCTAACCCAGTGCACGATACCTCTTATGGGCAATTTGAACAAGTGAAGTCTGACTGTCTTTACAGACAAAGTCTGTCTGCTAAATAAAGTAACAGTGTCATCTGTAACAGCACTCGTCTTCCTTTACAGTACTGGGTTTATGAATGCAGTTTCTTTTTGTTCAGTTGGGTTGCTGTGGTATTGCTGTAGGACAAAACAACTAATTTAGAAAATGTAATTATGAACTACTACTGGGATCTGAGGTGATGATAGTTTTGTTTTATGGATATTTAAACTAGAATATATCACCTTGTTTCTCTATCTGCTGTGAAGTTCCCAAGTTCATGTATCTGCCTTTTTCTATAGGCTATCTGGTGTTTTTAATTTGGACTTATCCGAACTTTCACAGAGTTCACATCATACTCACTTTATTGAATCTGAAAATTTCTGGCTATTTTTAAAAAAAAAGAAAAAAAAGTCCTTCTTTTCCTCATAGTTTTAGCCAAAGTTGGGAGAGAAGTTGAAAAACACCTTAAAAATATTCTTCAGTTCTGTCCTCATCTCAGTTGGAGTTGTAGCAGACCAAAACCCTTTTATGATAGAAATAATTCTAAATAATTTTTGCTATGAAATAGGGGGAAATCAATTAACAGTACCATTTTAGTCAATAGTTCAGTGCAAATATTTCATTTCTATTAGTACTAGAAAACAGGTTTGAGCTTTTCTTTTAAAAAAGAATACAGAATTTAAGGAGTTTTTATTGTTTTGTTGTAGTAACTATCGAAATGAAACATCAGATTATAGAAAAAACATAGTGCTTTTATTTGGTGCTTTCTTTTGGTGGGCTTTTTGTTAGCAGAACACCACAACAATGAGGATAGGACTCCATGTACTTATACCTGCATTAATTAAGTTGTCTCATTTTGTATGAAAATATATATGGATAAATAAAGGGGAGATATAAAGACCTTAAACTTGAGGATTTAAAAACCTCTGTTGCTGTTTTCCCAGAGTCCTAAAGGACGTCGGTGGCCTGTAGTGAGTGGTGTTCCCCAGGGTCAGTGCTGGGTCCACTCCTGCTAACTTAACCATCAGCGTCCTGGGTGAGGGGGCAGGGGCACCCCCGGCAAGTTTGCTGGTGACACAGAACCGCGAGGAGCGGCCGGAGCACCAGGCGGCTGCGCTGCCGTTCAGCGAGCCCGGGGCAGGCGGGAGAGCTGGGCCGAGAGGGACCCCATGAAGTCCAACCAAGGCAAGTGTAGGGTCCTGCCCCCGGGCAGGGACAGCCCCACGCACCGGTACAGCCTGGGGCTGGCCTGCTGGAAGGCAGCTCTGCGGAGAAGGGCCTGGGAGTGCTGGTGGGCAACAGGTCGCCTGTGGGCCAGCAGTGTGCCCGGGTGGCGCAGAAGGCCGATGGGATCCTGGGGTGCGTGAGGAGGAGCATGGCCAGCAGGTCGAGGGAGGGGATCCTCCCCCTCTGCTCTGCCCTGCTGAGGCTGCGCCTGGAGTGCTGGGCCCAGTGCTGGGCTCCCCAGTTCCAGAGGGACAGGGAACTGCTGGAGAGGGGCCAGCGGAGGGCTATGAAGATGCTGAGGGGGCTGGAGCATCTCCCTGATGAGGAAAGGCTGGGAGAGCTGGGGCTGTTCAGCCTGGAGAGGAGAAGACTGAGAGGGGATCTCATCAATGTCTACAAATACCTTAAGGGCGAGTGCCAAGAGGACGGGGCCAGGCTCTTTCAGGGGTGCCCAGCGACCAGGGGCAACGGGCACCCACTGCAACACAAGAAGTTCCACCTGGAGATGAGGAAGGACTTCTTCACCTTGAGGGTGACGCAGCGCTGGACCGGGCTGCCCAGAGAGGCTGTGGGGTCTCCTTCTGCGGAGACATTCAAACCCGCCTGGAGGCGGCTCTGTGCAGCCTGCTCTGGGAGACCCTGCTTTAGCGGGGGGTTGGACCAGATGGGCTCCAGAGGTCCCCTCCAACCCCGACTATTCTGTGATTCTGTGACATTGTGACCAGCTTGATTTACATATTGTAGGAAATATTGCACGGAAAAGTCACAGAGACAACTGCACTACCCTGAAAAAATTTTCTGACTGTTCAAAGTATTTCTGTCTTAATATACCGAGATGCAAGAAATCTGACGTACATTTTTGACTTGCACATTTTACACACCTGTGCCCCAAGCGACTCCCTTTGCTATATGAACATAATCTCTCAAATATATTGCTTAGGAAAATCAGTGTATATGAAAACAGCCCACTTGATTATTTAATGTTACAAATCCCTGAAGATATCGCTGCTGTCTGTATCATTCTAATTTTCTCTAAACATAATGCTCACATGATTAACATTTTCAAGGTTGGGGTTTAATCTTGTGTACACTCATTGCATACAGGGACGTGACCACCTGCAACTCATTGTGGAAAATGATGAGGAAGTTCTTACTGAGAAGAATATTCTTGAGAATATGATACTCTGTGTATCAAGTATCAATGAGGCTAATAACATAGTCAAAAGAATTCACTAATGTAAGTGTTTCTTGTTCTTGCCATGATCGTTAAAAGGCAGAATTAGTGTACTTGAGGTATTTTTCCCCACTGGAAAATGCTTATAATTAGTCACAGGTAAGAAATTAAGGATTGCAGTAAAAGACTGAAAAAAACATACTCATCATAGAAACACCACTTATTTATCAACATACTGCTAGATAGTTGTAGGTAGTTAAAGTTATCAAGTTTTACTGAATAATACTTGATTATCTAGCTAAATGCAGTGAAATCAGTGTGGTTAAGTTTCTGCCTTTCAAGAAATAACACAATCCTGCATTGCTGAAGTTTTTTCAAAATCATGCTGTTTTTCAAATGCTTTAGTAAGTGACAATAAGTAATGATGGTTTTTGTTGTATTCACTACCATCACTACAGTTACTCTACTCTTAAGCTAATGTAGGACAGCATTAGAGCTGGAGCAATGATTTTTGTAGATTTAAAAGCACAAAATTACAAGATGTTAGTGGATTAAGAATTCTGACAGCAGAAAGTAAAGTGAGAAATATGCGTACAAATCCAAGAAAATTCAAAGTCTACTGCAGTACCATAGAATTCCTGAAACAAATAAAAATAGTGAATCCTGACCAATGTGCAGTGACAAGTCAGACTTCTTTTCTAAACTGATTTTCAGTCTTTTTAATAATACTTATTTCTGGCTTGGGAACAGAAGTCGTAATGAGCAACTGAAAAGTAACATCTGTCATCTGAACCTGGAGGCTGGTCTGTTGCTTGGAGAAAGTAATGCACCTCGACAAGAGAGAACGAGAATTGTTTTAGACTCACCCATTTTACTCCCTCAATGGCAAATTGAGGTCTTCGGGTGGAAAAGCATGCAGAATGTTTCATGGCTCCCATCTAACAAGTACCTCTGTTATTACTTTAATAAGTCCAGTAATCACTTGTACATATGAATATGCATTGCAATTATTTTTGTGATCATATTTAAGAGCAAAAATGCATCTTTCTCAGGATTATTGTAATGGTATTCAGCACTTTGGAACAGTGGGAAGAAATTAAATTGCCTGTATGTTAAGCAAGAATTATAAGATACTTTAGACAAATGTGAATAATAAAATATGAAGTAGAACTATTCATTCCTACACGCTCTGAAAACTTAATTGTGAAGTCTACAAGTTATAACTTCTGTATTTTATTCCTTGCTTTGCTATCAAATTGATACATAGTGCCAATAGCTGTAGAGTCTAATTCAGGAAAATGCCTAAAAGCATTTCTACATTTAATGACACACTACAGCACAGTGCTATACTGAAGTGAAATCCAAAACCTCTTTTATGCCTGCTATACAGGTTTTTCCTATGCGTATTTGGTAAGAAAGGTACCTTGAAGGCATAGAGTCTGACATTCAGGAAGAAGCTGGGGTTTTGCCTCTCTAAAACTTATTCAAGTTCCTTAAGAAAATCAATGTCCACTACTACTCAGCACCAAATTCTTATTTCTAATGATAAGCCTAGTAATTGCACAATGTGAAAAATAATGGAAAAACCTTGAGATCTGGACAAAAAGAATTAAAAAACATTTCTCTAACTTCTACTCTTCCATCTAGTACCTTCCTCACTTAACCTGGGAGCTGTATAATGTGGTATAGCCAAAAAGTGCTTAAATAATCCAATATAGAAAAAGCTGCAATAAAGCACATGGAAACTTCATGGAGTTTCAATGCAACAGGCTAAAAACACGTGATCTCCAGTTGAGGATCAGTGGCTTGTCAAAAGAGTATAACGTGCTCACAGGTGGACAGCTGGCACTGCCCCTGGAACAGTTAACCAGCTGATGTCTGCTGGCCAGCAATGACTGACATGGCCCACTGATGATCGGACAAAATAAGAGGTAATTCCCTGCCTGGGAGAAACACCTTTCTCCAAAAGTACACTACTCTTGGCTGTAGTGAGATAGGTAAATCAAAGAGGAAAATGTTTCTCCACTTAAAGATACTTAAATAGAAAGGCAGAATTTGGAGGCGAGTCTCCTGGTTCAGGCAAGACTCAAGAGAAAAAGAATGTGTAGCGAGCACATTCCTTGTGAAGATATTTGTTACTGTCACCCAGCATGGGGAGCAGATGGCTTTCTCAAGCTCAAACTCCTTCTTTGTTGGCTATTGGCAACTCAGGAACGGAAACAGCTGAAATATAATTCACCCTACAAATTAAATAATGATTCCTTTTCTTGTCGTTTAATGCTTTTGTGTACTGAGATTTCAACTTGGGTGCCCAGTGAATGAAAACTCTGATCAGCAGGAGTTATGTCCCTTTGTAAACAAGGTTTGTCAGGACAGCCTAAGTGATGGCCAACGTACAGCATGGAAGAGAGTACTGTTTTTACAGTCTTTAGAGATTCTCTTAAGTGTACTATTCGGTGGAACTCTTTCCATTCTGCTCACCATTGGGATCACCCCAGATTTCCATAATACCTCCAAAATCTTCAGTTAGGTAAAATATTTCAGCCTTAAATAATAACAATACCTGTTTAAGGTAAAGAGGAGAGAAACTTTCATTAATTTATGGAGCCTCCACAGTGACAGTAAATCGGGCAAGAAATGTAGGTAATCAAATCATGGTACATTGAAAACCAAACTGATTCTGCAGCTAAGCTTGGTTGACCTGGGAAATGTTCCCTTCAAATTCCAGCCTGGTGACTGTGTGATCTTTAGCAACTCCAGCCAGGCGGTGAGAGAATTTGGTGTGCAGCCTTAGCAGTTCTTGTTTACTCACTTAAAACTTCTCACAGAAACACATAATTATATAGTTTAACTTTTCACGGTTGCGAAGAAATGCTTGGTAATATAATCTTAGGCTTAAAGACAAATGAGAATGAAATCTTACCTGTGCTATTTTAAAACCAGTCTCATGATAAAAATATGTGCCGTTCTGGAAGGCTTTGGGGAAGCTGACTTCTCACTTTTGACTGTCACATCTTAGAAACCTCTAACTACACACCTGTGACTTTCATTGCTGTAAATGTTCTGCACATCTCACCAATATAACAATGAAATGCTTATTTATAGCTTAGTGCAGTATGTCCAATGAGAGAAAAAAAAAATCTTAATATCACAAGAATTTATTCAACAGTTTTTTACAAGGAACTAAGTTTTTCGCTAAAGGGTCCAGCTGTCTGGTCCCTTATGCTTAAGTCTAATTGATATATTAACCAAGGAGCCAAGTATCTTCGATATGTCCTAATTATAAAGTAGATGATAGCTCTTACTTGTAACCGTTTTCCTGTAAACCATGTTTGTAATAGACTCCAAGCTTTGTTTATCAAAATGTAGCATGAATTGGACAATAATAAGGGTGATTTTCAAAATGAATTGTCTATGTTACAAAGCTATATGGCACATGTAGGCCAACTTATTAAAAACGTTTATCTGGGCAGCAAGAAGTAACCCACTATCCAGTTATTACATCGATATGGTAGTGTGACCCCAGGAGAATTATTGCCTGCCTTCATCTGTTTTAAAGGAGATTATAAAGGTAATTGAAATCTAATGATAAATTCCAGCACAATTTTTATTGTGTTCTCATAACAAAGTGCCCCCAATGGCGATTTTTGTAATATAGAAAATCTGTCAATAAGCGCAAAACATTGGCAGGATTGAGTGCAGACAGTTATAGGCAAGCAAATTTCAAATTGCATTGTATTTGTGAGACAGATCATGGCAAAAGATCTGTGCATGCGTTTCTTTTTCTATTTGGTTATGTAGCCTTTCACTGCGAGTTAAACAATATTGCGGTTCACGCTCTATTGGCACTTGTGGCTTCATTTTTGGATCATTGTGTTTTCCTTACTTTCACCCCTTTTCAAAAAGAGTGAGTTTAAATGATTTGAATAAAGAATACAAAGAACTTTGCAAATTAAGCAAAACAAACAAGAAAAATTACCAATACCAGGTAATCAAAAAGCCATTTTGATGTGAAATGATAATGGCTACTTATTTGGAATGCTACTAGATCACCTGTCTTTAAGAGTGCACTTAGAGTTTTTAGAAATTAAATTATTTAAAATTAGTAATTATATTAACTGCATTGCAGGCATGAAAATGAGGTGGCGTGTTTTTTCTCAAAACCCCCACATTTTTCAGCTATTCAGAGTCTTAATGCTCATATAATGTGCTAAACCCCTGTTACCTGCATTTCATTACCTTGTCGAAACATTGAATTGGAACATCCAGTCATAATCATTTTTCATTCAAATTGATCACAGCTTTGAAATTTGTGCTATGAAAGTAATCACGTCATAAGAAAGACAAAAAATCAGGTCATTTGAATAAAAGGGAAATTATCATATAACCAGAACACATTCATATCTTTTCTTACATGTAGCCTTTCAGGCAAAGTTGCACATAGAGCATTTTCCTATTCACTTGAATGTTTTAAGTTTTAATGAATTATGAATTATATTATAGCTGCTATTGCCTTACACAGCACTTTGAAAAATGTTTCTAATTACAGTGACCTGTGACAGTTCTCATTAGTTTGTCACTCTGAGTACTCTCTTGAAATTAGGAGTGTGACAGGGTTCAAATAAATATTGGTAATTCGTAATAGAAAGTATTTGTTGTCATAATGACATAAAATCTTTTCTAAGTGAATAATTCATTGCTGATAAAAGCACAGGAAGGCAGCTCTTCTGAAAATCAAATTTCAAAAATTATGACATTGCAAAGCAAGGATCTAATAATAGAAATGCTTAGGTCTGATCAGAGTTTGCCTGTAGCAGCTCCTCGGAGTGCGTAGAAGAAAAGTGGTATCAAAAGAAACTACATCCCTCATTCTGTGTTACGCTCTCTCTTCAGAGCTGGCACAAAGGAGAGATCCTCTGTACAGCCCCAGCTGAACCAAGGGTGGGATCCCAGCAGCCTGGTCCCCCAGTAAAATGAGATGACAAGATAAAGCCAAAGAGAAAAGTGCAGGGCAGTTTATATCTATTAAGATAGGGTAAGAAGAGTAGCTTTACTCCCAGAGAGGTTTCAAAACTTTACTTTTTGCTGGCTAATTTTGCAGCATAAAGAATAGACATAATTACAAGCCATTTTGCTGCACTGTCTGACCACAGAGCATCCTAGGCTGTGTGCACTACACTTCTGCAGGCCTGAGGGCACGTGCTGCTGATGCTTGGAAAAATACGTGCTAACTTTTGACAGATTCCCATCAAAACATTTACAGTTTTTTCTGCAGCAACAAGTAATGTTAAGGCTCTCAGACCTCATATACACATATAATGCAAATGCCTATATACTTTTTTTAAAAAAATAATTTAATGGCAGCTAAAAAGAAAAAAGAAACACCCAAAAGTGCAAAAAACCCCAAGGGCCCAAGCCTTCCCCCCAGATCCTCAACTGTAACTAGTTCTCTCTAAAGTTTAAAAGCGATGGGCAAATTAACAAAATTTTACATTTGCAAAAATCTTTCTTTCAAAGATTTATCTGAGGATACATTTCAAGGGGAAAGACTCTCTGCAGCAGAAGGAAGATTCATAATCAAGTTTTCCTGTTATTTGTTCTTTCATTCATTGAACACCTGTGATGAATGGATCCTTTTCAGCTCTTTCTTGTTAGTAAACCACGACTAGAAGCAGCACTTCCACTTATGAACATAGATGCTTACTTTGGGGTCTTTTTAATATATATACAATGAACTGCTCTGATTTGCTAAGCATTTCTGGTTAGGGTTGAGCTCAGGCAAATTGTGATTTTTCCCAGTGAATTATAAAGGAAGTTTAAAGGTTAAGCATTAATATTTTTCTGCATTCTGATAAAACAGAGCCTTTGTACTTTTATTTCTGGTTAGTAAGGGCTCTTTAAGATTATTACAAATTTTGAGCACCACATTTTATACTGAGCATTTGGAATTAATCCAGGGAGAAGAATAACAATGGTCAGTGAAAACACAACTTCTGAGGAAAGGTTTGGAGAGCTAGGTTTTGAGGAGGAGGAAAGCATGGTAACAGTCACTGATAACCTGAGAATTTATTATAACATTTATTGTAATATTATTTTTGATAATGTTATTTATAACAGGAGTTTATCATACTCGCCTGAGATTGAACTTTTCAAGCAATGAGGAAAGCCACCAAGACCCAGCATATTTATAGCCCTTTTTTGAGAGCTGAGAGATGTAAAGAACAAGTGAAGTAGTATATGAAGTGTTAGTACCAACTGGGGGGAAAAAAAGCTAAACTGCTGCTACAAAGGAGAAGAGCTGAGTGAAATGCCCAGGAGGTGAGAGGAGAGCAGAGAGATGCACTCCTCCATGTCCTTTGGCTGGCTCCTGCTGCCCTAAAGGCCCCTGCTGCCCGCCTCCCCAGCAGTGAAGTGTCTCCTCCAGGGCCAGGCTGGGTGGGAGTAACCTGCAGACATGACATTGCATATTATTTGGTTGCCTTGTTTTACCTGATGGTTCTTTTTTTTTTTTTACTTTCTAGACTATTTTAAAATGCTCTTAAACTAGTAGAAAGCCTTTCATTATCACCTTGCTGTGAATTGTGAGACAGAAAAATGGACTCATATGAACTCCATAGATAGAGATTTATAAATCTGGTATGAAATCAACCATTTAAGCTATGTGGCACTGCATTAAAAAAAGCGTGAAACTAATGGTGTTGGTTTGGAAGAAAACCCAATCCAATTCCCTTGTTTACGTGCTATTACTAAGCAAATTTAATTTTCTCTCTAAAACTCACCGTTTCATTTAAAGAGTAATAACACTACTGTGGTAAGCCACTTTGAGATCTAAGCAGTTACCTGGAGCTTGTCATAATTGCACACTATTCACTGCAGTCCGTATCTCGACCGGGTAGAAGCTAGCATACCTTCCCTGAAGTCAGTGGATTTATACTCATGAACGCTACTTGAAGTTTCTGTCTATCAAAAATCAAGGAAGCTGGTAAGAGCTGATAAGCATTGCATTCGTTCAATGTAATCATACTTAATTACTGAATTTTAAGATAATCAAAAGGATATGACCAAGGCATCTGTAGAACATCAGTAAGAGATCGAGGTACCATATGGTAGAATAATATCAACACTTTATATTAATTAGTGGTTTTTAAAAAATAGTACCTGTTTCTAGATTGAATTGTCATTCACATTTCATTTTAAATATGCTTTATTATTTAATATTACTTTAGCTTAAAAGATTCATCTGAAGATAGTCCAAAACAAAATTAAATAAATGTTGCAAACTTTTTCTGTTATCAATACATAATTCAGCTGTGTCCAGATATATTGTGCCATTCCTCCTGCCTTCTCATCATCACCTTCTCTGGTTAGACAGAAAAAAATCTGAGGATGAAATGTATTAGTGCTCCAAGTATCCCCCATCGCAGGCTTGCTGAGCTGCCTGAGAAGATGACTGCCTAAAGGGAGGGTGAGGTCTTCGATTAACACTGTGGACAGCTATCAGGAAGGGTAAAGTTAAACTAGAACTGAACAGCTATGGCTTAAAATGATACTCAAGTCCTCACACTGAAAAGTTAAGCCACTCATAAATTTCACTCACATATAAAGATAAATGTATTAGCATATTATTTTAAGATGCTTTGATTTATCCTGAATAATAACTTTAGAACAGCTTGGACTACCTCTTCTACCCAAGGAGCCTTGGCTGCTGTGTTTTGAAGCTGGTCAGGTCTTTTCTTCAGAACAGCGCTTCCTGGTTGCAGCAAAACTTACTGCCCTTCTCAGAATTCTCTTTCTACTATATTTATTGTTGCTTTTCATTTAAGCAGCTCTTCTGTAAATTAAGTTGTACCTGTACTGCCAAATAAAATGGGCTAGGGTCACTGGCTTTAGGACCAATTAGCAAGGACATGCCTACAGCCAGCTGCTTTTACTGAACGTTTCTCTTTGCTCTGATTAGAATATGCTGAAACAGAGGTAAGGGCCGTGCCAGCAGCTTAGCAGTGCTGCTAATAAAAGGCCCAGAACCTGGACTTTTTTACTGGCCTTCTGTTATGTAGTGGTGCCCATGTGCATTTAGTCGCCCTTTACCTCCCGGGTTAGCTCCTATTTCTACCTGTAATGACTTGAAAACTTCTCAGCTGCGTCTGCTTTTCCTTTCCACCATACAAACCCCTTTAAAAGTGCTCTGCCCAGAGCAGGACTATTTCTCAGAAAGGAGTATGACTTTGCTAGGGTCAAAAAATAGCAGAAAGGGTTTCTTTGCGGTCAGTTTGGAAGTCCACATTTTCTCATTTTTCTTGTTTCATGTAGACTAACTTCTTGTCATTAAACAAGTTAATAAAATTAAAAAATGGGGAGGTAAGAATTTGTCCTACCAATGGGTAGCATTTGCTCAGCAGTTTAGATTAATAGGATGTTTATCTGTCTGTTTTCCATTTCAAATTCTTACTACAAGAATATTTTATATCTGCAGACCTTAGAAAGGCCTTGGGGTTATTACCTTTTTCCAAGACAGAAGCCTAATGGTATTATTCCATCCGTCAGTGCTGCCAAAATACACAAATTAAAAATCTTCCTGCTTGTCTCCTGTGACAGTGCCAGCTCAAGATGATAAGAATCGGACTGTAGAAATAAGCCCTGCTGTCATCGGTATTTGAAGCAGGGCTGTCATCAGCATTTGATTTTTTTGTCACTCTATACTGTCCCATTTCCCACATCAAAATACCAGGAATATTAAATATTTGCCACTAATTATGTGGTAAATGCATAATGCCATGTTGTCTTTGCGTAACACACCTTTACTTCAAACTGTGTAAAAACTCTGCTACATTTTGATATGGCAGTAGGGTGCATGCAAGAGCCATAGGCTTCCGTCTGTTTACTGCACTGCCTACCTGAATGGGGAAATCCTTGCAAAGCGGGAACATGCTGAGAGATCTCACCCTGAACGTATTTCCACTGTATAAATCATGTGCAACTTGGCTTGTGTTTGAGCTCAGCCATCTAGAGAATAGCATCCTTTTATTTTTCAGTCTTCCGCTTCAAGAAATGAAATGACAAGGAGATCCAATGCACATGATCCTTAGCTTCCTCATGTTCCTTCCTCTCAAAGCCCAAAAGCCTTTTTTCTTGCTTTCAGAATGAGAAGGAAATAGCTCAATTTTTCTTAATCCCTTGTGTACCCAAAGTGGCAAAGAATAATTCACCCGTAAAATTATGAATGGGCTATTTGCATTAGAAAAGAAACCGACAAAGATATAATATGGGGTATCTTGCTTACCTTCCCGCTGAGGTCAGCTTTTAGACCACAACTTTGTGGTCACAGGTGAAAATAATACTCTGTTCTGAAAAACGTTTGCCTTGTAATGACGATTGCTTTTTACAGGTCCAACCTGAGGACAGGACAGCATCTGTAACTCTGGGAACGGAAATCAGTTTTGCAGGTTGTTCTCACAATTAATAAATGATAACCTCCCTTTTATTGGCCTACCTTTCTTGCACTTTAGATTTAGCGTGCAGAAATCACCCTTGGCAAACTGAAGCCACTGTCATCATGCTACGTAGATCTGAAAAAAACGTCTTTTGCTAGGAGCCTTTCAGAAATTAAGTAGGAAGCAAAATAGAAAAAAAAAAATGCTCTTCTGAGAAGGCCATCTCTCATCTAGAAAGGTAAATAAGAATCAGATCCCTGATATACAGTCTGTGGCACGGATTTTCCACTAAACAGATGGTGAATAAGCTTTTCCTAGCAGGAGATACTTTCATTGAGCCTCATAGTAGAAATAAAATATTTTTTAATGAAATAAAAGTTTTAACATAATAAAAAGACAGAAGCATTCTTTCTGTTTAATGATGAAAAAGAATTACAATTTTCAAAAAATATTTGATTAAACCTCTCAGTTGAACCTGTTTGTTTTCAGTTGCACAGCGTTACTAGTGTGTTTTCTACTTTGCTTTATGGCAGGATGCCTGTTACCGTACATTGGTTATTCCTGTTTCTTCACTAATAAATTAAATTTCCATTCATTCTACATCGTAATCAGTAGGTGTATATGTGTGAAGGATGGAATTAATTTTTCCCCCTACTAGATCTTCTGGCACCACCAGCCTCTCTACTGCAGACACCACTGTATTTGCAAGTGCTTTGCCGAGAGGGGAACATCGGAGGTGTGGGCTCACAGTGTGTCAGGAAAAGACAAAGATCATTTTAGAACTGACTGTACAAGATCAAGACCCTAATGGTCTCCAGCTGTTTCTCTGCTTGAAATTGCTGATCCTACAGCTGAATTAGCAGAAAAAAAATTATGTGAGGGCTCCCCATCCACTTCAGTGAAAAGTGAGGCAGCCTAATCCACCAACAAATATTATTTAAGACTTTCTATCTCCATGTGTGAAGAAATTAGTAAGGGAATAGGAAATGACATTTGTTGCTCTTGTAACAGGACAATTCAAGATGGCTAAAAGAAAAGCAGGTATTTTATTTTAAGAGAGCTTGTTTTGTTTCCTTTTTATGCCCAGCTTTATGTGGCAACATTTCAGAGGGACTGAATACATAACTAATTCTACGCAAACAAATTACGAGTTTCCAGGCCACTGACGTGTAATTGCAGTTTGCTTTTTGAGCACTGTATGATGAAGGATTAACATGTGTGACTGGAAATGTATTTTTATTCTCTGAAGTGTAATCAATGATCCTAAATTTTTCTCCGAATCAGAAAACCTGTGCAAATTTCAAACACTGTGTGTGGAAGTGCTGGTCAGCATTCGCATTCTGTGAATTTGATAAATAAACATAAATCAGTAAGAATGCGTAAAATCAATTAACTAAACAAACCATGCATAGCACTCCAAAGATGTAATTCAAAGTGCTGCAAATGCAGTCATCTGCATCTCCAGTTATGTTTACCAAGATAAGGGAAGTTATTTATACGTTTTAACATGCAAGGTATTTGCCAAAGAGTAAATTTAAGTTTCTGTTGAAATTAATGAGAGAATTCTGGTTCATAATCACTCACGTATGTTTTGATTAGTGAGAAGTCCAACGTTTCCTGGTACTAACATCGACAGTAATGCATAGCTCAAACTTTCAAATGCAATTAGAGAAATTTAATTAGGGAAACAAGTGTAACAGTAATTGAATTTTCTGTATGCATTTCTGGTTTCCATAAATAGAAACAGTAAAACTGTCTGTTCAACGAGCATTTTAGATTTTTGCATATATTCAATAGCAATACCTATTCAAAACCTGTACAAATGTAGGGAAAGAAAAACACAACGTAGGAAGGCTAAGAAAAGTGAATACTTCATTGCGGTTTTTTGGTCTGCTGAACAGAACAGGCATGAGGTGTTGGTTTCAAAGCATGATACCCTCTTACTGTATCTAGTGGCATTCTTTGGGCTTGATTCACCGTTGTCCTGCATCTTAAATGAAAATCTGTGGTGCAACTGCATGTGAATAGTACTTTACATCTGTTTAGTGTAAATGATTAAACAAACAACTGGCTACACGCAGCTTGCAGATGCTCTGTCAGTCTGGAGCTGAGGACACGAGGAGGTGGTTGTCTTCTGACTGAGGCACCGGAGTTGGTAGCGATTGTGACAGACGCTCCCAATGACTTGAGAGGGAAAAAGTGAAGCGCCTGTCTCATCTGGCTTCAAATCCTGGTGGCATCCTCCCATTTGATCCTGCCGCTTGTGAGCTGGTGAAGGAACTGCTGTGGGGAAGCAGCAGCTGTCTGTGTGTGCATCTTCTGCAGGTGCCAGCCCCGCGGCTGGGGCAGGCCCTGGGCTAACCACGCACCTGGTGCCGTCAGGCCGCAGCCGCGGTTGCCCACCAGTTTGTTGCAGCACCACAGCGGTGCCCGGCAGCTGAGGAGAGAGGTGTGCTCCCGGGCTGCTCCACAGCTCATCCTCTGCCACAGGGCAGCCGGAGAGAAGCCACAGCCCTGTGCAGCGTCTGGAGACCCCAGCTGAGGAGGCCTGCCTAGCCTGCCCTCAGGGGGTCCCAGCCCGGTGAGACCGCACAGAAACAAAGCAGCAAGTGTTTAGGCCGGTTAAACCTCCTGTGTGAAGATTCTGGTCTGGAGCTGATGACAGTGTTACAAAAGGGATGATTTCTCAAAATCCAGGCAGTGCAGCCTCACTGACCCCTCTGTGCCAACCAGAGCTATAGCTTAGCTCAGCTCTTTCGGACATAAAGAACGAGGACGTACAGGAGGAGATTCAAAGAAAGACCTTTTAGCGTTTCAAAAAGGAAGCTACTGTCAACAAGATAAAGACTATAAAAGGTTCTCTTTATGATTTTAACCTTCTTCTTCCCCTAAAAATATTCCTAATTCCTTCTAAGAAAACAGTCATTACAATAGGACTTCTAGAATCTTTCATCTTTTTCACACGTGATGGTTTATTGTCTACCAGACAACTGGACACAAGGAGTTGCTATAAAGCAGATCTTTATCTTTTAAGTATTAAGAGTATGCAAGGGTGTGGTGGCAGGGAGAACTCTATCCTTTAGATGGTTGTGTTCTAGTAATAGTTCATTTTCAGCCAGTATTTTCAAACATTTTAGTACCTTTCTTTCTTATTTCAAAAGTGGTCTAATTATATTTACATCAAAAGTGTGTGCAGGTTGAGATGTCAAAAATTATTTAAATAGACTTCTTAAATCTTCTTTCAAAATCAAATGTATTAACAGTCTATGAGTCGTCCTACGTCGGTGAAACAGCATACAGATGATGTGAACCCTCTCTGAATAACTGTAAAACAGTCAGTATGACCATTCAGTTAGGAAGGGGACCCAGCATATTTTCAAACTAATAGCAGTACAAATATTCAAATTTCTAGGAGCAGCACAGAAATTTATCTGTCAATGTAATCTTAATTTCCCTAGACATCAGGGTTTAAAATAATTTAGAGCCTACAGTAAAAATCAATTTTGAGAATTACCTGAGAATCCTTCTTGCATGCGTTCAAACCAATATTGCTTTGATTGAAACTTTTGTTTATAGGCACACTAAAAAAATTCTTCATGTTTCTATAAATGCTGTGTTTTACAGGTAATGAAGATAGGCCATACAAGTGTAAAATAGAGAAGTCCTAATATACAGTAACTCACTTAAGATAAAATGTTTCAACACAGGGCCATAAGAATAAAGACTGGACTGTTGGGTGGTTTGTTTTTTTTTTTGGTTTTTTTTTTGTTTTTTTTCTTTCTTAAGTCACAAGCCTAACTTGCAGGAGTAGTTAACAGTTAATAGATGTTAAGATTAGAAAGGTATATCCCCATCATCCCCAGCACTACTCGCTCTCCCCAGTACTAATCTGGATAAAATTTCATGTTCATATATATGACAATCCTCAAGTCTGCACTTGGATCTGTTATGGGGGTTTTTTTGTTTGTTTTGTATTTTTGTTGTTTGTTTGTTTGGTTTTTTTTTTTAATATATATGATTAGATAATATACCATGCCTACAAAAGAGTAATATTGCAGGAGAATAGGGTAGGTAGAGGCACAAGAAAATACTCATTCACTGATTTTTGTTAAGTTTAGGGTTTTTTAAATAATAAATCTGCAGTAAACTAGGGCCTAGCATTGGCATTATGATCTCTTTGCTGTTTTGACTTGAATTTGGAAGTCCAAATAAAGGAGCATGTTAATTATTGTAGTAGTCTATATTTAAACACAGCAATCATTATTTTGTTGTTAGCCTTCATTATAGTCCTTGTGACAGTGCGGGCAAGGCCTGGGGAACAAACAGTATCACCGTGGTCTTGAAAATTGTGCATTGTGTCAGGGAAAGTCTAGAAGGAAAAGACATCATTTTTTTTCAGGGGGAAAGGAGTGCTAAGTGTTTACATTACTTTTCTTTCACTAGTGCTTTGTTCATACACCTCTCAGCAGGCAGCTAGCAAAGTGTGCCACGTGCTTGATCAAGGCATGTTTTAAAGACAGGTTTCTAACACATGTAGGACATTTCACTGGGCTTTGAGGGGAGCTGGTTTAAGAGAAGGGTCGTGGCTTGTCTGGAAGTGCTTCACTTAATGACATTTCTCTTTAAAGTATGATGGTTTTCTTTACTTGAGTCACGAGGCACTTTTCCTTAATTAATAGGACAGGGATTTCTAAGATGATAAAAAGGATGTCTTGACTTGGAACATTGCACACAAAGATAGGTTGGGGGGGGTGGGGTGGGGGGGACACCTGCACAGTGAAAAATTAAATATGCCTTAAAAGAAAAATAAAACAGTCAGTACAAGTGAAACAGCAAACAAATTATATATGTGAAAGAATCATGCCTCTATTTTTTTGTGAGTGCTCTTTTAAAGGATCAACTCACATGGTCTTACAGGCTGGTTTACTGTTGCTTTGAATAATTTTAATCACATGCGTGGAAGAAAAGCATGTGTAAACCACAACTTTTCTGTTTTGGTTTATGTGGACTCTCCAATACTTATGCTAGTTGGAGGGTTTTTTAAACGTTTTCTTGAACTGTTCATTTTGTCCGTATCAGACATCCTGCTGTTCTGTATCAGACACCACTTCTCAATTTCAAATAAATAACTGCATCACAGAATGCAGTATGAAGCTCACCCAATTTAATCAGGCATTGCAGTTCTCTCATTTGGTGCTATGTATCTAAAGCACAATATGCTATTAGCATTAATCAGCCATAGTGTTAGATCATTTATTAATAAATAGCTACATATCAGTAAATAATTACTTCAGTTGGAAAGAGCTGCATCGATGAGGATTTTTTCATGTATTTATTTAAAAAAAATTCTTATTGTTTGATAAATGGGAACTTTCTTGAGCAAGCCTGCTTACTTGGTTACCGTGTACAGGTGGTTTAGGTGGCTATTTCAAAAGCACTGTAAGTGCCAAGTGTATTAGCCTTAATCTATGGATTATCATTCTGGAATCTCATTAAAGTCTTGATCCTGAAAAGACCCCAGTCAGACAGGCTACTTGTGCCTCTCAAATCTGAGCATGCTATTTAATGTGTTTTCTCTCCAAGTATGGGTTCATGTTGCTGATTCCCACAGAGATGAGCAAGCCTATGGACCTGAAGTCTTTAGGCCGCCGACATAACCGCCTGACCCACTCCTTGTGCTCACCGTCGTCATGCGTGGGGCATGAGAAAAATACAGCGTTTCGTGTCCCCTTTCTGCATCCCTCTGCAGATATGACCAAAAAGGTTTGTAGCAATTTCAACCTTTTCCTTCTCACATTACATTAGGAGAAAGTCAGCTCTTCGGTATTAAAATTGCTCTTTGGTAATCAGTCATCCAACTCAGGAAAATCTTTGACTGTGAGGAATCTACCAGAGGTGCGATGCCGGTGTGCTGAGAAGGTAACCAACCATCAGTGTGACTAAGCACTATTCATCCCCTAGCTCTTTCAACTTGCTGTATGTCACAGGTCTGCATTATTTCTGGAGTTCATGCAGGCATCTCATGTGACTGCCGGGGGCAATCAGCGTCCTCATATTAAAGGAAAAACACAATCTACTGGTTGCCCCTTGCCCTCTGCTTAAGGGGTCTGAAACAATCATTCCCTAATTACTCAGTAGTCCCACTAATGCTAGCTAGAATTATTCTTCTCTGTCTCTCATATTTACCACAATTACAGTACACAGCAAATGATCATAATGTGCTAGCAGTAACTCTGTAGTCAAGCCAGATACCTTCTATGAATGTGTTGCATCTTCCAAACAGTGAACAAACCCTTGTATCACTTTCTCTCCACTAATATTCTCTATTAAAAATGATCTATCCTACCATTTCACATTGTAATAATTAGGAAATAATTGGCCTGAATAATGCACTAACTTATTAGCTGTAAATGATAAAAGATACAGGATGCATAGTTACGGTTTTCCAGAAATGTGTTTAACTTCAGGTTTATATAGAAATGACGTTGCTTGTTTTCTTTTGATTCTGGCATCAAAAATTCATTTACTGTTGAGCTTTGTTTGACATTCCTTCAGGTTCAAACTTCTTGGGATTCTGAATATAATCACAGCAGATATGTGTATATCTCTTATTGCTTGGCTGAGCACAGAAGACTTAGAAGCAACCCTAGAGGAAGAAATCCACTCCCTTGATGCATTCTTTAAAATCATTAATGCTTTCTGGCTGCAGCATGGAATCAGGTCATGCTAGCAGAGCAATGTAATTAACCTTTTTTATAAATTAAATGTGCAAATGTGTTATGTAGTGCCCAGAATTTGGATAGAATTATTTCTACTTCAGTGTAGGTTTAGTTGCGAAAAAATAATTTCCTAACAGCTGCTCTGTGGCTTGGGAATTTGAAACAACTTTTATTCTCCTTAAACCAGATATCAAGTACCTGGGGCTACGAATGGCTAAATGTGAAATGTAGTCATATATTATTATATACAAGATCAATATTTCAAAAGGCCATCCAAGCTCTTTGAGAAAAGAAGGATTTGCCATTTTTTTCTGTAAACCACAAAAGAAGAATAGCTGGAAATACTTATTTTTCTCGTCACTTAGAGTTTAGCAGACAGGCTTCTATGTAATGCAAAGATAGCAAAAGCATAAATAAATTATTCATGTAGCCATCGTTAATTGGGAAGGCTCTTTAGCAATTGTGGAAGGGGAGAAAATCTTGCATAATCCATAAAGGTAAAATATGGCATAAAAATAACATTAATAGCTTAGATGAAAGGTGAGAGTTTGCTAACCATTTGTGCAAAAATTTGTGAGAAGTATTGCCTTTTCTCCCTTTCCTTAAGGACAAGGGTGAGCACGCTCCGTATCTTTTGGAGAGAAAAGTTATTTCCTTTATAAAAGAAATGTGGTTGTTCTTTTGTCTTACCTATTTAAAGCACAGAAACGTGATGAAAAGGCAACAGATTGACATTCAAGGAACTTTACTACAGAAATAACGGACAGTGCCAACTATGGATGCCATTAGGCTGCTTGTGTACTGGCGAACTGCTGCACATCCTGAGGGCATGCTAAAGCTCAAAGCAATGAACCCGGGAAAGATGCCTACGGCTTCTGTAGCTGGTTGTACCTGAAGCGGTACACAGGACCCAAAAGATGGGGAGGAGTTTCTGGGAAACAGAAGCTCATTTATAACATGCCCCAAATGACTCCAAAACAACTGGATGTGCTTCTTTTCACTTACCTTGTGCTCATGTGGGTGCTGGCCGGGATCCCACATGGGTTTGTTTGCAGTTCAGCCTGCATGTAAGTTGCATGAAAGCTTTCTTGTTTGCAAAGACAAAAAGAAATAATTTGAGGAGTTTGTGACAGAAATGAAAGCACAGCTGGAAGTGTGGCAACATTAATCGTTGTATGAGGGACTTAATCAGCAACTGCTAACCAAGTAGGAAATCAATGTAGCTGTTGGTGTGAAAATTCATATGGCAGCATTTTGACTGACTTCTACAGAAATCAATGATGCGACATGAAAAATTATTAATTATTGCTTCTATTATAATGGGAAATAAACACTATTTTCTTGAGAAGAATCCTCCACCAGACTTGTCTAACGTAATATGTTAAATGAAAACTGTTGTGGGCTTTTATAAGTGCACACTTAAGGGGAAATTGTATAAATACTTCCACCATTGAATGCAGAGGTAAAAAATTTCCCCTAAATGGCCATGCAGTAATTTTTGACTTTGTGGGGCATGCTAAAAACAGGAGGAGGTTTGCAGGAAAGAAAGTACTATGTGTTGGATACCATATCATTTTAAGATCAGTTTGCATTTTTCTTCCACTGTCACTAAAAGTTTAGAGATTTCCTTATTTTTTGTTCTCATTTTTCTTTTCCTTCCTGTAGATTTGTCCTGCAGTGTGTGTGTAGCCTTGCAGAGATCAGTGATTTTTCTCATCTATACTCATATACGTTTTACAGACTAATTACCTATATTATGGGACATGGAATTTACTGTTTCTTGGGTTTGTGACTAACTTCAGAAAACATCTACAGCTTGCCAAAACAGAGAATGAATTGAAAGTTATGTTATGAATTGAAAGTTGATTGATAGTGACAGCAAGTTTAGCACTAAATACTCAGGTTTGTTGTTTTTATACAACAGTCTTAGCTTTTTGTTAAAGATTAAATTAACTGAAAACCAATTCCAAAGAAGTCCAATTAACTTGTTGCATTTTAATACTAATTCCTAATACTTCGTTAATCTCTATTGCTATAGTATTTCTTAAGGAATTTGTCTTAGTAGTTTCTGAAACGAAGAAATGAGGAAGAAGTAGAAAACCCCAGTCCTCTTGCCCTTATGAATCAGCAAATCAAGATTTTGGAATGAATCATTTTGTAAGAATCCAACAGAAAACACTACTCTCAAAATGTAAAAGTTGTCCTATTTTATGTTACAAACATCTAATTCATCCCTGATGTCGAAGCACATCTTTTATCTGTATGTCCTCTATACAGTCAGTCATGGTGGGGCATGGGATTGCTATTTACATGCCTGAATTTTTCTCCTGTAAACATAAGACAAATAAGAGGTAATTAAGTGTTTTCAATGGAAAATATTCTCCTCCCCATCTGCTTAGGCAAACTCTTTTCCCTAGAACTTCAGTTTCTAGGTTTAACACTTTAGTTACGATGTGTTAACTGTGGATTCAGATACATGAATCTTCCTCTTGACTAGTTATGAAAACTAGAAATCTGGACAGCACAGATGGTATCTGATCATCCATTCAGGAGAATTAAAAGGGGTTGACTAGGATGGTGTGAATTGGCTACAGAAACTGGCTTACTTAAAAATTGGCTTACTATTCCAATAATTTTTTCATTACATGGTGAACAGCATTGCAAAATAAAGAATGATATTTTGGTCACTCTATGTGTGTGCAAGCAGGTTGTTATCACTGTTGAATGTTACAGGCAAAAGATAGACCAAGAAAAATCAAGGGACTGCATCCTTGTTGCTTTCATCCTTGCAGGGAAGCAAGTCATGCCTGATAAAGTATGTTTGGCTTCATCGAAGGGCTATTTAGCATAGCCAGAACACCTGTGTCTAGTTGCACCTGCTCTCTCTGACACGTACACCTGCGTTCACCTATGTGCATTTATACCACTTTGATGGTACGTTTGTTGAGCTAGCTACAGTATCCCAAATGACACTTCATCATGCCATCAGGATAGGAAATACACCCAAACTAACCGTGATTAAAGGTGTGTCAATATTTGAATGATAAATGTCATAGGAATTGCAAATGATTACCCCCTGAGGTATTTATCTACTGTCTCAGCATGATTTCAGGGAGCTGTGAGCCTCTGTTCCGCCTTTTGGATCAGCTAGTCTATGTCAATCCAAAAGGTCTGTATCAACTGTGATCCCATGACACCTTTTGTAAATAGGATCACTAACCCCAATATGCTGCCCAAATAACAAGTTCTAACAACAGCCCGTCAAGCCAAATTCCCCCTATATTCCAATGTCAGGTATAACATTCTTTACTTCTTCCTATGATATTTTGCTCTTAAACCTCATGAAGATGAAAGCATTCAGGACATTCAGGACTCTTAGGAAATCAAACCTTATTCCAAGCATAGTTTTTCCTACTTTTCCCTGTTCTTCTAAGATGTGTTGCAAAAGCTAACTTAAAGCTCACTGCGGACTGATGTGCTATACACCTAGACTGAGATTTCAGAGTCATTAAGTTACTTAGCCTTCTTATCCATCACAGTTAAGAGTTAGACACCCAAATATCTTCACGGCTAGACATATTGATGGAAGATAGAGTGGCTATTCTCTCTTGGAAGATTATAGTTAATAATTAGGGTTAAGGTATTGGCATGCATATTAGAAATCTCTGCAGCCAAAGAACTCCTCCGTCATCTGAATCTGCAGTAGATGCATAGACAACTCATCAGTAGCTATGTTTGCTTCTATGAACTGCTTCGTGTAGGGCACAGCAGCTAATAACAAATGTCACTCTCATAGCAGAGCAGCAGAGATCCATTCCAGTTCTGATGGTAAAGGTGGAAGAGCAGCTGGAAAAAATAGCTCAGTCAGGCTAAACAGAAAATTGGCAGGTCCAGCTCTGAGTTTTGAGCATATCTGGGTGTTGTAACACCAATTCTGCATTTATGCATCAGTATGTGTATTAATATAAGGGTGCCTCTCTCCTTCCCCGATTCTCAGATGCATTACTTCCTTTCTACATTCCTCTCTGCCTGGCTTTGCATCAGAGGTTTGAATAAAATCACGCAGTTTAAGGACGAAGATCCAGATCAGTTCTTTCTCACTGGGAAAGCAGATTGCCTGAGACCATTCAGAGATCCACCACAGGAAAAACAGCTTTCTTTGGAAAGCAATAACCGAGACTTAGCTTCCTGAGCTCCTCTGGGGGCAGAAAACCTGTGAGGGAGTTGACAAGAAAAAAGAATGGGGCAGTTTAGATGTTGCAGGGCTTCCACCACTCCACAGACTCTTTCTAGAACAGCTCGGAGACTGGAGGCAAGGACAAGAGAAGGCTGAGAGAAACGGCCAGTGGTAAAAGTAGATTAAGAGTCACCTAGTAAAGAACGGCTATCAACATACCGTGAGAACGAGCATGACTCCCGTAGCAAAATGTAGGAAACGGTCCTGTGCATGTGTGACATGGAGCAGGTCGTTAAAATGGTGATCAGATCTTGTAAGCGGGAGTGAAGAGCTCTTTAGAAAGGGAAATCAATTTGCGGCGAGTTTGTAAGATTTTCAGTGTTCTTAATGTCTGTTAAAAATACGTTTAAATTATAGCATGTTTTATTGTCAATGTCTTGTTGTAGGATTTCTCTGGAGTACTCTACTCCTCCCTGAGTTAAACGTATATTAAATTTTCAGCGTTTGGTGCCAGTATATGATACAGGTCCAACTTTGAAAGGTATCATTGCCATATATTCAGTCCGAACCAACAAGCTCTGTACAGATTGGTTTTTTGTTTGGTTGGTTTTCGTTTGTTTGTTTTTAATAAAAAGCTTGCTGGTGTTGGCGGGAATTTCTCAGCCTTTCCAGCCAGGTCTTTAGTACATCTCGCCAAGTGTGTCGGCATGTACTGTGGCTCAGGCTTGAATTCATTCCTGTGTGAAGGACTTCCAGCAACCGCAGTGCTTCATGACTTGCTTCTTCTTCATTCTTTTCAGGATGACACAACCTTATTTTGTTTTGCCTGGGTTCTGTCTTTGATAGTGATGTGATTCTAAATTAGTCTCTGGCCTGATTCAGAAGCATCTCTTTCTGAGTTCTTCACTTTTTATTTAATGCATGCGGTATGAAATACCAAACTATAATAGCGATAGTATAATGGTATATTACCGGCTTTTCTTAAACCTTACACAATTACATCTTATATCTGTACTTTCTCTGTAAAAGGAAACTGAATTCCAGTAGAATATGTTATATCAAAGTTCATTAGCATTTTTGCTCTTTCAACATTCCTTTTTATTATGCATTTTAATCGCCAGCCTTCATGTTCTTGGGTTGATTACCACAAAAAGCAAAACCACTTTTAAAATTCTGTCATGTCTGTAATGGAAACTGGCATTCTTGGATAAATATTCATAAAATGTTTGTTGCATAGAATGTACTGAATATAAACAACACATAAGGGCAGTCTGAAGTGTCAAAGACTAAACTACATAAAGGGGTTGTATTTTGAGAAGAAATCCAGGCCATTCAGTGGTTCGGATATTAACAGCTCCAACAGTAAACAAGCAGTACCATGTTTCTTGTCTTTGTAAAATTGCAAAATTCATTAGATTAAAAACTGGTGTTATCTATGAAACTCTTAAGCATTTACTAAAACACTGCCTTTATGGATATTGCACATCTGTGTTAAAAAAAGACACCACAAGCAGTGGTGTCATCAGGACAGAATAGGTAATTGGGAAACAAAAATACCAAGCAGTACTCTGCTTTTAATTATGAGTTTATTCGCAGTTACCGGGTCTAGCAATCTGTAAAAGGTCTGAATCATAGTGATACCCTGAACACTTTTGTTATATCCTGTCACATTCCTCTAGAAAAAGTTATGTTATATTCCCCTCATATATCACCCCCCAAATTTCAGTGAAAACCATCTACAACAAAAGATCTTCGAGCATAATAGAGGCAAAATAAAATTTAATAGAGGTGTACAGTAAAACACAAATGATGAAAAAATTATGAGCTTTGTTTATATTTGGGCACCTTGAGATGTTAAAATAATCTGGTTTTTATATATATATATATAACTTTTTAAAATGTTGCAATGGGCATTTAGGGGGAAAACATCTTGCTATCATTAGCTGTTCTTGAAAGAAAAAATATTCTCCTAGGTGGATGATTCATATCAATGAGTACCTTGAAATCAGAGGGAGGTGGGAATATTTATTAGGATAACAATGAGACTCCTGATTTTCTTTGGTGCTTTGAAGAACTGGGAAGCAATATGGTAATAGGGAGAACAAAGTTTTTACTTTGTGCTTGTTTGCAGGTATAACTCTTTTGTGAGGTATAATGAGGTAGAATGAAAAGGAAAACAGCTGCTGATACTTCAATAACTTGTCCTATAGGACAGGTGGAATTTCAGAGTATTAAGTCTCTATATTATGCAGAGTGTGAAATTTATGAAGAATCTGACTTTCTGCCCTATTCTTTTTTTCCTGTATTTTTTTCTTCATATATTATCTTCCTGTACCTTTCCAATCAGGCACAGTCCACATGAAAAATTGGAAATTATCTTCCCTCCCTTAAATAGAATATTATATGGTATGCTGTTGTGCTAGTCATAAAGTCCTTTGCTTAGATTGTCATCTAAAGAGGTTTGTGTAGCTTTTGAAGTTCTCTTAGATGTGGAAATGCTTCACATATCCTGCATACTTAAGGTAAAAGCGTTGGATTTCCACTCCCACCTCAGCATTTATTATCATTGCATACTTGCAGAGTAAGTATCTCCACAATCTACCAGGCGAGCTCTAGCTGCAGGTGTGTCGGTCAAAAGCAGGAAAATAAAAACTATAATAGAAAAGGTTTGTTTAACTATATTTGTGTTCCTTTGATACTCTTTCAAGACCTTTAATATGTGGTCAAATTAGCACCAACAGAAGTGGCTCTGTGCATTCTGCATTTTCTCAGTGACTGGGATATGGATGTCATTTGACATGTGAGCTCAAAACAGTAAAACGATTCTGTATTCTTGTATTTCTGGAAGAAGTAACATCAGTCTAATGAAAAATTAAAAGGCAGAGGACTCATTACAAACAGGTTATTTGGGGTTGTCCTTTGAAACAAGAATTGGGAAAGTGGATTGGCGCAGAACACAAATACATTAGTCCCAGCGTAAGTTTTGGGGTAGACTTTTCACTATTTGTAAAAAGATGCCTTGTCTGATAGCATGCGTAAAGACACGGTCGCGCTTACGGCAGACAGTTTGCTTCTACAAAGCCCATCACTACAACCAGCCACAAGGGCCAGTGCTGTGAGAGTCAAATGCAAAGAAAAAACAAAAGGAATATGGAAGTGGAACGGAGAAGGAAACGTGATTGCCTGCCGGGGATTGTCAGGTACCATTGATCTGGACACACCATTTTACAGCACAGCCCCCAACAACCAGTGTCTGTGGTTTCCCCTAAGTCCAACACAGCCCTGAGGGCACAGGGGGGCCGGGCAGGGACAGGGTTATCGCTTCCAACATCTGCCATGGTAAACCCAGCCCAATAAATCTTAAGGATTCATTCTGGTTTTGATGTAAAGGACATATCCAGGGAATCCAGAGTGCACTAGTGAGTCCTTACAATGCCAAAGCAAGTTTTACGGGCAGAAAGCAAGGTTCTAAAGAACTGGGGGGGGGAGGGGCAAGGAATCAAAACTTTTCGTTTCAGCTGACTTTTGTGTTGTATATATTATCTCAGTTTTTAATCTGCATAGCAAGGTTGTTGTTATACTGTAATACATTAGCGAATAAGATCACATTGAAGATGCAAAAATGAAAGGTACAAAGAAAGACCCCACGCAGATGCCATCTGCAAGGGAGGAACAGAGTCAGTAGGTCCAGTATAACTAGAAGGGATTGGAAAGCTCCAATAAAGGTTTACATCTGACAAATATGAAGATAAAAAAATGAAGAAAGGAAAAACTGAGACACAACTGTAGTCAGATGTATGAAGACTCACAAAAGAAGTGGAGAGAGAAGCCTATTTTGAGTACTTGGAAGTACAGAGTTCCTCACTCAATTTCTTTCTCCACGACTGTATCTGCTGCTGGAGCTTCTGCATATCCTTGGGCCTTCAGAGATTCAGTTTACTCAGTCAAATAAATGATGTGGTGCATTTCTGACTAGAAAAATTACAAGGATGTAAGCATATATTTACAGCAGTGAAGAGAGAGAGATTAAAGGGACGAAGCAGTAAAAGTTTCAGGAGCTTTATAACAAAAATTGACACATGCTTGTTGCAGTCCTGACATTTTCTTCCTTTTCAAATTCAAGTAGAGATAGCAACTGTAAGGAAATTTGAGAACAAGCTCATTCTTACACACAGATGACAATGTTTTCCTGTAGTAAATATGAACTTACTAAACAAGATCATTTTAAAATTAGTACAAGATGATGTTGCAGATATAATCTTCACTAGAACAAAAAGAGATTAAATGTTTTGCTGAGAATCTGAAAATGCTCTAGGGACAATTTCTGTCCTTAGACTGCACACACAAAAAGTAGCTGGCAGACTGTAATAGAGTTATTTTTCATTTTGTAAACAACACATTAGATCTTGTGTCATTTGAGAAAAAGCACATTGTAAAGTAATGTTTTAAATACTGCATGGCGTTATTCTGATCTGGTGTGACAATGTAGATGCTATGACAAGGAACAAGAAAAATTGCCTTAACACTATTAATCTGCCTGCTTTTGAGGTTTTTAATATTTAAAACCATATAAAGCCATTTTCTCATCCTTTAAACAACTTCCTAGCTTTCAATATTTGTTTTTGTTTTTTCCAGATTTACACTTCTACCATTCTACTATTATTTTAGGTTGTCCGCTGATTCATGAAAAATGCCTTGCTACAGTAGTAAGGCTTTTTATAATGATGATAATTTTATTCATAACAAGAAGAGAAAGATTCCATTTAATGCATCTAAGTTTTTTTGGTCAAAGATCAGGTTTAAAATACCTCTCAGACTTAACTTCTCCCTGAGGTTAAAAATCTGTATCAGTCTTCTTATCTTCATAAATAATTCTCCCACATAATCAAGTTTATTTGTACCAAATCAGAGATATTCAACAGATATAAACAGTATTATTCCATTGTCAGTTTATTAATGTTGAGACTCTCCGGTTGACTATTAAGAATATACTTGTAAGTGTGTGGCTCATACTTACTTTTTTTTCTCTTATGCGGATATCTGCATGAATGGGTATGGTCTCATTTACAATACAAGGATCTTTTTTAATACTTTGTTGTGGTGCACATAGATATATGAGGTGATATACACACTTTTGCATTAAATTTTGCTTCTGTTCTTTACCACATAAGTGCCTTAATGTCTGTGTGCATGTGCACGCATATCACATATATCTTTTCTTTTCTCACAAGAAATTAGATAACGTTTTGAAGTTGTACTTGTAATTTATAATCAGTCAAGAAATAGTAGTCCACTAGTCCGTGTTAAGCCATTAACGTTATGTCATTACATCAACAACAGCTTTTCTATTTTTCACAGCAGATACTCGAGTAGACGTAAACATTTTTTCATTTTCTCCCCCCCCCCGTTAATGAAATATTTTGCGTGCAATCTTCTAATTTTACCAAAAAATGTAGCTGTAGAATAATTTCATACCTATGCCTTTTTAGAGTTTACCAAGACATTCATAATAAACTCAAGGTAATGTATAAATCACTTTCACAGGAATGTGTGTACAGCATTTTATTCTAAAATACTTCACGTGCCCTTTACTAGCTCTTTTGGGCTTTTTTTAATGCTTCTTAACAGCAAATTGTATTGCAGATTGACAGAAAACCTCTAATCAATTCTGTATGTAACCAGCCATTATATTTATTGTGTTATGTATATTATACAGCTGCATTTAAATAATAGTCAAGAATAGCATCGGGCGATAACGATGTCTGCTCATCCTTAGTTATTACTTTACTTTCAGAGACAAAGGAGAAATAGATGTTTGGATTTCTGGTATTGACTCATTTAATTGGAAAATTGGAAAAGCACCTTAGAGTTCACATTTTTTCTGTATATAAAATAGCTTAAAAATGTCTTCATAAAATGCCAAATGATCCTGAACCTCTTCATGTTTCTATGACAACCTGACTGTGGTGTAGCAGTAGGCTAGAGATCCTCTGAAGCTGCCAGTGACTTTATTAAATATTTTGTTTTAAACAGGGAGGATGACACTGATTTTTACCAGATGAGATCTCGGACTATTGTTTTAGTCTTTGGTTTTAAAGATGCTGCTTTGTAGCATCTTGGCTACTTCAGTATCAAACATCGAGGAAGAGAAAATACAAAATTAGTAACGCTCAGCTCATGATACTTTATGCATAGAAAAAGTATTTTCACATGTTTTTAACTAACAGAAAATCAGTTGCCCAGACACTGATAGCTGTGCGTTTCTTCACATGAGCAAAATACTTGTCTAAAAGATACAGCTACTTTTAATTAAATTTCAGCTTGTGAGGAATATGTACTGATTCTTCAAGGAGAGCAATTACCTGCAGGCAAATTAGGTAATAATAGGTTTTTTTACTTGTTTTAGCACGGCTTTACTTGTAAACATTTTTGTTTTCTCAGGCTTTTTTATCCTGCTTTTATGAGCGTCCTGCCTCAGTGGAAGAGGTTAATATTCCTGCTCAGCAGTGACTCTGGCGTCTGTGTGAAGAGGCGGCGGAGGAGCAGGGGGATGGGGAAGCCCCCCAGCTGCCAGGCCTCCAGCGGCAGCACTGCTCTTATCAGCACCATGCTCTGCAGACTCAGGGCAGGTGAACAGCAGCACCGCACCATCGGCAGCTAAACGTTTGTTCCTTACATTAAATGTTGCAAAATGCAATAGTGAGCTTGATGGATAGTTCCATCGGAATTTACTGTCACTTCCACTCATTTTGAATTGGGCTCTGACAGTACATCATCCCCGTTACGTTCCCCCCACCACCCCCGCCCCGCTCTCTCGGTGCAGAAGTGACCAGGCTGAGAACTGTTTGTTTTTCATTCCATCTATTGACGCATTTTTGAGACACAGTAGTAATACTAATAATATGCTCCAACTTAAACGTGTACATGACACATGCAGAGAGAGAATCAGATCCACAGTAGGTGAAAAATGAGAAAACGTTATTGCATTTACAGCTGAGTGTTCTTAGGACACGTCCTGCAAAGGAGCAAATTCTTCCAAATTATAAGAACCTTACAAGCCTAGCTTCTTTACCAGGAACAAAAGAGTATTGCTATTCTGCTTTTTTGTTCTGCTCGCTTTCCCAAATTGAGCTTCATTTTTGCTAGATTGGCTTGGGTCGATCTATATTCACACTAGATCATTACAAACTGGACCTCATTTCAGTAAAACGAACATAAACTGCTGAGAAGATACTGGAGATTTCTGTTACCAGTTCAGCAGGTCTGGTTCTGTTGAATAGCATTTCTATTTCAGAAGGCAGATTAAAGGCTTAGCTCTAAACAGGTGCCCATAATACTAGTACATACCTGAGGTAATTAAAATGTACCAAAGTTTGCTGTTAGGACTATCACATGAAGCATATGGGGTTATAATCTGGTATATAGGCTACTCTAATGGTGAAAGGTTGTAAACAAGCCATTTTAAAAAATTATTGGTGTTACGTGTAGTTTCATGACCCATATTAATCTCCTTGAATGCAGCTACTCAACGTAATCCACCTTAATCAAAATATGCCTGCAATTAAGCGGGTGAAATGTCCAAATAAATGTTCGTATTAGTAAGGGTGTCAGTCACTGTTTTCAGTCTCTCAGCCCATTGAGAACAGGTAGTTCTATCTATAAGAATGGGTTGCAGAGGGTATCACATTCACTCTCTAATTCACACCGAGCTATGGGAGCAGAGACAAAGAAATACCGTTTTGTTAAGACAATAAATGCAGCCAGTGGCAAGAGTTAAATATTTAGAGCTCTGGCCTAGTCCCAAACAGCATCTCCACATTGCTAATGGCTAGCTACTTCAGTGCTTTATCTGCGCTGCCAAAGAGCGACAATCCAAGGGAAAATTAAAATTAAAATAAGAACAAGCTCATCCACTTACGCAAAGGTGGTTTGGCCCAATGGAAATGTTTTCCTAGTCTATTAGAAATAATAATAAAGGTGTCTGACGGAGACGGGATCCCCAGACAATCTGTGTAATATCAAGAAAACAAAATTAAATAGTTCAGACCATGAAACTCCAAAATCTAACAGACCTTCAAATTAATCGGAAATTCATAGAATCAGAGGCCCAAATTTCTACCAAATACTTTCATTTTCGTTCTCCAGCTCAGTCCTACCCTCTCTCTTTAACCTCACAAAGGTGTCAAGGAGCCCTTAGGAGCTGAGGAGAAGCAGAGCAGTACTATTGCTGCTGACGGCGTTCACTGCGGACTGGCAGCAGCTCTCCAGGGTTTGAGATGCTCCTGCCAAAGAAGGATAGAGCAGCTTTGTTCCTTCAGAGTATAGCCTCAGCATATTTGTGTGTTGGTTTTACTTGTTGTCAGTAAAAGAAGGATGTCAAAGCAATGTACAGGTCAGTATAAAATTCTCTGTTTTCAGGGAGTGATTCTGTCCCTGGAATTAATTAATCAGAGGTTGCTTAAGTAGGAAGCTTTCTTCTTTCCCAAAGTGCTGATCTTCTATTAAAAAATATAAAAAAATGCTGTCAGCTGTCTCTTCTAGAGACAGAAACTCAGACGTTAGGGATGTTAGGGAAAAACTCGATTTGCATCAGATAGTGCCACCTTCTGAAACATACCACAACGATACAAACCCACATCATGACTTGATAATTCAGAGTGGCATGAGGGAGGAACACGTGAAAGACTACAGCAAAAATGTCAACCAAAATGTTAGTATTAAATGGCGAAAGCAAAGTCATTCAGTTGTTGATCCTGCAAAAGCTTTAAGCTTCATAATACGCAGTGAGCTGCGCATCCATAAACATCAGCAGGTTTTGGAGCTGCCAGGCGAAACCAAGGCCGTCAGCACTGGGCGCTGCCAGGCTGTGGGTGTAATTCACCCCATGGTGAACCATGTCATCGGCAGGGTACAACACAGCACTAGTGCTTGTGAACAAATTTAGTTGTCAAAATGAAAGTTCTCTGGGATAAAATACAAAATAATAGTAATGAAAGATTCTTCCGTAGGATCTGCAAATGTAACTTGCATGTTGCTACTTTTTCTCAGACAATTAGATAAAGTCAAAATTAGGAGGGGAAAAGAATCCAAAGCATACCATTCCTCTAACTTTTCCCAATGTTCCAAAGAGCTCAGATCAACGGAAGTTCTCTTTCTCAGGAACAGGGCAAACATCTCTAGCCAAACTGAATTTACATTCATCATGCTAAACAAGATTAGGCATATAAAAAGAAATTTCCATGTGACTTCCAACGTACTAAGCAACCCGTACAGTTGAGCTTATCACACCTTAGAACACTTCATGATGATAAAACTAGGAAAAAGAGAAGATAAGGACAGAAGAAATACAAGAAATAGCCCAGGAACTAGTAATGGAAATGCATGTATAAAATTGTTCAAGGATCAGTTTGGATCTGTAGAACTGGGGATACATCTTTTGGAGAGTAACATTTTTGCTTATTTCTCCAGTAATCCAGTTGCTCTGGAGCTGTCTCTCAGGACTTTGTTTTCTGGCTCTGCTGGCTTCAAAGGTAATGCCAAATGTTTAAACTGCATGATCACTGCATGGCAAAAGCAGTCTGTAGGATATCCAGTGTAGTAGGGAAAGGTGAATTTTGGAAACATTTTACATTTTAGGTGAATCTTGGCTTACTGAAGTGAATGGCAGAGCTTCCAGTGGTTTCAGCTAAAGTAAAATTTCTCCTTTGACTTTTCTACAGCCTTCCAAAAAAAAAAAAAAAAAAAAAAAAAAAAAAAGCCATTATCATTTTTCTGTGTCTTAAAAGAACTAGCAGAAATCTTAGTTTCCTTCCTGTGTTTTCTCGAGAGGCAGAATGGAAAATTCAGTTATACTTGAAAAGCTTATTTTTTCCATGGGAAGGAGAAAGAAGGGATAAACGTTTTCCAAGAGCAGTGAGGAACAATGAATGCCCAAGCCTCAAAACACTAAATAAAATGTGGGGATTTTTTGTTTTGTTTGTGGGTTTGGGCTTTGGTTTTGTTGGTTGGTTTGTTTTTTGTTGGTTTTTTTTTTTTTTTTTTTAATTGGCTTTTTGCTAAGGTCATATTTGCAGCAGGATCAGAGAAGACAAGCAAGATAGAACTTCTTTATTCACAGATTAAAAACACAGCTGCAAAAAATTGATAGAGTTTTAAGTTGGCATTTGAAGCATGAAACAGACAAGACTTAAATTCTGTGGTTATACTGGAATTCATGCAAAGGACTTTCTTTAATTGTCTGAAATGGTGAAATAGGGATTGCTGACACTGACAATAGATTATATTTTCCTCCAGATATAAATGTGGCTCATTTCTGCACATTTGGCTTTTGTTCAATCTCTATTGCAGAATAACTCTGTCATTTAAAAAACACTGAAGTGCTTGTTAATTTAATCTAAACCATTTGAATGTTGTTTTGTTGGAGCGGGGTTCCAAGTGTCCAAGCACCATCGTTGAGGGGGAGGCAGTGCGGTCTTTTGAGCTTATGTAACCACCCTATTCCGGCTAAAATCACTAGCAATTCATTTCAGGGAAAACAATGTTCTTGTGTGGCACGGAGATGTCATCTCACGCGTGGAGCTCTGCATCAGGAGGAAGCTGCTATTGGGCAGCCTTTACGTTCGGTTATTTATTAATTATTTACCTGGTCTGGATTTGTAACAGGGCCCTAAAGATATGAAAATATGTAATGAGGAGTTTTAGAGCTCTCAGCAGGGTAAGGAAACTTATTATAAGAATTATAATGCCAGATATTATAAGAGGGTTATATTGTAAGAGTTACAGCTGCCCTATTAGCCATCACTGCTCCGCACATCCCGAGTCCGTCCTTGGTGGCAGCTGCAGCAGCAGGGCCAGCTACGCGTGAGACTGTGCAAACGAGATCAGCTGCTTGGACATCACCTTTCCTCAACAGCTGGTGTGCATTGCCACCGGGAGAAGACATAATCAAAGTGGGTAACAGGGCCATTGCTGTCCTTTATTCAGTTTTCCTGCCTGATTTTTCCGTTCCAAAAGCCTGTTCCTGCCATAACGATCACACGTTGTTCCAAGAACTGCTAACACTATGCATCGGCATAAATTGAGTAAAAGAGTAGTAATATTAGTATAGAAATACTTTTAATAATGCATTTTTAAAGCCATCCTTTAAACTTTTATATTCTTAGGAACACATCACTTTATAAAGGATGTATGTATTTAGTGATTTCTAGGATGACTTCATGGTTTTGGGAGTTTAATTATTTTTGTCACGTGGAAGCGTGCAAGAATGGGTGAACCTAGTCATGTATGTTTTCATCGGCCACGAAGCTCAGCTAAAGAATGCAGTTGCACGCATTAGTGTACTAAAGTGGAGGTAGGTAGCACGGTTAATAGCAGTAGTAAAGGTGTTGCTGATCAAGCTTCAGGCTGGTGGCCTGGGTTGTTTGGTTTTGCCTAGGCTATGTGGGATGCACATAGTTGATTTTGTTATTCCCTGTGCTAGCTAAACGAATGCTAGCATGAGCATGACTGCTTGCCCTATACTCATTGCATGATTATAGCTCAAGATACAGAAACTTGTTTATAGTCCCAGAAAGGCAAAACTCAAACGTGCAATCAAGTAAAAGAAGAAAATTGAATCCTACAAAGAGTAAAGATACACGGAAACAATTTTGCAAGTTGGTTACAAGGAGCAATACCTGTCATTACAGACCAACAAACGTCTCATTTTAGCTTTTTTCCACCTGTGCATTTGGCATTTACTCTGGTTTCACTTTTACTTACTACACAGGCAATGTCTGGGCTCAGTGTTCCAAGGCTGCCTTTTTACTTCCTTTTATCAAATGAGCCACTTACAAGTTTTCTTTTCATGGCTTTTAAACTTCTTTTAATGAGGAAGAAAACACCAGCCAACCAACCAACCAACCAACCAACAAACTGAAAAACCATCCTTAGAAAAAAGCTTTTTAACAGGCTGATGTGACAAATACACAGTGGTACAAAAATGCTTACAAAACCCTGCATATTATAAAATGAGCATTCTTGAGCTTCTGTTCAAATCAAAGCAATTTTGCATTGTGATCATACTTAGAGAGGCAGTTAGAACTAAAAAATACTGCATGAAGTATTTAACAGAAGGCCTTGGGCAATGATCTTGTGAACACTTATAGGCATGCTTGGATTTAGGGAAGTGAATGATCCAATCGATTTCAAAGTGTCATGAAACTAGCTACAGAGCTTGATATAAGGTTTTATGAAGTCAGTACAAGGGGAAAAAAAGGCCAAGAAAAGGCAATCCAACTTTCAGAGAAGTCACAGAATCAAGCCTTTAACTTTTCCCATTTTTTTTTGTTAACATATGAAAATAAATCATAAATTGATGGATTTTCTTACAGGCGGCTATTGAGAAACCACATCTCCAGGACAACCTTGTCCCTACTTCACTTAGATCTGGTAAGAAACTTGGGCACATATCTACTAGTTAGTATTTTTTTACCTGTAACTCCTATTTATACATATACCCATGTGTACCATATTTTATTTTAAAATATACATTGCCTAAATATTTATACTCTTCTCCAGATAGTAGGTGTATTTTACCAGCAGCATTATACTATCTGGGCTTTGCTGATTCTCCAGAGCATTTTGTAATATTCACAGCTGTCGGTTTTTTAGGCTATCTGGTATTTTACAGTGTCTGATCACCATTTAACGCATACTCTAAAACAACAGTTAAAGCACTGAGTTTTTGCTCTTCAGATAAACAGCAGCTGTATTTTTAAATTACATGAGCCATTATCTCCTGAATTGCAGGGAAAAGCACCTATATTACATGGCACACAACTAGATTGCAAGGGGAATTTGAATGATACCCTCTCTAAAGAAATACCTTTGATTTCACACATTTGGCATGATATAATCATATAAGCTATCTGACACCAGGGCAAGTCTTAATTTTAAAATGTAAATCTACAAAGTTTAGTGTGAAACACTTTAGCTATTCTTTATTCCAAAGAAAGCTATCTTAGTAGAGCAAAGTAAAATGAAACATGTGAATTACTTCGTTTTTCAATACCACACATAATTCATATTTGAGACAGATTGCTGAACAACATAATTGAATTGAAGAGCTCTGGAGGATCCATGAAAGAAATGCATGAGAACTTCCACGGTTACGTTAGATATATAACATTTGCATAAACCTGCACACGCAAGACCATGCACTGGTTGAAACGAAGAATACCTTTCTGCTAAGCTGGTTATTTCATAGCTGATAGTTCAGGAGTAAAAGTATGTTTTGTCTTCAAGAGCTGACTTTTCAAATGTCCTAAAGTTGTTGGTTTACTAATATAATCTAGTACCATCTTTTCTATTATTCATCTAAATAATGTGTTTACAGGATTAAGCATGAAGATGTAGGAGGAGCTTTGAAACTGAAAGCCGTGAAGCTAAAACCCCTCATCTTAGGTCTGAATCCAACAGCTGGTGAAATTCTGATTCTTTCACATAAATTCCAGAATTCTTTTATTTCAGTAGGACCAGGAGATTTTCATGAACTCTGTGATTTGGTTCATAATTTTACAGACCATTTCGATTCTTACATCTTTATTATAGTATTTGTATTACAAATAATATACGTACTAAAAAACCCAAACTCCTGACCCCTTAACTGAGACTAAAGGTTGTAACGAATTTAGGTTAGAACTGCAAGCATGTTCCCACATCAAAAAACCTGAAGATACTGACGTGTTGGGCATGTTGCTTACGGAGCCATGGCTTTATGAAGCTCTAGTAATTTTGTAAGGATGTTCTACTTCATTGAATTAAAACAGGGAAGAATGTAGTTTGCCCATCAAAATGGGGATCCAGCTGGCCTATTATCCTCTGTGGGAAACCCACAGTACTCTGCTTGTTAAAACAGCTGGTTTAAAGAACAGTATCGAATCCTATAAAACAAACGGTTTAAGAGAAATTTTCTATATATGAACAGTTTCATATAATACCATTGCTTATATTATCTTCCATATATTAGCATTCTATAAACTTGTGCAGCTTTTTATAAACAGCCTTACCATGTAGAACCATCTAAACCCTCCGCTCAGCATTCTTTCTGCCACAATTATGCCATTACGAGTTGAACTGCTGCATTTACTGTTGCATTTTTGGTTCAAAGGTTATTATTTCTTTGGTAATTGAGTTTTACTGGTTTTGCATAATTTGCATTAATTACAATAATTAATGGTAATATTACTCCGCTAAGCGTATCTGCTCTGTCGTGTACCCAAAAGCCGAGTATTGGAGAGGACAGATAACATAATATGAATAGCTTATAAAAACTGCTCTTAAGTTTGTCAGTGATAAATTTTAATGGGGACAAATAATTAGAGCTACTATTGCAGCAAAAAGGGCTTTACAATTCCATTTGCTTCTGCCTTCCACATTGAAAAATAATTTAATTTTTTCACAAACCATACTACTTTGGCTGCACAAGATCTATACTGAACACTGATAGGGCTGGAATTGGAGACACATGCTGTGTTTTCCATATACTTTTTCTCCACAGCGTGTTTACGGAGGCTTAAGAAAGTGGCAGGTAATACGGACATAAGCATGGCTTACCCAACATCTTGTTGGATTAGCATGTAGCAATAAAGGTGACGTGCCTTCATCCTTATTTACATGTACCAAGACTACCATACCTAAGTATTTTCAAAGCAATAAACACTCTGACAGCACAGTCTTATCAAAATGCTTTTGTATACAGTCTGATGGAAGTTATTTCTTAAACTCCAGCAAACTCTTTGAACATATCCGTACGGCATAGTTGCCACTTCAGCACAGTCAGATTCACACCTAAACACATATTTACTTTTGCTTTTTGCTGTCTAAGGCGTCTTTTAATCCCTCCCATTTGTGATTTAATAACATGGAAAGGGAGAGACTAATTGGAATATTTGGGTGTTGATGGTTTCTACTGGGATCCTGAGAGGGCAGATGAATGTTGAAAAAATTTTAACATTGAACATACGAAGACAGTGAAGAAAAACAGAACATAGATGAAGTGGCTGAGGAGATAGGGAAAGGGCCCAGGATTTGTGCGGCTGGGTCCGAGTGACTAATAGTGATTAAAGGACACTGGTAGCGAGGTAAATCAGAGGCTCATGGACAAAGAGCCAAGACTGTAAGCAGGTGATGAAAGTTGAACTGGAGTCACACAGCCAAGTCCAGAGCCTTGTTTTCTTCTTTAAGTCCGTTAATACTTTTCAACCATGTTTTTGGGGAGCTGAATATACAGCCCATGGATCCAGAGAGGGTATGTAATACCAGTAATTCAAAGAATACTTTGTTAGGTATTCTCCACAGCTTCTCTAAAATTTGCTAAGCTGCTACATGGTTGACTGTACCAGGAGAATTCAGGTTTCTTGATTATATTTTTCTGTTGCTTTTCTGTTATAAAGTGAGAACAGTATCTTGTTAGCTGTGTTTACTTTTCTTGATTTTCCTATGGGTTCCTTCTGCTGCTTTAAATATTTAAAGCAAACACACTATCTTGGACATATTTTATGCGGTTGTTTTATTCCTTTCAAGAGAGAAAACGATTGTGTGTAAAAATTTTGTGAAGCTGGGTCTGGCAGCTGGAAACAAGCATGGTGGGAGCAGGTGCTCTACAAGCTTCTCCATACAGCTTTGCCAACAGAGCTCGCCTCAGTACAGCCAAGCTCTTGTCATCTCATTACTGGCTGTCTCCTGGGCAGCCTGATGACTGGGCCAGCCTTCTTTAATGTTGATAAAGAGCAAATTGGACTAGATTGCAACGATTTCACTCATTTCTTTTTTGAAACACATGCACCTGGACTTTTAAAGGGTATTGTCACGGCCCTGAGGTCAGCAGTAAGGCCTTAAATGCCCTGACCAGCCTCTTCTAGCCCTTCCTTACATATACCCTGCCCTTCATCTAGAGTAACCATCTGAGCTCAAGTCCGGGGCCCTGGTCCTTCCCTGGTCTGTGCCATAAGTGTGCCTGTCTCAGTCTCCTGTAAGGGTTGCAGACCTGCACTGTAGCTTTGTCTCTAGCCCTGCCTCCTACTGCTTCTGGCTGGGGTCCCTGGGCAGCCCTGGTCCATCCGTTCACTGTGTCTGGAAGGGCCTGCCACGCTCAGGCTCTGCGGGATGGTGCCAGCTGGAGAGGACACAGGCTGCGCAGCGGTCACCCTCGGCTCCTGCTCGCCCTCCTTCACAAAGCTGCCCTGCTCCTGATGGTCCTTGAGAGGTGTGTCTTTACAGAGTCTCCAAAACATTGCTGTGGAACACAGAAAGCTCAGAAATGCTAGAGAACTTACGTAGTTATCATTGTGATCTAGAAAAGTGGGAGAAACTTTCTACAGATAGATAATTGTGGCATTTAATTGAATTTGTTATTCCTTAGGTAATTCTGAATACGTAAGCTCAAGTGACCAACTCGGCACCACAAAAGAGCCCTGTGGCTCAGGGCAGAAATTCCACCCTAATCCCCTTGTTCCCCATCTGCTCCATTTGTGAAGTGGATTCTTACGAGAAAACAGGCAATTAAAAGTTCTTAGTGTTGATGTTCTAGATGGCACTGAGAACTCTTGCAACATCTGTCTAGTTCAAGTTATCCGTGTTCACACCTACTGAGAAAACACATCATGAAGTAGGAAGGAAAAACATTTCTATCATACTTGGTCATATGTTTCAGTGCCTTCAATGTAACATAAACTCACCTCATGTTTTTTCCTCAAACCTCTGTGAAATCTAAAAGACACAACTATTGGAAGAAAAATATCTTAAGTATTTACTGTTCAGATAAGCTTGCATTTGTCTTTTGGCTGCAAAAGGACACAAGCTCCAACTGATCCCCGTTCACACTCCCTGTCTCCTCTTTCTCCAGCAATACATGCTTCCCGCAGCACAGCTCCTTTAAACTTGGTATATTTTGTGCTTGGTTATTAATTATACCATTAAGAATTTAAAAGCCTAGGAATCTAAATATGCAGGTTTTGCTCAGTCTTACAAAAGTTCATGTGCTCAAGAAGGGAATCAAAATTGGGGCAGTACTTCACAGCTAATAGTTTTGGCATTGCTACAGATTTCTACTTGGTCTCACTTTTTGATACGCCTAGTCCTTGCAACAACAACAAAAAAAAGGCAAAATAAACCTAATCTCCATGTTTACATGGCCTTCCTATGTACCTTCTCTCAACATCACTGGAGAGACTGGTGCTTCAGGAAATGAATTCACTTTCGTTCTCTGTAAAGTTGGACATTATTTGTTTAAGAAAACACAGCCAAAAATCATAGAAGCATAGAATGGTTTGGGTTGGAAGGGACCTTCAAGACCATCTAGTTCCAACCCCCCTGCCATGGGCAGGGACACCTTCCACTAGACCGGGTTGCTCCAAGCCCTGTCCAGCCTGGCCTTGGACACTGCCAGGGATGGGGCATCCACAGCTGCTCTGGGCAGTCCATGCCAGTGCCTCGCCACCCTCACAGGGAAGAATTTCTTCTTAATATCTGATCTAAATCTCCCCTCTCTCATTTTAAAGCCATTCCCCCTTGCCCTATCACTACATGCCCTTGGAAAAAGTCCCTCTCCAGCTTTCTTGCCAGCCCCTTTAGGTACCAGAAGGCTGCTCTAAGGTCTCCCTGGAGCCTTCTCTTCCCCAGGCTGAACACCCCCAACTCTCTCAGCCTGTCTTCACAGGA
>JAVKKW010000031.1:11247609-11270355 GCA_034782655.1 Micrastur ruficollis
AGCACCTTTGCAAAGAAGGGAGGTTAACGACCCCAGACTTCGTTAGGAGGAGTGCTGCTAGCAGGTTGAGGGACGTGCTCCTTCTCTTCTACTCGGTGCTGCTGGGACCACACCTGGAGTGCTGTGTCTAGTTCTGGTCTCAACAGTGCAGGAGAGGTGGAGCTATCGGAGAGAGTCCAGATACAAAGAAAGTCGGAGAGATTTGCCTGGGCTGATAGGACCAATAAGGCCATTAGTGGCTTATGCCAATCGTCAACACTAAAGGCAATACATCCTGAAAACAACAGTCTTTTGAGAAAAATATGTCCATGAACATCCAACACAGTGCGGAAGGCTGCACTGAAGGTGGAATTGCTGTGTGTAAAAACCAGGCTGCCAGCCAGGACTCTGATGCCTCAACCATCTGGAGTGGTTTCCCGCTCTCCTGGGTTCATAGTACTGGTTCAATGGGACTGGAGGCATTTACTGCTACCACCTCCTATACTGAGCTTGCTTAGTAAATAATCATACATTTTTGTCAGTGAGTGGTGTGGTTCTGTCCTTCCAGCCACCTCAGCCCAAAATTCCCATATGACAGATAATATGCTGACAGAAATGTAACTCAAGACTTAACATTGCCATACTATGTATACAATGTTCGTACTGAGGTCACTGGGAAATTCAGCTGCGTAGGACAAAAAAATTTCTTGCCTAGCTCTATGGAGTCTGTTCACATTAAGGTTTAACCATAAAATATGACCATAGCAATTAAGTTATCCTTAAAGCATTTTAGAAGCATGCTGTTGTGTCTAGCAGAGCACTTAGACTTTCTTTTGTTATTCTACAATTTTTTTTATTTTGAATTTGTTTTTTTTAGGACATCACTGACAGCTTTAAAAACCTAGTACAGCAAGGGCAAGTCTATTATCTGTAGTATGAACATATTTAAGCTTTCCTTCTCTGTGCCATTTCTCTGTCCATAAGTATGTTATGCATTATAGAATAGATTGGAATCAACAGATCCGACCAGTTAACAGAGAGATGGCAACTTTAAATGCCATTAATTTAGAGCTTGTTGGATACTTCATAGCAAGCATTATTCCCATTTTCTATTTACAAATCTTACATATGTAAGCCTTTTCAGTTTCCTCTGAAGTACTCACATTTCTTTTAAAATTAATTTTTAACAAGTACCTTTTACTCTTTATTTGTAAGCTGCTTGCTGTAAAAAACAACTAATCATGTTCATTGCTGGTATCATGGGATATTGATTTTGCTTCTGGAGTGGTTTACTCAGGTTTTTTTGAGTACTAGAAAAATGATTAATCTGTGATAGCTTTTATTAGAAGTTCTCTTCTTAAATGAATGATTGAAAATAACAAGAATAAAAAAACCCAAATCTGTTACTCTCAACACCGCTAAAGTCCATGGTATCCAGAGTATAGACAACAAGAAATTATCTGTGCCTGTAAACAGCGGCAAGGTCTACTAGTGTCTTCAGATCGCCTTCTGGTTTAATCAAAGTTAACTTGGAACAAATACCACGGGAAGATAAAAGCTGTCATTACAGTTGACCTTTGTGTAATTTCATTTCATGATGACTTTTTATTCCTTCAGTTCTAACTATGCAATTAATAGTAAAAGAGATAAAGGGCAATCGGTTTCCTGCCAATAACCCGGGGGTCAGAAATTGAGGCAAATTAGATAATGAACAAAGTCCCAAAAGCAGACCCACAGTGGCAATGGAATTTAAGAACTAATAAAAGACATTAATAAAAATATGCACAGGAACTGGAGGTACTTTGGAAAAAACAGCAGTCTTTCCAATAAAGTTACTGACACTATTAGAAGACATAAATGATAACGTAAGCGCATCTTCAGGGCAACAGTCTACAGTCTGTTTTTCAAACGTTCACATTCGTTCTAACTTCAGATGTTCCACACATGCAGTTTTGGATTACAGTTTTTAAAATCACAATCAAACATCAAGAAAGGAGCATTTTTGTAACAAATCACAGTTAACGTGGTTTTCCATAAAATCAGTAGTTGGATATTACCAGGGTCTATGACTTGCAACTACGAGCCCTATGAGCTGGGGAGTTTCCTTACGTAGGGTAAGCAGAGATAGATACAATTGCTTAGCTGGAGTCCTAGGAAATAACGACCTTAGTTTTAACTTATACAATATGGCAATGGAAGAATGTTGGGAAAATGCCACTATTTGGTATTGGGGAGTGTTTTGGAGGGGGCTGTGTGTGTGTGTGCTTATTTTTCAGAATATATTCCCTTTTGTGCGTTTCCCATGGTTTACAGCGCAGGGAATACCTGGTAGCAAACAAAGGTGTGTTACTTATTAAGTGACAATAAACTGACAGATGAGAAGGTATGTAGCCAAATGTGTTTATACGGCCAGGACAAAATAATCTTAATGATCAAGTTCTTGGCACAGATGAAACAGAACAGCTCTGTTGTCTTCAATGAAAATATATGAGTTTAACTGTCTGACTTGATTTTTGCAATTCTAAAATATGACCACATGTGTGTAAGTTTGGTTTTTAGTGGTTTCAGAAAACTGGTAATGTACAAAAAGGCTAATATTTTGTTTGCATAACTATCAATTATTCTGTCTATTACAGCAAATGTAACAGGGTCAGAATAGCATTTGTTTGCAGAATAATAGGATATCTGGTCTATTAAATCACCTGGGGCAAGTTGGTGTAAGTCTATTCAGTTCTGCTCTTTTACCAGCAGAGGAGACAGCAGTGGGAAGTATAGTTTTGTCCTAATTATGTGAGATGGCACTGCTGTAAGATAAAGTTCAAGCACACCACCAGGGATGAGTCTGATTATCCAAGCCCTAAATCATTTCATTCAGATTCGGTTCAGAGTAAGTCATGTTATCAGATTTCTAACAAATGATAGGACGGGAAGTTTCTTTCCAGTATCTCGCACTTGAAGGTCAGCTGTTGTCTTTCTGTTTTATACATCTATGAAATATTTCATAGTATGCCACCATAATCCCCAGGGAAGAAAAGTTGTGCCTGGGCCTGAACCCAGGTCGCTTTTCCTACTGTGGAAAGGGACAAGGTAGGAGGGAGAAAAAGCTTCTCTATGCTGTCCTAAGACCCGGAAATCAAGTTTTATTTGGTCTTATATTCTTCGTCCACCGCCCACTGACGTGTGCACTGTCTAGAACACTGCACTGACACCTGCATTCACTGCCCGAGCTGAATGCCACGCACCCGGGAAACCCACAGAACTTAATCAGCAATCAAGCTGTACACCAAATATGGGGAAAGCAATTACATTAGAATAATGCAATATAATAAATTAAGGTGATATAGTCTACAATGAATTTGAATAATTTAATACCACTGAAAACCAATATCACACACCTATTGAAACATTCATTACACTAAATTGTTTCAGCTATGCACAAAGCCTATCATTTGGTATGAATGTTAACAGCCTCTATTTCCCAGACAGTCAGACAACGATTAGAACTGATGATTTTGTATGTAATATGGAAATGATGTTCTTAATGGCAGTGAAGTTTTCATTGCAGTGAAGATGTAGAAAACAGATTTATACTGGCAATTATGAATTACAATAACGTATAGTGTTTTTTTCTAAGTTAATACCGTTAACAAAATTGAATTCAATATTTTTTGGAAGAGTCGCAGTGGTTTTTATAGCCTGTTCCTGTTTCTTTTGCATTAAAAGCAAATAAATAAATAAAAGCCCCACTGTCGGCTCTAAGACAAAACCAAGCAAAACGCAGAGTGATGGTGTGGTTAATTACCTAAACAGAGAGGTCTGTATTCACCTGAGGTCTTCGACAAAGGTTTTGTATTTCTAAGGGTCTTATGGTGTTTGGGCTTCAGGCCCTCACCTGTAAAAAGGGAATGGTACCATTTGTTCCCTGTGATTTTTCGGATACGAGTTGCTTTGGACAGAGCTTGTCTTTGTGCAGTACAGCTACGGAGTGGTCCAATGTTGGCTGTTATACTCTAATAAAAAATGAAATATTCTCTCTTCAAATTTCTTTAAACTTTAGATACAAGTAAAGAAAATGGTTTTTTTCAAATATTCTAGAAAGGACAAGTCATATTTCCCGGACTGACCCTGCTGTAGCACGACACTTTTGTAAAGTTACTGACACAGAGTTGGACTGAATCATTTTTATATGGTGCTCACAAGAATTTCTGGTGATATGTGGACAACAGTAGATATTTCCTTCATGAAGTACTTCAGAACGTTTATCAGAATACTTAGTGCCTTGATTTCTTGGTCACTCTTAATGGCCTTATAATTGCAGATGGTCAAAGTGTTGCCCTTTGTTATCGCAGGAGTAGGTAAATCTTTAATATTGGTTCAACTGCAACTACAGTTAAAGGAGAAAATCATTACAGCTCCAAAGCTAGGCATTGATCCTTGGGCATGTGGGTGATTTATAAGGTTTCCTAGATATGGCTTAGTGAGGCACAGCATCAGACAAATACATTCTGTATATAAATTTCACTTCTGGTATTGACTTATGGAAACCAGCATAACAAAATGCAGTTCCAGACGTGAATCGTAGTTACTTTCTACAGCTGCATGACATGCAGTGCAGAGTGTCAGAACTGTTGTAAGCCGTGACTTCCATACATATCCCAATGAGTGAAAGTGGGCACAGCTGATGTTTTTGAAATCCACAGAGAATCTGAGTGTACAAAAGGAATATTACTTCCAAATAAATGATGTCTCTAAATGATTCCATTATTAAAAAAAAAAAAAAAAAAGGCAAAGCAACTAGTAAGATGTATCTGTCTCACTGCCTTAGCACTTACATTATGTTTATAGTTGGACTATGCAGAGATCAGTCTTCATATTCATTTTAAGCACAACTGACACAATTTTTTATTCCTGTTGTGCCCTTGTATTGTTCAGGCTGCAGATGTACAAAACACAAAGAGCATCTCAAAGAGCATAACAATCTAGATATGCAAGAGAGTGTTTCAAAAATTAAATTAATGCATAGAAAAATCAGCTGACTTGACACATTTGAACCCTAATTTTCTGGACTCCAGCCTACACTTAACCACAGCACTCTCATCCTCAGAGCCTTTTTGGAGGTATTACCATCTGACGGTTTTATGTTCAGACAATGCAAGTAAACGCAAGTATGAAACGGAGACCTTACAATCCCAAAGTATAAGTTTGCTTCTGGTGTATGTCCCCTGTAACACTCAGAGGTATCTTGGGGAAGGCTCGTCCCATTGCAGACTACATTCTGAACTACAATATGAAGTATTCCCCACAGATATTTTTAATTCTTGAATTTATTGCTCTTAAAAAGTATTGCAGTGTGTAAATTGACTTTGGAACTTTACTATAATACCAGTACAATAACTAGGAGTTAAAAGTATATTTTAAAAAGTATTTAAAATTTTGGCATTGATCTAGACAGTGTGAGATCTCGAGGGCTTTTTCTGTGTTGTCTAAGGTGTTTGAGGGACAGAAACTGACCACTTAAAGCAGAGATTTTGACTTATGGTTAAAAAAGCAGATGTTACTTAAGTGGAGATTCTAGCATATTCTCATGTCAGGGTCTAGAAATGTAAAAATGTCAAATGCCATAGCTCAAACTAATACTATGCTGATACCATCATTTGCAGGAGAGGAAGAATGGAAGAACGTCAAAGTGGATCAAAGAGCATCCCACGGTAAAGGAAGGTTCTTTCAGAAGGATTAGCTGAAGCAAGACAATTAGAAAGATTCTCAGCCTTGTTATGTTGTCTTTTTTGTATAATGCTCAGCCAGTTTCACCTCTCTCTTACTCGATCTTCTGTCGGGACAATCCCCTGGGGAGCAGCACAGGCTGGTGTAACTCTGCAGGGGAAGGCAATTCAGGAACTGAGACCCCAGAGGCAGGCAGAGCAGTGCCCTCACTGACAGGTACAGAGTCCCCCAGTGCCTGAGTAAGGCAAAGAGCAGACCTGGGGAGGGTAGCCAGGGACAGGCAAGACTCCAGAGACCACCAGACAAGTCTCTGGTGACAAGGCAACTCTGAGTTTGAGCCTGGGAGTAGTCCAGGGGTGAGGATCATCAACATGGTACGTAGTACAAGATCCCAGGGAGCCAAACCTTCAGGAAGTGGAAGATGCCCTCGCACTAAATCATACAAAGTTAAGACACCCGTATGCCGTGTTTGTTTGGTCACTATATGATAAAAAAGTTTTTTCTTGTACTTTAAGAACTCATGTGCAAGTGCAGGAAAAATAACATTTTTTATTAGCAAGTTCATAACCCTGTTAGCCAGCCAACCTACTGTTTCCTTATAACTGACTGCCTAACAAATCTTACTTTTGTTTTACTCTTTTTTTTTTTCTTTCTTTGTAATTAATCTTGTAATAGCTGAAGCTGACTATGGATTGTTGAGAGTAACAATTATTTTAATGGCAGTGTCAGCCGATATGACATTGTTGTGAAAGAGTAAATGTGTTTATGCATCATCAAACTGTCATTTTGACACGGTGATTTGATTTATTTTTTTTTTCCCCAAAGAGACACTTAAATGTCATGGTAAGAAAACATACAAAATGTACCTTAGGTAGCTCTCCATGATGGAATTTTCAAATGGAGCCGCTTAGCAGACTTACCAAAACTTACAAAAAAACTGCAAACTCTTTTCAGGAACTTTGAACTTGCACAATGTTTTTCTATGTATATATGTAGAAAACATACACACATGTGCATGTGTGTGCGTGTATATATACATACATGTATTAAAAACAACTCAAATAGAGGGGGGACACAGACCTGAAGACAATTTGTTTCCTGGGTTAAAGGTTTTTAGATCTCTCTCTATCACTGGATGATTCCATTGCCTTTGCCACCCTTTCATTTTTCATCTCACTTGTCATTATTTTCATTTTACTAACAATATTTTCATTTTCTTTACTAGGAATATTATTGCTGTAACAACAATCTCCACTGGTGTTTATGATGGAAATATGCAGTAGTAACACGAGTCCCATTCCCTTTTTAATTATTTAGCTCTTAACTATTTTTAAAAAATCTTGCCACAGTAATAGTTGTATACAAGTCCATTACTTTGTGTAGCCACATTAAAACACAGTTCTGGTACAGATTACACTCTTTTTTTTTTTTTTTTAATTGAAAGCAAGATAAAGGTACATCTAGTAGACGACTTTGAGTAAAGGCAAGAAACAAAAATAAAGTTATGTCCTAGGTAGTAAAAAGCAATCACCTTCTCTGGAATTTTTAAACTTTTCTACTTGTTTTACTTGTCTAGTTTTACTTGTCTACAAGTTTTACTTGTCAAGGAAAAATAACTGCACTATGTGCTGATCTCTTTAATATATGTAAGAGGGTTTGGGCTGATCCAGCAATAGGAGGAGTTACCTAAATGAAGAAATAGCATGTTTAATTTATCATCTGATCTTATGAAATGTTGAGGTCCGTATCAATGCTGACAGACTGACAGCACTATAGGGCTAGTGTCTGAGTAAAACGTACTTTAAGATTGGGAGGAAATTGTCCGATAGCACTGTCATCTATCACTTACTGTAACAGCTGTACTAGAGAATCTTCCCAAAACCTAGGACACATGTTTTGTATTATCAGCCATAATTGGACAGGAGTCACAGACATTCTTGGCAGATATGCATGAATTTTAATCCTGTTGCATCAGAAGCGCTCTTTCCACTTTCAAATTCTCCTGTTTAACAAGATGTGGTGAATGACATATATTGGTGCATCAGACTTGCTTCTTGACTGTGTATGTATATGCATTACAATATTTAAAACAGACATTAATTTGGATGCCATTTACAATTAGTGGAATTCTAGTTATTTTCATTAGTTTTTCGCATTTCATTGTGCTAGATGCGACCCCCAAATACCTAGAAGTTGTAGAAGAGCAACGTGAACAGCAAACAAGATGTGGAGTTTTGTAGGCTAGGAATATACAACAAATAACAGCCACTACCCTCGTAGCCTAAGCAGGAAAAAAGTAAGAGCAAAAAAATGAAAGTCATTTGGTCAATGTCATGCAATTATTAAGCACAAATGAGGTGAGCTGGGGAATTCTGTAGCCGTGTGTCATTCGCTGTCTGATATGCGACATTTGGTGATTAAATGTGACTGGAAATTTTTTGGCCAAATCCTCAAACGCAAATTTTCTTAAACTCAGAAGAGCATTTTAGCACAACCCAGTGTGCCTCCTTACCCCAGTGACTAAAGGAACGCAAACAAGATGTGACAAAGAGGAGAACTGAAGCCGAGTTCAGTATCGTGCCCTAAATGTGGGTCTGTTCTGGAGTTGATCAGCCACAGCTTTAACAAAGAATAGTATTTGGGATCTTGATATTCTTATTTTCTTAGTCACTTTAAGATTGTGGCTTTTTCAGTGTACATTAGGATAAAACTGAATGGGTATGCTTATTAATAACATCCCTATTTTATCAGTTAGAAAATAATTTTGGAAATTCTGATGTTTTCAGCACACAGAACAAAATATTTGACAAATATTCTTGAACATCTAAGCACACCTTTTTTATTAAGCATTTACTTAGTTTTAGGAATCTGCTTAGTGCTATAAAATGTACTCTGAAAGTACTCCCCAATAAAAACGTTAGTCAGAATAAGTTAGTCTTTTCCATTCTGATCTTCTGAATTATGTAGGTCATCACAGGTGATACTGGCATGTGATCTAACAGGTTGTGGCTGAAATAGTAGATTTATTGTCTTAAAGGGGCGGCTATCTCAGAAAGGGAATGAACTTGTTACTCTTCATGCAAGAACCTGATACTCTGGATACAAGAGGCTCATGTTTTAATTTTAGCCGACAAGGTCTGTTTAAAGGTGACTTAAAGTTCTTGTGTGGTGACACACTTATGCAAACATAACTCAGCTCAATGGAGAGTTAAATGTGCTGTGTTATAGGAGTCATATAAATGGTAAAAAGGAACATACTGTGCTTTGTTGTTCTGGAATATGTCTTGGAGTTTTCACACAAAAATAATGAAGATGTCCCCAAAAAGGCAATTTCGTATTGAAACTTACTTAAGTAAAACAAGATCTCCTCAAGTACAAATAAAGTTAAATAAAATTAAATCTGAATGTAATTTGATTAAGAAGTGTCAGATAGGGAAAGGAAAAAAAACAAAAAAAAACAAAAAGAAAAATTTCTTCATTTGCAGGAAGTGCTAAACATAGGGACAATGAGACAATTCCAGTAAATTAGGAGCCTGGTTAATTCATTAAGAAGTCATCTCTTGGGTGATTGTTGAAACCGAAAATGTTGACAGCCTATTACTGAAATCTCCATGGGATGCTAATGTGGAGTTGAGGGATTTTTCTGTTAAGTTGAATGACTCCCTATAGTCAGAGAAAAGAAGAATGTTGGCTGCCACCCTGTAGTTTGCCAGGAAAGTGTTCTTCACCATTAAGTCATAAGAATATAAGGAAGAAATTTAATTTATAAAGGGCTGTGTTGATAACAGCCTGAGATCTAAGTTTCTGAGCAATGGGATGCTAGAAATCTATAAAGCTTTGTCTTTCAAAATTAAAATTGGATTCTGTGTCTACTGTCAGCAATAATCACATGTATTTTTAGTTTGGGTTTTTTTTTTTTTAATGTGTCCATGAGATAACTACACGATAACAAATGCTGGGATTGTGCAAGATGGGCGCCTCTGAGAAGGAAAGATCAGTAATGTGAAATCCAACTATACTCTTAATACAGCTAATTCACTTTCTTATTGTTGCCATCTGTATTAAGCAGCATCTAGCAGCCAAAGCCAATATGGTACATACTGAGCAACTGGAAAAATAATACAGGGTTTTTTTAATATTGTGTTGTTGATATCTATCACTGCTGCATACTTCAGTTTTGTGTTCATCTGATTCTTTGTATTGTTTCTTTATATTATCTTTTGGATTGTAACCTTGACAGTAAACCACAGTGTAGGAGCTAACTCCTTAATTGGAGTTCATTTGAATTTGGAATTGGAGTTCAATTTAAATTTTCAAGTCCATAAGTACGGTAATTGTCAAAATAAAGTTTGATGTTTTTCTATAAATAATGCAGCTCTATCTCATAGTGTAATCTTCCATAGTATTAATCTTTAATGATCAACTGTTTCCACATTTCTCTTAACTGTAGGTCTACTCAGAAAAAATAACAAAATAAATAGCTACGAACAGTATCCAGTATCGTGTCCTCCCCTCTTTTTTAACACCTACCAAATGTCTTCAATGCCTGGGAAGACACTTTGTGGATTAAAAAACCCCAACCAAATCAGTAAATTGGAGTTAAAAATATATGATTACATATTATCTAACATTGCAGTTTAAACAGAATTTTGTTGTGTACCTGCATTCACAGGATGATCAGGTTTGAGAGACTCTAAAAAACACATTAAGGCTTAGTGCTAGGGTTTGGGGTTTTTTTTCCTGAAGTTATTCAGCCCCCTGAAAAGTAATCTCCCCAAGAAATCAATACTTCCCTCGGTGTGCTGATTGAGTTAGCCTTCCAAACAAAACGAGAAGGAAATGAAAACCACAGACAGCTTACAAATCCAACGAGGCCCTAAATGAGTCAACATGTCCATTAAGATGCATTGATTCCCTATCTATTTACATTTATAGGTCAGTACAGATTACAAACAGGAAACTGTTAAGCAGATGACACTAATTATGCACCACACTACCATCCAGTAAGCTGCTTTTGCATACTGCTTCCTGAGACTTCATTTTCAGTATTCTTACCACGAAACAACTGTAATTGTATCCTAGATGATGTTTGACACAACTAGCGTGCTACCAGGAAGAGTGCTATTAGTAAATTGAATGTATAACCCAGTGTATGAACTTCGTAAGATTGTATGTCCTCATTTCTGTATATAAGCGTGATTATGCAAGCTTTTTCCATCTGTGACTGCTATTAGCTCATGGCTTTAAAACCTGTACTCATGGAAAAATCTTAGGGATCTAACTAACTCTGCGGGAATTATTTCACGACTTCAGTGATAATGTTTTGAGAAAAGCTGTGGTCTTTCCTGCTCAGTGTATAGGAGGGCCTTAATCTTCCAATGGTACACTGGGGACATGACACTCCATCCAGCCAGAACTGGCACATGCTGTACTTGTCACATTGGGCCCAAAATCTGACAGCCATGTGTGTGTCACGTGACATTAACAAACAGACATATTGCTCTCAGAAGGCCTCGACAGGAAAAGGAAAAAACGTCTTATGTGAACAGTTCTGAGCCTCAGCTCTCGACCACGTGTAGGTACGTCTGGTGCCTCTGTACCACTCGTACAGATAATTAGAAGAACTATTTGGTTGTCTTCTCCTGTTACAGCCCTGAGTGATTCTGAACTACATACAGAATGCAGAGATTTGTCGCCTGACCTGACCTGGCTGACGTACAGCAACCCCAAACTCAGTATCAGTCTTAATGCCTGGTGTAGGAGCTGAGTCTGGTCACATAATCCGAAGGAGGATGCGTTCCCTTCCTTTTTAATGACAGCCGGCTATCCTAGCTGAATGGATAGTGATGAATTACTACATTCCATGAACTAACCAGCGAAGTGATTTTAAATGGCTTCATTTGAATGGTAAATTATTTAACTGCTAGGAAAATGAGTAATGAATTGGCTGTCTATATATGCTCAATTACCATCCAAAATTCAGAATAAGATCTTGTTAATGATTTCCTCACCTCCTTGCTCTTTGCGTTTAGTAAAGCAGTGAAATACAAGCTGTAACCTGAAATGAGTAGCGCACACCCGAGTTGTATGTGCCCTCCTGGACACTGCTGTACCGAATCTACTCTGATGTGAAGGAAAGGGAAGAAAACAGAGTGGGAAGAGGCACGCACCTGAACTGACGCACATGAGTAATGTAATGATTTCCCAGTAAAGTAACAACAGAAATAACAACATTATCTAGTAATTCTTGCTAACATGCTGCTAACAAAAGACAATTCTTACTTTGCCTTACAGCTCATTATATTCTAATCCACTATGTTTTGGATCACTACATGGAATTCCTCACCGGAATAACGTTCATGGATTACTTGCGTATTTTGAACTTGATTTCAGGATGTTGCTTTATGGTTCAGGATTCGGTGGCTTAAGTATAGACAATATTTCTTCCAAATAATACAACATCTTAATTTTTATGAGGAAGAAACATTAAGAATTAACAACTGTGATAAAACCTTAAGAGGGTCAAATCTCTCCTGCATATAGATTTTACTGAAATATGCTGAGCTTGAAAAACTGAACAGGGGAGAAAAGTACCACTTCCTTGAAAGACAAATACGATTTTAACTATATGCCTTTGGTTAGAAATCTCAAACCTCTATCATACTTCTACTGAAAAGGCTTTTCCAATAACTTCTTATATGTTACTGGCTTTGCTGTGAGTAGAAACACTACAGCTCCCCATAAGCTACTACCAGACAACCCACCTACAGCACGCATATAAAAATCTTTGAATGACAAAAGCAGCACAGCATTTAAATGGGAGACACTGTAATGCTTGCTTAACTGCACCCTCTGGATTATCCGTTACAGAATGTCCTGTCGTGCAAGGCCGTCAATCAGTACTTAAATGGGGACATTAATTAGCTCAGAATAGCTACTCATTTTTGGTTGATTATTGTTCCAAATGTTTTATCTTTGGATAAATTATTCATGAATTATTATGGTCATCCTTTCTTTGGTTCTAAGGAATGAGTAATATCTGACAAGTGACTGATCTTATGAGTTTTCTTCATTGGTCATTGTGCAGTGTTTTGTATTCCACCAGCTCATTTCACCTTTTCTTGAAGGAGATGCTGACATATCAGGGCAGGTCATTGTAAATAATCATTACACAGTAAATGCTTTACACTTGACAGCATCAGCTTGAGTACCTTACATGATCATTGTCACCTCACCATGAAATGTGAGAGAAAGGAGATACATTTCCTCTAAAGTACACCTTAAGTAACATATTTTCTTGGATTTCTACTACTATGCCTCAAGAGCTCTTCCAAAGGGACATTTTGACCTTCCCACTTAAGAAGGGAAAAACGTGTTGCAGTTGCATATTTAGATCTGTGTGGAACAGGTATGTAACTTCCTTAACTGGTCCACTGGCCAAGAGCAACAGGTTTTACATACAGCATAACACGGTGTAGTTTCACGGGAACACAGGGAAAGAACGTAAGCAGATCCTGCTTTTAAAAAGTAATTGTTTGGTACGTTAGTTAATGCACTAGCATGTGTTAATCAAACAGATTTTACATTCCCTCATTTAAGTAAAAAAAAACCAAACCAAAACACAACACACAATTGCTCAGAGCTTGGTTTGCTCTGAGCAGCTGTATGTGAAATGTGCTCAGCTTAGCGACCTGTCCATTATGTCTCGGATCATATCCTGCATTCTAAACGAGCTGTAAACACTTGGTTTGCGTTCTTTCTTCAGTCCAGAAGCAGCTTACTCTGACCATTACTAAGAACTGGTCGTTCTTTGTATGTATACTAATACAAATGGGTTTCCTGTACTAATGTGAAGAGAACATATAAATTTTCTTGCTACTCTTTTCTATAAATGTGTTTGTAAACACATGTAGATGGTGATAGATACAAACTAATACAACAAAAGAACCTGGCAGGGAAAATAAAAATATTTTCTAAATGTTAAACAGTGAGTAAAGATTTCTTGCCCAATTGTTGTACTTTGAGCCTACAATATAATTAACAATTTTTTTTCCCCCCAAACTTCCTTCATTAATTAGTGTACCGGTATAAAATAGTCTTCCCAGGTATCTTGCACGTTCCAATCAGAACACACGTATGTTGCTCAGAAAAACGTAAGACAGGATCTTGGTTTTGCGTACCTTTTCTCCTGAGATTATTTCTACCAGCTACCTCACTCTGTGCACATGGGGCAGGAGGTGCAGGTGATGTTACTTACACACAAAGTACAACCAGGCTTTTGCGTGCCTAGTCAAATAGGAACATTAATCCATTAAATTCTCTTCCGAGTAAAGAAATTAAGTAAGTACAAAATTCCCTCAACCCAGTCTCACTATGAGATAATTTTGTCTTCTCTGGAACTGAATAAGGAAATGCAGTAAATACTTGCACCGAGCCAGAAGGTGAGTTGATCAGAAAGAATTGCTACAGGTGTGACTTCAGTATTTCTTGGCTGTAGAGCACATAGTGAAGGATCTGCTCTTCCGTAACGCTGTGCTCCAAAAGCTGAGCTTTAATTTTCTTCCAGCCCGTTTGGTTCTAGAATAAATGTTTCTAGGCTGGATGGCGATGTTTCTTTCAGAAATTCTTTAATATATTTTAGAGCATCTCCTATGGATAGATATAGACGAGCTCATTTTGGAAGGCATGCTGCTGGGCTAACATTACTTTAGCGTGACAGTTTGCTAATGCGGCTCCTGCCTGTGGATTAGAACTCACTTTTGCCTGATCAGCTTTGTTGACAGGTGGTGAAGTACTGATCTATTCACTTCCATTCACGCCCTTACTCAAAACATGATTGCAGAAATTTATTCAGTGAAAAACCACTAGTTTAGGGATAGGGTTGACCAGAAAACAAGGCTTCCTTTCAAGGAAAACGTCAGTGTTCTGATATTTATTTTTATTGGAACAAAAACGAGCGTTTGACAGTCCTCGCAGGCATAAGGCACACAGGATGATTAAGGATACTGTGCAGGCAACAGGAACGCTGCCCATTCAGGTTTGTGCTCCAGCTGATCCAGCACAGGACCCTCAATCTGTATCGCAGGTATAAAGATGTACTAACTGAGAAGTTTTATTTTCAACAAAGTGACTTATTCCAGCTGAACAGAAAGCTTTAGGTGACCACTTCTAGTGAGTCCAAGAGCAGAAAGGCTTTTAAGTTACCACTGTAGCCCCAACAGCAACTTGTCTCCTTGGCTAGTTTCAAACTGAGAACATGTTTTTCTCCATGAGCCCTGAGCTCGCAGCGGCAGAGGTCTGACCTACATTTATCCCAGTAATACCAAAATGGCCTTTTTTGCTGAAGCTCTTGGCACACAGAGGAATAAAATGACTGTTCTTTTGAGGCAGCTTGCTTTTAAATTGTGAAAGCTTCTCTTTCTCTCTTCTGCTTTTTATTACCATTTTCTGCATTTTAAAGGGCAAAGCCTCATCTAGGAATGGTTAGACAAGAAAGTGAACTTTCTGTCACAATGCAAGTAGTCAAATTCACCTTTTTTTTTCCCTCTCTGTTTTTTTAATTTAATTTTTTATTCATTTAAACTGGAGGCAAAAGCCATTTATCAAAGACAGGAAAGACCAAGACTGACTATTAATGCGGCTTTCAATCCCTAAGATTATAGTCACTTCTTTTTAATGCACCTTCTCACCTAGGTACCACTTAATGTTCTCAAGTTTTACTTGGAATTTCAGTAAATAGCCCCGATGCTGGTCTGTTCTTCAGTGTATTCACATCGTGTTCCAAACAGTCTCATCCAGACATGGCTTTGAGGAAGCCGCTAAAGACTTTCCTGCATGTAATGCACAGATACCCATTGTGCAGATTAACTGGTTGTCACCACCTTCTTTATTTGAGTTTCTGCCTTTAGATTTCAGCCTGTTGCAAATGCTTGTGTGACGATGCAATTATTTCTATATTTCTGTAATTTGTATTGGACCATACACTTTCCACTCCCAAGTGCCCACAAATAAAAATTGACGGGAAACCTGGGTTACCAACAGTGGTGGTTTAATGAGTTTCTAGAATAAAGGAGAACAATTCTGTTTTATTGAAGTTCATGGTGGACGGTACTTACTGGATGATGCAGGCCTATGCAAGCTTGGTTGATTGCCAGTACACAGAAAATGAATTGTAAGTTGGAGAGCAGGAAGAGTTCAAGTCTGCATGTGAAATCAGTTACTTTAGCTTGTGTTATTCCTTTAAAATTACCTAAGGAAAGTGAAGCATGGGTCTTTTCTAGTTTTAATGCGGTGTTCACATCTGTAATGTTAACGTTTGCTTAACTATAAAGGCCTGGTGGGAATCCATAACAGTGTCATTCCACACATACTTCAACTAGCGACTGGCAGTTCAGCCTCCAGGGAGGAAAAATAGTGACTCCTCTGTGGTTTGAGATGATCAGAGCATCACGATCTGCTAGATAAGTGATGATGGCCTAAGAGAATATGAGAAGGAAACCTGTGAAATTAGGAAAAGGCTGGGGATGGGGAATCAGATTGATTCAAAAAGTTTGAGAAAGGATTGGATAGGTGACTGATGAATTTCCATTGCTGGGTGTCAGTGGAGACTCTACAGACTGAACACACACCTGTAAAAGCTGCGCTTGTTTTTCTACATGAACCTGCTTTTATCTTGATGTTCCTGGTTTGGGAGAAAGAAGGCATATGTTATTTCTTTGCACCAACAGGAATGAAATGTAGTTTGAGGGAATGAAGGAAAGGCTTGACTCCCAAAAGAAAGAAGTACTGTGCTATAGAGAAGAAATAACCTTAAATTAGAGGAGTGTATATATATATATATATATTTATTTATATTTATTATGTTATTAATAAGTAATTTTTGACCAGGTACAAGTTGCTAGATGACACTGAACAAATATGTTGCCCTGCTTGAACAGGGGTAGATACACTTCAGTGGAAAGTCAATTCATAAACGTCTAGCCTAATACTGGAAAGAGGCACAGCATTTTCATGTAGGTCAAGAAACCAAATGAAATTTGGACTCAGTGGGATGGGATTTCAAATTTGTGGGATTTTTGGTTTGCAGGACAGGTGCACTTCTTGAACAAAAACAAGCAAACAGTCACTTGGAACAGTTTTACATTTAGGTCACTGGCGAAGAGGTTGTTCTACGCTCAGTTCTAGAAGCAGATTGCATGTTGTTTTGTGGATAATGTTGCTGCCAGAAACACCAACCCTTATGCTACATTGCCAAAAGTGCTAATTGACTATAAGTATGGTATTTTTCCTGGGATGTAGTGCTAACTTCTGTTACTTATACCTCGGGGAGGTTTGTCAAAGTGTCTTCTCGACATGACCACCTGCTGGTAGTCTATTTAGAACAGTGGAAGTGTCACCTACTTTCAGTCAAGTCCAGCCTTGATGAGGGTAAACAAAATACATGGCAGGAACAGTAAGGTACTGTCAGACTGACATTAAAACAAACAAACAAGTATGCAGCGTATTAGCTTTTGTATGGAAATCTTGATGTAATTTCTATTGAAACAATGGATTTGTTTCCCCAGGGAAAAGGTATATCCAAAATGTCTTTCATGGACCTTTGCATGGAAGATGAAGTCATATTATATGCTTTAAAAGCAACCAGCACATTTGCAATTATTTCAAACAGAAAACATTTGGAGAGCCTGCTAAAATGCAACTTTTTGTCCTTTGGGATTTAATTTGCTTAGAAACAAAACATTCTTTTGAAGATAAATAGCAAGAGGCACTGATTCTATTAACTGAAACAGCACTTCCAATTTAATTGAAAAATATTTTCTAAAACCACTGTAACACTTCTACCAGTTAGAAATATGTCCTGATTGGAAAGTTTGGTGCTTAAGAGTTACAGTTACTTCACACGGACAACTTACTAAATTAACTTTTAATTAAGCTATTTTATATCAGACTACTTTATATTAAACACAAACGCAGCATTACTTCAAAGAGTTCATGCTGAACATGAAAATCATTAACATTTAAATAAAGATATGCCATATGGTTTGGCAGAAACTGGAATACTCTCAGACATGGGGGCCTTCTGCTTGCAGCTTCAGAATTTGGAGTGCATTATAGTCTGGAAGGAAAAAAAGCTTAAATCTTCAAAGAACACAGAAATTGTCAAATGGATATATTTTGTTTTAATTAATTGAGTAATCCAGTTCTAAGTAATTCTAAAGTACTTCAAAGGTTAAAAATAAAGGTGCAGGTGGAGGGGCAGTGGATTTGATTATTTATTGGTAACCATGTTTGTCAATAGACCGTGAAAGTACAAAATCTAAAAATTTTAGGCACAGTTTCCGTATCTTTGTAAAATCAAGGGTGGGAGAATCAGTAGAAATGAAGAAGGGAAAAGGCATGTTCTTTGAGAACAGACCATTGTCCGTGAGACAATTCTATGCACTGGCTCCCGTGCTCCTGAATTCCACAGCCTTCTTAGATATTAGTGCAACGATCAATGGCAAAACAGTGGTCACACAGTTGCAGGCTGCGCCTCAAACTTTTTCCCGAATTCAGAGAATTTTAGTCAGTGATTAGAAGATACAAAGTGCTTGACTTTTCAAACAGGGCAATGCAGACTATACCTCAGAATCCCTTTAAAGCCTCGCGAAATGTACATCAACTGGATGTGCTGGGCCAATTTCCAAGTGACACAAAGTTCTATTTAAAGAGAAAGAAATAATCACGTACCTTGAGAACCATCTAAATATGAATCGTGGACATTCAGCATGCGTACTAGGTGCTGAAAAGTGTTGCAAGAGCAGTACAAACGCCATAGGCGAACCAATTCCCTCTGCTTTCTCAAGTCAGATTTCAAGATGCCTCATGCAAGTGAGTAAGGATGGATTTCTCTGGTTTTGTTACAGAACAGCCATTTGCTCCCAGGAGATGCTACACCGGTTACCTGCAATGGTTGAAGCTGTACGTTAGGGATTTCATTCTGCTGCTACTCAAGAGCTTGGTAGAAAATGCAGTGTGGCTCAGTTTGCTAAACTGCCTTCCTACACAAGTATGATGTACACATATATACGTCTGGCTGCGCTTTGTTTTCTTTTAACAGATGGATTGTATAGTCATACTCACACACAGACACACCCCTCGGCAACGGTCGTGCAAGTGGCACTTTCACTTCCAGAATATTGAAATACAACTCAGTAAACAAACAAAAACCTTCCTGGTTTTTAAAAGAGAAGGTGCTTCCTCATGACTTAGAGTGACTGCATTTTCATAATATTTTAATGATGAAATATTTTCATACTAATAGCCACAGGAAAAGCAGCACTAAAAGTAGGTATGTTTTCCTCAGAATACATACGGAAGAGGAGAAACTACTTTAAAGAACATTAGAGACCAACCCCCTGCAGAGCTGGATGTAGGAATCTCAGGTGAGATCGCTGCCATAAATAAACCTAGATCCTCATACCGTAGACTAGGGGAAGAAATATTCAATCCTTGTTTTGTTTAGTCAGACATCATTTAGCCACTCATTATAACTGCAATGCAATCGAACGAATGTAGTTCACGGTCATTTTTATTTTGACCATCCGTCAGTTGTGCTGCTGGGTTTTCCAGGAGTGAAAAGGTGGTTTAATAATGCTCAAAAAAAGTTGTGTTACAAGTCTTCACCTTACCATTATTTCTTCTTCTTCTAACAAACTGGCTGAAGAGGGTAGAGCTGTATTTGAATTCTTTGCATTTAAAGATTTTGCTAAATACAGCCACAGTCATGTAACTGTAAGCCTGTCGTCTCACAATGGGATATAGTGGTGTTGATGGTCATGCACATTAATACCCAGCTCTTCAGAGAGTAACCTGTCCTCACAAATGGAGACTTGAGGAGGAACAGTGTATTAATTTTGATTGAAATTGTAATAGTGACTAGATTCTTTTAGAAATTGATCCTATAATGTTATGGATTTTAATCAAACATTTCAATAAAAATCTATTATAACAAAATCAGTTTCCTGTTGCAAAACTGCTTTCCAATTTTTCTGTAGCAGAAATGATAAAACTGAAATTAATCATACTGAGGAAACTGGCAATGATTTTTTTTTCCTTTTTTTCCTGAGTATTGTTTTGAGAGCAACTTGTGTGTGTGCGCGCGTGCACGCCTTTTTTTCCCATGCCAGAGTTTAAATTTTTTGGAGTGCATAATCTCCTGCTACAATGAAGAAATAATTTAAAGTCTACAAAAATACATCGTGAGGAGATGCAGAAGCAGGTTATGTGACTAAAAGCATTTAACTTCTGGCAAGCAATATGGCAGACCTGTGACTGAGGACAGGATGGCAGTTGAGGGCTCCCAAAATAAAAGTGATACCAGTCCTCAAAAATCAAATAACTGTTTAAGGTACAGACTTACGTTAAGTCACTTTTTTTTTTTTTTTTTTTTAAACTTGTGCATGGCTTTGCATTTGCAGGTCTTAGCTGGAGTCTGCAGAGACAGAAATGCCAACATACAAAGATTAAAAACAATTTTCCTGGTGTTTTTGCACTGTTTGGAATTTGGAAGATCTGTAGATCTTATGAGACTCGGGAAGCATGGGTGGTTCAGATAAGCTTTGAATGAGCATCAAACATTTTGCTGCTCACTGCTTACCTTCAGTTTCAAACTCTCAGATTTTTTAGGCTTATCTGTCACAACTAAAAGGGAAAGGAGGCAAGGTGCTACTGTGGTCAGAAATCTGTACAACCATCAATTATAAGAGGTTTCTCAATGCTCTTAGACATTTCCTGGTACCTGCACCCTGAGGCTAACATAGGAAAGTAGCCAGAAGTTTGGTCTGTGTTAATTTAACAAAAGCATCTACAAATCACCAGCTCTTATGTCCGTAAGTGTAAATCAGTGAGAGGAAGAGGTAAGATTTCAATGAACTAGATGTGGAATATTGGTCCACTGTGGTTTTTGCCTTGTTTCTGATCGCTTGTTGTTTTCGGGATAGTTAAACATACTTAATATCAGTTATTTGAGTATTAAAGAATTATTTTGAAGTGGTCCTAAATTGAACTTTTTTCCTGACATCTCTGCTTTGACATTTTGTAATAAGGGAACCTGGTCAAGTTGACGCTTTGTCAGAAGCAAGTGCTGTAATATTTAGTTCTCAGGTAAGCTGCAGTGATGTTATTTACATGATGCTTCTTTGTTATAGAGGCTAAATTCCTGTTAAACCAAATTATGAAGCATTTTCTTTATTTTTTGGTGTACCTCTCAATTGTAGAGAATGTCTTTAAAAAAACAACAAACACTATGACAATCTGTTCAGAGTTATTTATCAGCTTAAAAAAAAGCAATGCAAACAGATCAATGATAGTTATGGTAACCATCTGTAGCGGTTGGGTTTTTTTGTTTTTGTTTTCTTTTTACAAAAAGCTTGTCTAAATAATACATCAGGTATTTGAACCTCAGGTTGTTTATTGGTCCTGATGCTTTTCCATGAGTCTACTTAATTGATGCGACTACTTCCTTCACAACAGTTTCACTGATGGTAATGATGACGGACTCAAACTGATCAGTAATTTGTAGACATGTTTTTAGTGTTCACTATTCTAAATTGTTTTAGACCATACATCCATGACGGTTGTTTTCCCACACGTGTGCTGTAGAATCACAATTACGAATGGATAACTCAGGATATTATGCTATAGGTAAGGTTTTTTCAAAGAGGTCCCTACTTAAAGATCATCTGAAATTGTATTGAAGCAGATCCCTTTGTTTTATGAAGTCCTCATACATATGTCTGTTGTCAAGTTTCACTACATAAGGAACACACAGCATTTGTTACTTCCTTTCATGTTACATGGCTGCAGTAGTTCAAATTTCCATTTCATTTTATTTCTTCTGGATTGTTTTTATTTTTTCCAGAACCGTTGCTGTGGCTCTGAGCCTTATTCTTTCTTTGACAATTTGCCTCATATCTTACATACTAGCTTAAACTCTTATGAAATCCAGGTCAAAAATTAGACTAAGGAGTCACGAAGAATCTCTGTCAACAAAAACCTTTAAACCATTATTCTGGAGCACGTTTTGGAGAAAAAGGTCCTATATCTAATCTTCATAGACTACATAGATAACAAAGGAGTTACTTTTCTCTAGTTTCTACATCTCTGAAATTATAAGGGTTAAAGCTGATTTTATTTCTGTAAGATTTTGAAACAAGGATCCAAGGTGTATTTTAATAATAAAGAACAAACCTTAAGTTTTTTGAAGTTCTTAAATGCAATTTTGCAGTAATTTTCCAAACATTTTACACTATAATTTTTTCTATGTAGATTAATTTATTTCACTGTCTAAATAAAACCTATTCATCCATGAAAGCAGGCAGTAATATGTGATATATGTATTTATAGATAAATATATAAATGAAGAACTCATCTGTATGTAACAAGCGTTATACTGAATATGATTAAGTTCAGTTTTGTTTCTAGAAATAGGTTTATTATAAAAAAAGCACCGTTTTGCTTACACTTGCTGTGTGAGAGTAATTTAGATCCCCACCATATAGACAAACTGCAGTAATACATGTATTATTACTTACCACATCAGAGGAGTTCCAGCAAAGAGCCAACGTATGAGCTGCAGTACTGGCATTAATCCATCCCTCCCTCCTGCCCTATAAAAAAAAGAGAAAATCAAAATGTTGAGATGTGAACTTTAAATCACATAAAGTGAGAACTTTTGGAAGTTGAAGTCCTTCACCTTTTTATTCTCCGTATCATTATTTATGCATTACTATGATGTTAGTCTTTCATCTTTCCTCGAGTAAAATAAATAACCAAAATGCTTCAGCCTTACAAGTTTTCCAAATCTCCAATGACATTTACGGCCGAACCCTGCCGATTTTCGCACCATTTTCTGGGCTGTGAGCACCGGGCGCTGCTGCCATAGCCCCGACCTGCGGCTGGGAGGCGGGGGGCCTCGGGGAGGAGCGTGAGACTCGGGGGCGGAGAGAAGAACAAGTTAATCATTGAAATCGAATAAAAATGAAAGAGCAGTAAGAACAACGC
>JAVKKW010000031.1:11281281-11305403 GCA_034782655.1 Micrastur ruficollis
CCAGCCTTTTCGCTGACAAGGCCCGAGGAACTGAAAAGTCTCCCCACAAAGCCGAAAGGCGGCACCGCGCCAGCTCCTGAGGGGACCATTAACCCCCTCCCGGCTGAAACCAGGACAAGGTCCACAGTAGTATCATGTAGGGAATATTTTTCTCTCAAAATGTTTCAGAACCGATAATATTTAATTCTGGTAGGGTTTTTTTAATATTTATTATGAATCATATGGCAACATGTGAGTCTAAATACTGCTTTCAGTGCCGTGATCTCGACTGTGCTGTAACCCTGACTGGCTGTTGTCTCTTAGAAGACTGACCAGCGCTATCCTCTGATCACATACTTTCAAAATATGTAGTGCGGCTGTACAGCACTGGAAAAAAATCTTTCTTATTCTAAAGGCCTACCAAAACCAGAAATAATTGCAAGTTTTATCAAAGTGAAAGAACACAGTCACATTATATATTTAATCATTCTTGTTTAAAAAGTAGAAATTGAAAAAATACTTCATAATGTTACGAAGTAAATGTGATGGTAACCACTGATAACTTGCTGTAATGGGCACCTTATCATGGATAAAACCATATCTTGAACTGTGTATAACTATTTCATTTAAAAAAAAAAAAAAAAAAAAAGTGCAGCGTAACAAAAACTACTTTTGCCAGAACCTTTTTACCTTGGAGAGGAAGTCAATACAGACAATATACCAAGCAGTGACGAGGATCACTCACTTAACCCTAACTCGCACTTCATTTTCAATTACTGTCACTCCCTAGAAACTGAAGGGTAAGATGTCGATACTAAGATGGTTTCCCTGTGTACCAAGCTCTCTGTACACAGCCTGAAGGAAAGGGTTTTTTTTTTATAATTGCATGAGGTAATTGCATTGTGTTACAACTGCAGATTTCCTGGGAAAGGTAAGAGCGAGATAGTTGCTTCCTTGGCCAGATTTAGAGCAGAGATTTGCCTCTGATTTTCCCCTTCCCTGGGTGAGTGTTTCTAGAACAACTGTCTGACTATCCTATGATTGCTTTCTTTTTGGTTTGCTGATCCAGAAGGTTTTATTTTTGGTGGTCTGTATCAGTTTCAACAAGAAGTTTCCATTTCAATGAATTAATATTTTCTGTAGTGAAAAAAATATTTTGTAAATAAAAGAAAGAAAGCTGCTCACTTTCCAGATGATGTTTTCAGAGTTGTTGATGGGGTTTTCTTTGGTATTTTTGTTTGTTTTATTCAATGTCTCTGAAATTCCTTTAGCTGGCAGCCATGGTTTAGATTTGCTTTGTAAGGCTTTTTTTTAACTATCACTTACCTAACCCGAACAGCCTAATAAAATGGTATTTCAGAAGCTAGTGGCAGTGTTTAGGTAAGGAAAGCTGGAAGAGAACAATGCAGTCGTAACAAAGTGATTTGAGAACTATGCTGAAGGCAAAGAAATTGAGGGTAATGAAGTCCATCAGGGGGGTGAAAAGGGGGTGTGTATTCCTGAGGTTTATGTATTTCCATGTGAAATACTTTGAAATTCAGGTTTTTTGATATGTTGTAGCTGGAAGCTGCAACACATGTATGACAGTGGTAGGGTCATCAGATGCTAGGGAGAACATGTTAATGTACTTAGGTACAAAATGTTCAAAGTTGGGACCCTAAAGGTGAGCCATGTTTTTATCGATTTACATATACAATGTGGAAGCCTTTGGTCTCAGCATAATATGTAGGTATGTAATATTATTCTGCATAATTATTTGTGATATTCAGCTCTCATCATATGCTCAGAAGATTATGTCCAAACAGGACAGTGAAGGACAAACTATAGTTTGGAAAACAGCAGTATTTCTATGTATTGTAAGCCATGCTGAATAGCTGATCATAGATTTGGATGGGTTATTCTCATTCTCTCTCTCTCTCCCCCTCACCCCCTTCTTTGTTTCATTCATCTGGCAGCAGAAGTTATATTAAATTACTGCTGGACTGTGTGTTCTTTTTATCTTCCAGTGCTCTGTACATAATATTCTGTTAATGCTTTTGAAAATAGCATATCAAATGTACATTACTGTATTTCAGTGAGAGAATATTTGACATTCTTCAAAATGCAGTGGACTTCTATTTGACTCTCTCCTAGGAAGGCCCTGTATTGTGTAACATCTGCAGAGGCCAGCTGACTCAACTTTTGTCAAAACAGGCAATCTCGTGGTATAGAATGATCCCCTGAATTCTTCAGAGTTCATCAGGAGGGTTAGAATGGAGCCCTAAATTCTTTACAAAGTCGTAACTTCAGTAGGTGGTGTACACATGAATGCAGTGCAGGTAGTTCATAGCCCTCTGGAACAGAGTATTCCTTTTTAAGACCAACCCTGTTGCACTGGAAGAGTTAAGGGCAATAGAAAGGTACACAGACAAAATATTAGTGAATGTTCTGGAGCGGTTTACCCTCTGGGCTCTCAACCTTTCTCTTTCCACCTCACCAATGCACCCTTCTCATGGTACTGAGTAACAGCCCTATAATGTCTTGAAGAATAATTGTCTGGCATCAGGGATTCTGACTGATAGAAGGAGGATGTAGTACTGAGAGAGTATGGTTTTGGACATATATAAACAACTGGATTTGTGATGTCAGTGAGAAGTTTGATAGTTTGCTTGCTAAGCAAACTAAAAGATCTAAAAGATCTTAGCAAGGGAGAATCTTAAATGGCTGTAGTGTGCATGGGTACCAGCTGTATTTTCAAATAGCACAGTAGTCATGAAAGCAAAATTTAGCTTGCTATCTGGTAGGTAAAGACAGTATAGCAATCTTTGGAATATTCTGTGTTCCTGTCTCTGATGCAAAACCTTGTGCCAAGACAGGCAATTTCAGTCATATTTAAGAGAATATGGTAATGAAGAGGAATACAGATTTATCAGGAACTCAGGAAACTGTCATATAGGTGAGGTCTGTAAATTCCATGTAAATACCTGAGAAGAAAATACTTAAATAGTAAGACGCATCTTAAAGCAAGTACAGGATGAAGGTGCTTGGAACAAAATAGCATGTAGTACATGAGGGTCTGCAATGTCAGGGTTAAGTTCTAAATCCTCTGTCTTCTAGGAAAAAAGTAGAGGACACAGGTAATAAATAAGCAAGCAAAAGAGTAGGAAATAGCAAAGAACATTCTTAAGAAGTTTCAGTTACGAAAGGTACATGTAAATAGACTTCAGCATATGTGTACTTCTGCATGAATGCTGCATACCTAAAGACTATTCTCCTTGAATGACTGAATTAAATTGGGTTCATTTAAATGAGCACAGTGATAAGATAGTCATCTTGATAGGAATGTTTGATATAATAATTCCAAAGTAGACATTTCATTTTAACTTTATGGTGTATTTTACAGTTCATGACTGGCATGATATATTAAAACATAGAATCAGGTAAGATAGTTAAGGCAACTGTTTCAGCAGTACTATAGAATCTCTATGGATTTAAATGTGGTATCCAAATACAGAGAGAATCAGGTCTATACTTTCTACCATGCAATGATGATAAGTGACAAAAAACATGAAACACAAGAGTAAGAAGGTTGCAAAGTATAGTAATAATGGGAGGCTTCAGTTAACTTCATAAATCTTGGATAAATGTCATACCAGGACAGAATGCTTCCTTCTGTCATATCTAAAATTTGAGTCAGTGCTTTTTGGAGCAGTCAGTCAGAAAAAATCTTCAAGAGGAGATGTAGCACTCAATTTAGATCTGATTCAAGATGTACTGGAGATCATAACGGACTTAAATTTAACATCTTTATATAAAAGAAGCAGCCAGGTAATTTCATTCCTAGGGAATTTTTAAGACAAGAAACTGCTTAAAGGAAAATGAAAAGAAACAGATAAAACATTAACCTGGTTATCCAGGTTGATGATTCCAGATGGCAAAGGGGTTGTTTAAAGTCAATGTATTTGATATTATATTGGAGTTAACGTAGAACACAATTTAGCAGAAAATGCTAGAGGAATGACAGGCCAGCCAAATTTATCCAGCAGGTTAAGCAGGAGAACAAAGGTCTTTTAAGGTAAAGTTTACAGTGACAATTTCTGGAAAATAAGAACAGAAAACTGCATCAATTCCAGCAAGTTCAAAACAAAGCCTTAACAGACTAATGGAAGAGTTATTTTGAGGATGAACTTGTTAAATCATAAAAATTTATAACAAGTTTTTCAAACATCAGGAGCTCTGCTAGAAATTTGCATTGCACACATGAGTTATAACATATAACATATGTAATGTTATAACCTCTGTTATGGCATATATGATAATATATAACAAGTTACATGTGTTATGCTAGATATAATATACATGTTACTATGTTATAAATCTATATAGCTGTATATAGCATATGTTATGTATAGCATGTGGCATATATATATCTAATATACATAATGTATATAATTTTATATGTAGAACAACATATATGTTCTATATTATAGTGTACGTTTTAATGCTAATGAAAACAAATTAGAAACCTGTGGCAAGTCAACATAGTATTCTATGCTGTGTCTTGATTGAACTATGTTGACCCATCAAGGGCTTTGCTTCAAGTTCAAATCTCATCTTTATCTTTTTAATGTCTATGTTAATAATTTCAATGAGTACAAATGGACAGACCCCATTTCTAGAGGATAATCCCGATTTTTTCATTTTATCTTTGCTATAGGATTTTACAGCCTGCGCTAGAGAAGGTCCCATTTAATGCTAGTAAGTCGTTCCATTTGCTTTATAGGCATCAATTTGGATATTGGTTTGTGCCTGTGTATAAATCAGTGAAAGGCTTTATGTCTGATTTTTCAAGGTATTTTTATTCTCCTTTTCCCAATAAATTAATTACTTTATTATTACATTTAGTATTATATTAATTACATTTTTATTACTGACCTCTTCTGTGTGACCCTGATTTGCACAATATGTTTGGCAGTATCCTGAAAAGAAACAAAAATATTTGACTGGTATCGTAGGTAGAAGTACTTGTCAGTTTGTATAAGTTAATTTAATAGAAGATTTATGATGAAACTAAGGTAGGATAATATTTTATGAGGTGGAATACATGAAATCTAAACAAGTACTCTGAGAAAATTAATGAATTGTATTTGATCCCTCAGATTTTTTAAAGCACAGTGCCTGCTGTCTTATTCTGACATTAACAGGAAATTATTCTGATATTTTAGTAAAATACTTTCTTATGCAAAAATCCTCCTTATTTTAAAATACTATTTTTATGATCTGTTGTGACTGCCAGTGTCTTGAGAGCATAATGAAATTATAAAAAAAAAAAAAAAAAAAAAAAAAAGGACTTGTAGCTTAATGAGATCTGGGTTAAATTAATTAATTCTAAGACTGTTTGTTTTGTGTGTTTGTAAGTGCATATGTGCAAAAGCAAGAAAAGACCTTAAAAATGACCCTATTTGGCAGCATGTGAAAGATGCAGAGGTATTCCAAAAAGGTGTTTTGTGGACATGCTTTAAAACAGAAAATGTTGGCTTCTCTCGACTGTATAATCTTAGGGGCATCTCCACCTTTAATTTCTTGGAGTTACATTTTTCAGCTCCATTTAAAGGCCATAGAAAATAATGCAGAACTGAATTCTGATTGTTTACTTTTTAATTGAAGGATACGTGAAATGTTAAAATCTGATTTATCCTGGTTTCTTGGAGGATCTGTACAATAACTCTCACATTTTATTTTGAGAGGTAGCTCAGTCTTCTGTATTACCTGTTTTCTTCAGTATTCATTGGATTTTTCATTAGTGACAGTTTAATAAAAGTAAAAATAATTTATTTTCCAGGACTAAAGCTCACAGATTCTTATCATAATTCAAGTTTAGAAGGAAATAAATTCTGCTTTTCATGATAGAGGAGTGAAGTTAGACTGGTTTAGTTTTATTTTGACATCGAGCTTTGCCGTGAATGGCAGTTACCTGTTCTGCAGTCGTCAGCTGGAATAGAGAGAATGTTGCATGCAGAAACTGCTGCATGCACTAGTGTACAGACACTTCAGATGGATATCCAGTTCTGACAATTTCCCCAAAAATGTAAGAGAACTTCCCACATAATCCACTTGGGACTTCTGTATTTGTCTGCTTCAGCTTTATTTTCTGGGCATTCTTTAAATATTATTCTTTGCAGGTCCTGACAAAGGCGTAGGCAGCCTATCTTTTAACATTTAGTCCCCACAACATACTTCTGAATTAATAGATTGCAATTAGTAAGTTACGGATCTCATTTTGACATCTCCTGAGACAATTCCTGAGTTCCCAAAGGGGACTAACAGCATTGTATCTATAGCACATCACAGAACTGTTCGTGCAGTACATCATCTAGGAGGTAGTAGCACTCTCAGTATAGATTCTGAATAACTGAATTTATGCAAGCCTTAATATTTTGCAAGGCTCTCCTCATCTTAATCTGTGTTAACACAGCTAATGAGATCTGGTTGTAATGTCGTTATGCGTGTTTTGTATTTCTAGCATGCATGGAAATCAAAGGAAAGCTACCATAGCTTCCTCTTGATCAGAATGTTACCTAGCAAGTGTCATATTTTCCCCATAGATTGTGTTTTGAACATCTGTGTAGAAAATATTTTCTTGAATATGAATGGTAGAGAATGCTAAGCTCGCCATAGAACATAAATTACTTGTCCTTTAGTTATTGTAGTTCAAGTTTTTAATACTATGCCCATTCTTCCTTGTGGCTGGAGAATAAGCAGAGAGTCTCTGATACCGATTCTAGCACAAATTCTTTCAGAAGACACACAGATACTGCACATTTGAATTAAGACAAAAAGTAAATGGCCTGATTATACTTCTCCCACTTGCTTATGTTTGTGAATTTTTACTGTAATTATAAATATATGCTAAATATATTAGTGTGAAGTGTGTATTTTAAAACTGTTTCTGCTAGTATTAGGAAACTAGTTGTGCAGAGCAATGTAAATCATCCATTTAGCAAATTACAATAAGTAAATGGAAATAGAAGCATTAATTTTTGAGAAGAAAACAACAACAGTTTGCACTCTACAAAACTCTTATATTCAAATAAAAGAATTCTTAGTTTTCCTTCCATTCTCTGTTATGTTGCATTAACATACTGTCAGTGGGCTACAAATAAAACTGAAAGTAACAGACATACACAGTAACAGGGAGATAATATTTACAGTAATGGGAGAGATTGCTTGGAACTTCTCCAGAAACTGCTGTAGTCTTAGTTGCTGTTATTTACAAAAAAAAAAGACTAGTGGTGAATGTTTTTTTCCTCATCAACCACAAAAATCAGCTTTTTTCCAATGTATTATTAAGATTTTGAGGCTATTGCATCCAATGGCAACAAATAGAAGTAAATTGTTTGAAAAGAGTTGAGCCAAAGGTGAGATGAGAATGAAGAAAACCAAGAATTTTTGCATTAGAGGATGATTTATGAGGTAACATTAAGAAGATAAATACGTGCAATCTGACTAAGTGATATCTGAGATGGTGCAACAAGCTGAGCACAAGGGTGAACACTTGCATGAAGATGAAATATTTTCACAAGACATGTAATGGCATAATGGAGTGACAATAGGCAGCGGATTTTAGGCTGGCTATCATTATATTTCTTAGCACATCAGTTTGATAGAATAAAAAATGATGGCTTGATTTAGCAATCTCAGGAAGTTCAAGTTGGCAAAGTAATGACCTGCCTTTGATGGTAGTTGAATGTTGAATGAATTCTCTAAGTAATTCCAGAAGTGGGCATTTTTTTCATTTTTTACTGCTATATTTCTTCCCAAATTTTATATTTCTTCCCAAAACTACCTGTTGTATATTCTCCCCTATGAACAAGTAGTTTTCAAAATTATTGGTACATTAAAAATAAATTTGAATCATTTGAAAATATTAGTACTTCATTTTAAAACAGCAGTTTTAATTTTTAGAAAGTGTTCTATAAAATTATTGGTTCGTATTCCTTTAGAGTGAAGACTTATGGCCACAGGAGGCAGTGACAGCAAATAACTTTGTTCTTCAAAAGACATAATACTGGTAGATTTTTATACCCTGTTTCCTGCACAAGCCTGATAAGCCCCCAAAAAGACTAATCCATTTGCACACTGAGAATTGTGAGAAAGCTAGAAAATTACTTTTACATCAGGAAGTAATTTGAACAGAAACTTACTTGGCATTTCTGTATATACATACATTTTTTCTCATTAAAATGAAACAGGTACAAAAAAGTTTCTCTGCCTTAATTGTCTTTATTCAGTAATTCAGTGAGACTGAGAACTCTGGAGAATCTCATTCCTCAAAAGCTTATTTCTGTAGTCAACTTTCTTTTATTTAATTATGCTTAGCCATATCCTCATAAGGCCATTGCAGTGTTTAAGTCACTGCATATGCCGAGAGATACCCGAATGGAAATTTGCATAGGTATGTAAGGTATTATTATTATTACTGTATGGTAAGCTGTAGATTCCAGCTGAATGGTGTTAGGTGAACAGTTGCCATGCTGTTTTCCCAAGAAACGTAATGGGAATCCATAAATATCCTCTGCTCTCCAGTGAAATCTCTCCTCCCTTCCTGTCCTGTCCTCCCCTGCCCCCTGACAGTTTTTGAAGGTTTGTTTCTGGACATCAGCATTCTATTTATAAACATCCACAGTTACCAAGTTTTGTAACAAGGGCCATCTTTGAAGAACAGTTTTCCCTTCTTAGCCTGCAATTATTCTATTTACGGCTCTAGTTTAGTAACCATTGAAGTCTGTTATACAATTGTTATTGATTCCATGAGGTTTTGGAGCAAATATTGAGACTGATGAATAAGCACCCTTGCTTAAGACAGCATTTAAACATGCATTTTTCACTAGTACAGTCAGTAAAACTGGTGCACAGTCTTTAAGCACTGAAGAAGGAAGAACTTAATCATATGTGTAAGAGTCTTTGACCAAGAACTTGGTAATGATTCTTAAGTGTTTTTTGAACAAGAACCTAATGATGTGGGTTTCATACCTTGGCTACAACTTCGCTGTGTGTTTTACTGTTTATGTAGAAGCTCGGTTTTCCTTGGCCTGTTGCTATGGCATATTCTTCGGAGACCGTGTGCTGTTACAAGTGAGTACGCAGCACACAAAAGAAAGAGACAACTCTGGTTATTCAGGAAGAAGAGAACTGCGTGCCTTCAGATTTATATATAGATTAAGAAGGTTCAAGAAGGGGGAACAAACTTTGTTTTTTGTCTTCCTGCAGAAATCTCACCTCCTCAGAGTGGAGGATAAAGATTGTCTCAGGAGTTTTTATGATGGAGGATACTACCTGAGACAGAGTTTAATTTTTAGCATTCTGTCACACAGCTTGCTTAGTAGTATTCTTGGTGACAGAGTTAGCCCATATTGAAGTAATTTCAGTATCACACTAACAAAGGTCAGTTTCCTTGGGTTTTTTCCTTCTTGTTGTTGTAGGCCCTAAGCAGTCATTTGCTGTCAGTTGTAGTTTAACTGTTCCGATACCCTTTGTCGTTTATGTAAGGACCATTAGAATTTTAAATTATTATTGTAATTATTTTGGAAAACACTCAGGAATCAGGTTCATTGTCAGATTTATAATTAGGTCAAAGACACTTCATTTAGTGTGTTTACACTATGGAGCATTGCATGTACTGTTGAGGAACTGTTGGGGAGAGTTGCTCATAATTTATTCTGTATTTTATTTTCAGCATAAAATACTAAACCAACTGAACCATAAGCCTTAGGTGAATAGATTTCTCTACTTGTGGTGTTTACTGCTTGGATAAATTAGGTGTACATAATAACCAGCTGTCGACCTCCAGATGTAATACGGTCAAGCTGCATAAATTCTGCAGACTCAGACGCTATGACTTTCCCTGATGTAGGACTTGGTGGGCTGCTGTAAATAATTTCATACTGTGTAACCGAATTTCATGCCAGCTTTGTTTTTATTTTTATTTTCCTAGTAATTTAATGAAAAGCATGTTTCGGTAGCAAGGTCTGATTGCAGCGAAGCTGCCAGAGCTCTATTTTTTGAGAACATGGATACAGAAGAAACCAGAGAACGTGAAATTTCAACTACAGTGCTTCCAGCGAATGACAGAAAATTCATGAGTGAAAAGTCCTCACTTCTAATAAAATGCTTAGCTGTAATGCAGATATTACAGGATCAGTAACACATTCTGAGGTTTTCTTCTCCCTTCCTTAATTTTGTTGCTCAGGGTAATGACGGAATAAGGTCTTTAAGAGCCTGAGCTGCTCAGAAATTTCAGTTAAACTGATGAATAAATTGGATAGCATAACTGACCATCAAAACAGTTCTTATTCTCTAATGGGAAAGTTTCAAAAGCCTATTAGATGTTTGAAGGCTGTTGATGGGTAGAAGGGAAGGAGAGAGGATGAGAGAAACATGGCAGAAAAACCTTTAACTCCTTGGAGCTTTGTAAGAAAGCAAAATGAGAAAATAAGCAACATACTTTATCAAATCTTTGGACTACTACATTTTTTCTCTTCTATGAAATTTTAACAAAATATTATCATAGTATGAGAGAGAAAACAGTTTTGGAGACTTAGATCTTCCCAATTTAGGCATATCAGGTTGCACTTCACCCACAAAACAGGAAAAAAAATGTTCCAAGCTGATACATTAAATGGGTTTGAATGTCCTCGAATGCTTTACTAGTGAATACAAGCCCACCAGCTCAAATCCAGTAAATAAAATGAAAGATAAATTGCAACAGCTAGGTGTACATAAATGGTGTAACAGCAACTTGAAAAAAAGTAAAACATAAAGTAAATAAATGTTTTTAAATTGTCATTTAAGAGCAGTCCCAGCCTACGCAATCATCTGAGAGAAAAGACGACGTGTATGGGCTATTCACAGGAAACTACCTGTAGACTAAGTGACTGGGAACTGATAGCCACAGCGGGATTAAGATTTGGATTCAGGAATCGCTGGAATATAAGCAAGTTATTTGAATGCTTCAAGTAGATTATTTACAAACACGCCTTTTCATATTTTGTGGATAGCTTTGCTTTAGTGTGTCAACCTGGATTTAATGGAACGTGAAAATGTTACTCAAAAATGGAAAGTGGCATGAAACTTTGGACAAACTAAGCAACAGAGTGGTTCCCTCAAGTCTCACAACTTGTGTTGATCCTCGTATTGCTATGCTCGGTTTTATCAGAAGCTGAGAGAAGGCTTCATGATCTACAGTTCTGCCTTTGACAGTAGTTGAGACAGCTGAATCAGTCATTTTTATGCCAATTCAAAAAATAACCTGATGAAAGCCACAAACCTTTTTCTGGAGTAAAATACTGAGTTAAATTAATGACATTATTAAAAAATGTTATTTTGTTGATCAACATTTAGTTAAATTTTTAGCCACCTTTGATAGGTAGCTGACAATCAAAGTTAATTTTGCATACTTTGAATCAAGTCAATTTTTGTTCACTTGCTGGTTTTCACTTATCAGAGAAGAACTCTGTGATGAAATATATAAATTAAAGTTTGAAAGAATTGATTCCAAAGATTACTAGTGCTGTTTTTTCATGTGATAGCAATAACTTGCAATATGAATTACTAAACAATGTTATGTTAGATAACTTGTTTGTCTTGCACTAAAATAGAAATATGGCTCTATAAAGAAAAAATACTACAAAGACCTCAATCCTTTATGTTATTTCATTTGTTTTCATGAGTAATTCCAGCAGAAAATCTTAAGTCAAACTGCTCTAGATAAAACTCACTATTTCTATTCTAACTAAAATAAATCAGAGTCTATAAGTCAGCGAGTACTTCCAAACCAAAATCAGTTACGGATTTGATTAGCCTTCCCCTGTTTATGAGGGCGTGATATAATACAGTTTTCCAAGTTAGTGTGTATATTCCCTATTTTCAAGTACTTGTACATGTACTTTGAGACTCTGTCATGCTGAAATGGAAGTAAAGTATCAATTCAAACTTCAAATAACGTACTAGAAAAAAAATTTGTAGGATTTGGGGGAAATACGATGTTGACTTTTATGAAACCAATACCTCTTAATTTTATTTTATATAGTAGTGTAAAAAAAAAAGCAAGGCTAAAGGCAGGCAAAAAATGCCCATTGCGTACAATTTTGAACATAACAGTTTTGCTGACAGGTACAGATTTCGTTAATCAGGTTCAGTTTATTTATCAGTTTGAAGAAACTATTTTCAATCTATATGAAGTGTAAGAATGAGGAAACTCAAGTGACTCTTTTCATGGGGGAGCTACTAAGCCTGTCAAGGGAAGAGGTTTCAGACACTGCAGGATGCAGTGGGCAAGAGCCATAGCACAACTCTGGGAGCCTACACTTGGTGTAGAGAAATGGTGTGACTGTAGCAAGGAACAGTGCCAGCTAGCCAGGCTTCAGCAGAGATGGGAAGAACTTTCTAGAGACTGGAACGGACTAGGCAGCGTTTGCTGCCACCAAAATAATAATTTCATTGCGTGAAAAATAGTGGTGTCTTCACAAGTTAAGATATAGTAGGCAGGAGAAAATCTGTGTGCTAATGTTTCTAGTTCCATCTTTTGTAGGTGTTTTGAGCTCTTTATATTGAAAACATGTCTAGTTTTTATTTAAATTAAAATAAGCTTTTCTGCATTAAAAAAACCCTCTGATATGTTGATGGATTTTACTTTAGAGAGAAGATCTAGGCACTTCCACTGCAAGACTGTGGGCGATTCAAGGTTTGATCAGAACGAGTTAGGCACTTAGCTCGATAACACTTTTTTGTCTATCCCCTTAGTCACCTTTCTACACCTTTAAGTGCCTCATAATTTTTATGAAGCTATCCACTGGAAGATTTAGAAAGCGTACCAGACTACTGAAAGCTGACATGCAATACTGCCGTATCTTACTCTCTATTTCACATGCTAGGCAGCTTGATACCAGTCTTGTCAATTTTTCACCACTCTGCTTTAGTGTAGCTCTTTTCCCCTCACATAAATTTCACAGGTTGATGTAAAGGTGCCTTCCATCAACTTTAATTCAAAAGCAAGTTCTCTGAATTCTGAACAGGTCAAAAATCCCTCAGTATGTCATGCATGGTTTTGTATCTTTGCTCTGGCGGATTATTTTTTGGTTTTGGTGTCACCCACACCCACACCCACACCCCACACCCCTATTTCTTCTACGAACTCATATTTCAGATGTTATTGTTCATGTAATGAGTAATTAATTTTCAGGATTTTCATATCTTTCAGATCTGCTGTAGTCTATTTTAGGCCTGACTCTTCATTTAGCCATGTAGGTTTTTGTGCTTCTCTCCCTTCCTCCGCTCTAATGAATCTTTCCATACTTTTGATTTCTTACCCACTTACAAAGAAGGTTTGTCTTATATAAAACATATTTTATCTTAAGTTCTGCTTAGGCTTTACTTTAAAACATAAGTTAAATACCTTTATTAAAAAACTAATTACCGTATGACCTAACTGACTTAATAAAAGGCTGCCAAAGACATTTGTTCTCACCTTGTGCTTCAAGGTTTCTTTTACTTATTAAAATGAGATGAAATATTACTTACAGTTGAAAATGGTCATGCTGAATCTATCATTTTCTTTCTAAGTAATCAAGTTAAGATCAAAATATGTTCATTCATCTTCATGCCTTAGCCACTTTAAATTTATTTCTGTTTTTCAAATCTTTCCATAGTCTTTGTTGTGGAGATAAATAAGGAATTAATTTCTGATTTTTAACAGTGCTTGCCATAATATGCTGTAATGTCTCCTGGTTCACAGAGGAAGGGGCTTGCTTATGTGAGTCCAATTCCTCTCAAATGTTGAATTTAACACATTACCCTTTATATATTGCTGAGTCTTTCTGTAGAGCTCACGTTCAAGCCCGACCTTTCAGCACTGTGAAGAAAGACATGAGTATAAATTCCAAAGGGTTGTCAATCAGTGTGATACTAAAATATTGCAGAGAAGAAATTACCGTATGCATTTCAGAAATCCCTTCAAAATACCATAGCCTATGCTTTCATTGTAAATGCAGTTGGTTGATTTCACCTACCTGTAGCCATGTGCTGGCTCTATTGCAGAAGTGAAGCAGTGTTAATCTTTTCTATGTAAGCCTGTATGGAATATACAGTATGAAACTCTGTGTGAATTCTGAGACTCCTGAACTCAGAAAACAAAGATAAACCGATGCTGGAAGAATGTAACCGGAGTGCTGGATAAGAATTAATTCTTAGTATTTATTGATAATTTATTGATACCTTCCATATATTTTAATGCTTTATGGAATTTGAACATTTGTCTGCAAATCTTTAATCAAATCTGACACAAAAATACATTAATTAAGAATGCTTAACAGAATTAAGTCCACTGGGGGGCGGGAGGGGGGGCGGGGCGAGAATCAGATGTGGCTTACATTGTCTTGTTATTCCTTTTACTTCTGACTTAACCCAGCTGCCTGTCATGAGATTTAAGGTTACTGCATCATATTACACTAGTAGAAAGGAAGTGCCAGTTAAGCAGAAGGACTGTTTTGCCAAAGTTTGCCATAAAAATAACAATAAAAATAAAGTCTCTGCTGTAAATCCCTCATAGCAGGAATCCAGATAAGCATCAAAATTTCACTATGCAATGCTTGTTAAAACATTTTCATATGGCTTAATTCAATAAGCACACATCTAATTGTGGTGTTCTGCTGTTTTCCTTGGGCCAGCACAGATACTCATCTGTCCTTACAACGAGTCAGTACAGGAACCTAAACCAGTAGAAAATGACCTTCTGAAAAACAGCTGATAAGCTCATCAAGCAGAATACCTTTCTTCTGGTTTAACTCTGTCTTCTGGATATTCACCATGATATCACACAAAGTGCATTGAGCAAAGAGCATGTAACTTTATGGAAACACAGATCTGTAGCTTGACTCAAAATAGAATCTAACAGCATGAAGGAATACAAGTAAGGTGCGAAGGAGGCTTGCTTATCAAAACTTCAAATCACTGAATGGCAAATTGGTTTAAAGCAATACTATGAGAAAATGCAATATTTTACCTATTTCTTAAATTCATATACAGACATACACATAAAGATATGCAGTTATACGTGGAGAGAAAAAAACGGTTCTGTCGTTCTGTGTTTCATAATAATTTTTTCATTAGCATAGACTCATATCCTGTAAGTGAGAATTACTTCTTAATAATGCTAAGGTTTATGGACTGTACGGCAAGGGTTGGTGGCTGAATAGTTTGAGCTTCTTTGTTAGCTGTAAAACACCATGATATTTAAACTTGGCCTTCAATACTGCCAACAACACCTGGTAAAGGAGTTAGTTCCATTTAAAACACTGCTAAGCTTCCGACTCACTCCAGAAACAGGCCATCATCATCCTTCAAGAAAGTGAATAAGGCATAAAAGAATATTTTACAATTCAGGATATTTTAGAAAGGGGAAGATGAGAGGGAGGTGGAAGTAAATATACTGGTCATCATAACAGTCTTTTAATTGGACCATATTTTTTAGCATTACTAATACCTAGTGTATGATGCAAATTGGTACCTATTCAAATGTTAACAGTGTGAGGGAGAAATACAAACAAAATATTATTTCTGTTTAATTCTGCAGATGTGCCAGGAGTGTCAAGGCCAACAGACCTATGTGATTTTGATGAAGAAATTAGTTTCAAAGGTACTGAATTGTGTGTTTCTACAGGATTTTGTTGCATCATTTAGATGGGGGTTTTTTTCAGATTAAATTGTAGGTACATGTTTGGGATTTGCGCAGTAGTATCTGTCCCAGATTTTCTCACAACATAGGTGATTTCTGTGTATATTAGTCATTATTTTAGAAAAGCCCAGTGAGAAAATTATAATAATCAGCATAGTCCTACTTATTCCAACTACTGTTTGTAATCAGACTAGGCATGCAGGTTATTCCCAAGCAGAATTAATATGTGGTTTGACTGTCAAGCAGAACAGCCAGTGTTTCTTTATGCCAAGTTTAAATGATTAATGAACTCCAGGAAGGGGAAGAAGATTCCGTCATGACATAACTGACTTAAACTAATAACTTGCACTTTGGACTGATGACAATACTAATGTTCTGATCCACTGTACATCTGCAATTATTCTGCAATACTACACATGGATTGTATTATACAAGGATGGCCTTTGTTTTCCTAACAGACTTAGCTACTCTGCCAAGAGATCTTGGGAGATTTATTCTAACAATATTGGTCCCCAAGAGACAACCACAAAGCACTGTCCATGTTTCAAATGTAGAACTGTTTCTTTTTGTCTCTTCAACACAGCAGCAGCCAAGATTTACGGCAGTAGAATAGTGTTGCAATGCTACTGGTTAAACTGCCCCTTCCACACACAGAAGTCTTAAAGCAAGAGTCCTTGTGTTGGTAGGGCATGATGAATGATAAATAACAGCCCATATTTCAGACAGTATTTTAAACTTGAATGCTCAGAATGCAAGGCAAATCATCTGTGTTTAGCACTGGTTTTGGTTTCTGGGGCATTTAGACCAGATTTGCAGAGAATCAGGAGCTTCTGACAGCAGGTTCTGGCTCTGTAAGGGGAGGAGAGGAGACAACTGTGACCAATGGTTCTGCAAACTGCACAGAAACTTGGGCAGATTCTCTTGACACTTTGAACCTTCTGCTCTGACTGTGTGTGTACGACATAACCAAAACATTGACTGGACAAAATAGTAGATATTTCCATCCTCTTTGTCTACGATCCTCAGTATTGAAAAGTGCTAAGTATACTCTATTGCTTGCAGCAGCAGCAGCTAGTATCTGAAATGTAAAATACCTGCTTGTCATATGAAACTGTTGACCTGATGAATAAATGATGGCATTGTATATCTCCACCTATATAAATAGACAGCCACTTCACATATCCATGTATTTCTATTACAGAACTAGAACAGAAGATCATGCTGGCAAATAATAATACTGAGGAAGTGAAGCAGTCTATTTGACAGAAGTCACAAAAATGTCCTGTCGTACACCTTCTCTCTAAAGGACAGATGGGCACAATAGTGTCCCCACAACATGGATACTTTCTAGGAAAACATGACCTCAATTTGGCAACGGAATTATTCTCTAGTTTGTAACAATGGGCTGCATGTGTCATAAAAGATGGGTAGGTTGACAGTGTTTTGTATGTGGTATCTTATTATATGCTCTACAATACTGCTAGGTCCCTTCAGTTAATGGCTGCTTCTTTCCTGTTTGGACCCATTTTTACCTGGTTTTGGATTATTTTATTTATTAGGCTTGTTAATACCTGCTACGTCAATGTTTTGCTTTTGCATTTGTCTCTCAACCTTTGTTTTGCTAGAGTAAATTAGTTCTCTTTTACTGTCCTTTTGTAAGGTAAACTATTTCCTGAGATCTTACGAGAAGTCCCACTGTATATTTTTGAGAGTCTTTTTCTCCTCTTCTTCAACCGTAATATATTATGGATAGATGGGATTAATAAAATTGTCATAATTTCATTTGAAATGGAAGTAGAGAGCCCTTAGGCTAGATCATCTAGGTAATTTGTTGAGTGGATGTCTATATTCACTTGTGATTTTTATCAGTTCTAGTGGGACTGATGGCTTACTTGCTTTTGAAAAATCTCATAGCCCGTAGTGGTGTAGTTTCATTGTTAGAGCTAGCTGGATTAAGTTGATCTGAGTATATTTTTACAAATTGTTCTAGTTGGCAGCATGTATATGAGTAAGATTTCTTTCAGAGATCCTCAGTAACTTTTGTTAACAACTTGTTACGTGCTTAATTCATTTTGGAAAATGGCTCTTCATAACTTTTACAAATTTAACATGTGGAATTGAAATGTATCCCTCATAATTCTGTATAAGCTAGAGGGTTTCCAAAAGGATTTGATGTACCAGTCACAGCTTGAGTCCTCTGAGAGAAGTTTACTGGCATAGCTTTAATTACCAACTTGAAATGAAAGGTATTGTTCTAAATTTTTTGCACATAGTATTTGTCCTTATATTTCAGATATTTTTTATGAGTTAGCAGAAAATCGAAAAGCAGTTTGCATGCACACATAACTATGCATACTAGAAGAATAAATTAATGTAATTGTATGGATGACAATATAATAATAAGTAATCAATGAGTCTAAAGCCACTCTGTATTAGACATTTCCTGTGTTTCTTCCTTCTAAGGAATCTGACTCAGTTACTTACTTTTAAGCACATATTTTATAAAAATCTAGATTCATAACTCACGTTCTTTTCTAGGTGCCAAATAGCAAGTGTAAAACTTCTCCAGAGATCTAATAGAAAGCTCTGCCACTTCTTGGTGTTTCACACTCTTCTCTGTTCTTAGCTACCCTTGTGTGAACTCACTTCACATCGATTAACCTAATATGTCACTGTTTCATTTGAAGGCATTATGTCTTCATGTAATAAGGCACTATTGATTCTTCTTCCCAGCCTAACGAAACAACACAGATGAAAAAATATTGTCCCTGTTTCACGATACTTAAAATTGTGTTAGAGATGGATTTCCATAAGCAGCTGACCAGAAGCACTAGGCAGGTAATGAAATCCTACATTAAGAGGAAAAAACCAAACTGGTTTCCAAAAAGACAAGATGCACAGAAAATAATTGTAAGAGATTGTTTAACTGTACGTATTATCAAAGCCAAAAATACCTTTTAGCACATTTTTTTGTCTCACAGACTCTGATCAGCTGACACTAGTAAAGGTGTCTTATGTGTCTGTGAAATGAAACTAGTGACATACAATAGAGGTGCATAAAAAGTTAGTTTTGGATTAGGAACTCAGCAATGGTCCTTGTATTTCTAAATTCAAGCAAGACTTGAAGACAAGAATTGACTTTCTTTTCATTATGCATTATAATATAACCTAAGGAAACTTCCCTTCATTTCAGTCTGATAGTGAGCAAGGTTGGGAAATTCTTATCTACCTAATCTACCTTTGTACTTTATGTATACCATGGTCTTTTATTAGCATAGCATAGGATTGTGTTTATTGCAGACTATAAGTTCAACAGAAGATCAGGCCTTGTATAGATAAAAACAGGAAATATTTTAATTTCCTAGATAATATAGCATGTCAGATTTTCTTTTGAAATCTTTAATCTTTTGTTGGTCAAAAAATCAGTTACCATTATCACCATCATTATCACTAGTCTATTTTTTACTACACTGACTACGCATTCACACATTATTTTTTTTTCTTATGGGAGGTACCAAATAAATTTAACATTATTGGCCTGTTGTCAGAGTTCAATGAAAAGCAAAAATCCTTACTTTTGTGGTTAAGTTCCAAAGAAATATTCAATATATTTCATATGGCCTAGAATTAGCCATAACATGAATGGAGAAGAATGAGATTTTAATCCAGCTGTAAAGCTAATTGCAGGCAGTGGTGATTGTGATATTCCCCTGATAAATCCATAACTAATATACTAATGGTCATCACATCCCTACAGAGTTTGGAATATCAGCAATTAAAAATATGATATTCCTTATCTTGGGACATTTTTTTCAGGCTTCTAATACATGTTTAGTAAGCTGTTTCTTATAGGCCTGTTCTGTTAGATTCTTACATGAGTTTCAACATTTCAGCAAGTAAGCACATCCTCCAAGGACTGTCTATGGCACTTTAGTCACTTTTTAAAAACACTGTATCACACTTATTATGCTCATCAGGAAGTCTAGCTTAACAGTTTACAGTGACATTTTAAAAAACCTTCTCTAAAACTGCTTTCTCCTGCAATAGAAGCAACACCATGAGACTTCCAGTTGGATTTGGTCAATGTCAGTTTTATAAGATGCAAAAAAACCTTGTAAAAACCCATTGCTTATCTACATCTTTAAGCATCTGAATGTGTGTTTAACTCTTACAATGTGTGTATCTTTGTGTGTGTACAATAATAATTTAGTTCATGAATAAATGACAGCACATCTCACCTTCCATACTTGAAAGTGTTGATAAAGAGTGTGGCAGTTGCACCAGTGAAACTCACATTGAATTCTCCAAGACCAGTCCAGTGAAAGATGTGTCTTTTTCTAGACTGCCTCTGACTGGAAAATTTAGTCTAGTCTTTAATTCCAAAAGCTGCCTTTACGTATCTTGTTTCTACATAGAACTTTATAGTATACTTAAGATTTGAGTTAATTATTTAATCTGTGGCCTTTTGGGAATAATGGATCATTAAAACCCAAGACTTCCCGGAGCTGTAAAAACTTTTGAGTGGAAACATCTGCTGATCCATGCTACAGTTATGTATGAATAACTATTGGAAACCAAACTAATATTCTGCACACTCTCAGGCATAATTTTAAAAAATCCAGGTATGTCTGTGAAAACACAACCAAAACCTCTTTTCTGATCTGATCACAAGGAACAGGACAGAAGAATTTCAGCCCTGATGAGTGAAATTCTGTGAGATGGTGAACTATTAAAAGCTGCATTATAATTAATTACACTAAGACTGAAGTAGGAATGACATTCTGGTTATAAATGTTGTGTATATCCAGGCATAAATTTCACTTCAACAATGTACATAAAGAGGTGAGTCACCCCTTCTCCTGAAGCTGAGCAAATATTTAAATATTTTACTAAACTTGGCTGCATTGTTGTGTGTTATAACTGCAGAGCAGATATAAAACAGTACCAACATTTAGATATACTTCAAACTGAGAATTAGGCCTTAAAAACAAACTTCATGCTTCTCTTGTAATACATTTATTAGGTTTGCATTATTAATTTTATGCAGTTTTCTGGTTGTTTTGGGGGTGCTGTGGTTTTTCACGTAACAATATAAGAAAAGATTGTCAGCCCTAATCTGCACACAACCAGAATTGTCATGCTCCAGCTGTTTCGTTTCTCTAGCGATGCAGAGCAGATACAAAATCTGCTTAATTGGCCAGTTAACCAGATTTATAGTTGGTTTGCAATGCCAGAATGACAGTTAAGTGTTCTGCAGTACATTAATACTTACTGAGAAGTTGTCTTTCCTGTTTTTGAATTTGTTTTAAAATTGACTCCTAAATTTGCTTTGCATGATTGCAAATCCAGACAGGACCCTTACAGTGACTGTAGACCACTGGTATTTCTGAATTAATTTTATCCATTGTTTTTCTTTTCTGTGTGTTTCAGCGACATTTCACCCTGCAATGCAAATGATCATTTTTGATCATTTAAGTTACTTTGGTTCCTACTTTGAAAGTCATGTGGGCAGGTCTTTGAGAGTAATTTTAAACCATTATTTGTAGCCCCGTTAAGCAGCAGGAAAGAGGAGAAAGAAGGTTAGCTATTGGTCTTTGTCCAGCACAAACTATTGAAATTGATTTGGTTTCAGGCTGCGAGTTAAAAGCAAGCTAATGCATTATAGACGATGGATCTATACCACGCTGTGTTAATATACACCGGGGGATTTTTTCGTTCCCTGTTTTGCACTTGGCTGTAAACCCCAGGGTCTGATTCTGATTTTTCTTTAGCATATTCCGGTGTAAATGAGTGACTCTACTCCACTGAATCCACGCTGTTACCAGAGCCATGCTGTTAGTGGTTGTAACTTGTCCATTAGGGCAGCTAAGTGGTGTCTTTGCCCCTTTTTTACCTTTGCAAAGAGGACACGAAATCCTCTTGGATTTGCACTGATCAGTGAAGAATTCTGCTCTGTTAGTGGAATGTGCTCATTACAGTGGTTGCAGTGAAACAAGCTGTCTGAGTCTCCTTTTTTAATAGAAAGTTGCCATTTATTTTTGTATGAAACATTTATTAACTTACAGTTGCTGGTCAATGAAACTGCTAACAGTTTTTTTAATACGTACTTTAAAAACCAAACAAGGCTATGTTAGTTCTGATAGTTGGATCCTTGTGGCCTTTTATTGTTTTATGGTTGGATCTGATCAAGCATCCTCTGTACACGTCTCCAGATACCGCTTATGTGTTGCAGTTATTTTAGGATTGTAGACTTCAGAGTGAGTACACACGCTGCCATTGAACCCAGGGAAGACGTCTAGGTTTGATTCAGAGATACAGCTGATCTGTATAGCATTCCGCTCTGGGAGCTAGAATTTAGTCCAGGTGCTTCTTTTGTACTCTGCTAGCCTTTTACTGTCAGATAAATGTTCAGTGAAACCCCTCATGGAGTCTTGCTGAAATTGAGAGTTCTAGTGTACTAGGTGGCCAGCCGCAGCAGCAGCTCGAGCAAAGAGGTGGAACAAGATATGTCTAACGAACGGGACTCCATTCCACCTCAACACAGCTTACTTACCTCTACACAAGATCTTTTGAGCATTAGAGGCCGTACAGGCCCTTTAATGTGCAGTTTTTGCCCAACTAACACATCCGGTTTGTCATCTCAAGGATCTTGAGTGGCGCTGCAGCTCGAGGTACAGCTATTTGTGACAGGGTATGGTTAGACAGTCCCTAAGGACAGTCCCAGTCCCCCTCAAGTCTCTCTTCACTCTAGACCATGTGTACTCCTTCCTTCCACTTCCTTCCCTCTGTCTGGGCCTCATCTCTTGCTTCATCTCCTTGGTAAGCCAAACGAGATCATTCCAATGGCAGAAAGCTAACTCAGAAAACGAAATAAATATGCTAAGCGAGGGAGGGAGGAGAGGGAACGTAAGAGAAAAGGATTACTCCTTTTCAAGGGCAGTGATTGTTAGATCAATTCAGCTATTTAATCCTGATTAATGCCTATGACCTTAGCTTCAACAGGCAGAAACAGGTTTTAAGCAATAAATAAATAAAATGGCTGTGTGGAACATTTAAACCTTACCATTGATTTTAAGGAACAGAAATTACATAGCAGTGAACTTTCTGGACAGAGACTTCCTTAAGCCCATGCAGTGCTCTTCCCACTTTGTAAGGTTATATAATAATTTTCCAGAGCTCATGGAGACAGGGTTTTCCTATTAAGCTGTTGATATATGTAGATGCCCGTTTGCTGAAGCTGTTGAAGAAGGCTAAAAAGAGTTTTGAGTTTCCTCACTGATGAGCCTCCATCAACTATCACAGACATTTGTGAGGTGACTTCACTGCCAGAGTGACTTGACAGCCAGTCTTCAATCCAGGTTCTTGTGTTTTAGAATAATTACATGTTCAGTGGAACTGCACCTAAACCAGTGACCAGGGATTATTAGCCTTATGACAGAAGCTCTTAGGAATTGAGTCTGTCACGTTAAGAAGGGGGGTTTCCTTGAACCCTTTGTATCTGATCAGCCTGTCAGTTTCCCGAGAAAGACGAGACCCTTGTGCCCCAGCAGCCTGCCCGCCCCCTGCGCTTTGACAGCCCGCTGTGTCGGGGGTGATTCGAGTGACCTGTTCAGGGACCCCCGCTGACAGCGTCCCCAAGTCACATCCCTTACGACAACCACTCCAATCTCCAGAGACTCATACAAAATGAACTCCAGCTCAAGATTTTGATTATACAAGTCTGTGACAGAGTAAGGTTCGAAGACGGCCAGTGATAATACACTGACTGCAAAACAAGTTTAAAACAAGACACCTAACAACAGCGAGCGTGAGCTGCTCCTAGAATAAAGTTCTCGCCCAGCAGGCGTCCCTGCGGGGGAGAAGACAGGTTCAGCCCATCGATGGATCCCAGAAGTTACGATGGAGTCTTCCCTACCTTCTCCCCTCATTCATTCACTTCTTATACTTTTCTTTACTCTCAGGTGGAGCTTGAGTGACTCTGGTCCTACATTCTTTTATTATTGATTGGTGTTAAATTCTCTCGCTTCTCATTTAAAGACATAGTTAATATGAAATAGAAAGCGCACGCCCGGTGAGAAGTGGTCATGCTTTGGAGGTGGGTAACTTTGGGATGGAGGTGTGCGTTAGTATTAGAATGAGCAAGGTTCATCCAAGCAGAATGATTTCGCCACCGTTGTTGGCCCAGCAACGGACATCTTCTCTTATATTTCTCATCTGACAGCCGCTATGCAGCTTATCATCTGTATGGTACCATCAGGTTCCCAGTCCTGCAGGGAGTACAGCAGAGCCTGGCCACGGTGCCTCCACTCCGCTCCACCCTCCACTGCTCCTCTAGGATAGCAAGTGGTGTTGCCTAAGGAACCATGGTGGAGTGGGTTCCGTGCATGCCAACTGTCCTGAAAGTGGCAACCGTATTCTACCCTAAAAAGGTTGT
>JAVKKW010000031.1:11313350-11325616 GCA_034782655.1 Micrastur ruficollis
CATTGTGTGTGATAGGAAATGTTGAGGTTTTCCAGTCTCATGTATTTTTACAGATAAGGAATGCAAGTGTACTTTCACGTCAGTATGAATTAGAGGTTGTCCCACTGAAATGTGTGAAAGTAAGTGTATATCAAATGGGAATTTGTTTCGAGTAGCAGAAAGAAAACCTTTCCAAAGAGTCTGTTCACTTGTAGGTGATATGAAGCAGCAGATTATTTTAATTATATTACTTTTTTATAGGCAGTAGGCCACAAGGCATATTTTGCTGCCTACTCTCTGCAGTTGTTCCTGAGCTTCAGCAACTGATCAGCTTTTAAAAACTGATATTGAAGAATTTTGCTTTTAACAAATACACAGGGACTCAACGATATTGACCGTATTGCCACTGTTTGAGCTAAGCACATTAGCGAAGCAACAATTTTCTCTTTGACCAAATTGCATTCCTATGTTAGGAATAGTTCTGTATGAAATTCTATGATGTTAACTGCTTTGGGTTCCAATGTTTTGCTTTATCGTTGGGCTTATTTTGGAATATCACAGTTGCCTTTGGGTGTCAATTTAGTTGCACCTAGAGAATATCAAGCAGGCCATATCACCTAGTTCTCTGTTGAAAGATGGCCAGACAGTGGCTATGACTATATACATCTTTTGCTGTTATAATAATGTCTTTTTTCTGAGCAGATGTGTGCTTGTTCTTCCCTTTCCTAAGTAAGATAAAAGCTGTTTCACTGCAATTCCATATGTAAAATCATGCATTCTGTTTCAATCTGGGGTAAATTCATGGGGATTGGTGCTATAATATCCATGCATTCTTAGCCCTTGACCTTCCTGGAGTTTAGGCAAGCTAAGCATATCCAAGGCTGTATTAAAGGGTATGACAAATTAAAATTCCCACTAACAGCTCTGCCTCCACCAGTTTTCCCTTCCTTATTCTCTTAGAGAAGGTAGAACTAGCTAAACTTTTCTATGTAGGCTATTTCTGACAAATATCTTTTTTATTTAAACTGCATTTTTAATAAGAATATCAGTTTACATCCTTGATATTCATGACAAAATGAGCAGTAGACAAGAATGACATTATCCAAAATTAATTTTTCATTGCATATGAACAGATTTATCTCTATTTTACTGTAACTGTAATGGAAATTAGGTAAAAAAAAAAAAAGTATTTCCATAATACTTTGATGATTTAGGGACATGTTTTAACTTCTCAGTAGATTTTACTCAGTGAAGGTCAGCTGTTCCTGAGTGAATCAGGCAAGTTGCATGTATGGTTTTTTTGAAAGAAGAAAGCACACCAGCAAAACCCAGTGTTTGCTTACAGTGTTACTTCCCACTTCATCTGCTGCCGATATGTTGCTTTAACTGCGTACAAGCATTGACTTTCTTACTTCTGACCTGAGGTTGTCTTTATCGATTTCCCTTTGACTTGTCTGCTTAGTTAACTGTCACTCACTGCTGAAGAGAGAAGTGGTTTTTAAAAACTTCTTTTAATCTTAAAAATAGTGACAACAGTAAATACGTTGTCACATCTACAGCTTAAAAAAATATGCCAAAAGTCTTCAAGAGGGGTTGGTACTGTCATTGGCTCACAGAAATGTTGTTGCATTGATGGCGCTAAGACTTGCCATTGACAAATAAAGCTTCCAGGGAGTTTTTAGTGTCCCCTTTAACATCAAAATAGTTAAATGAAGATCACCTGAATGTGCAATTTAGAAAAAAAATATATACATTTTTAGAATAAATTCTTTTTAGGTAAAATGGTTAGGGGTTTTGCTACTAGTATTAATGGCTGCCCAAGGTTCAGAATGATGAAGAACCACCACAATCAGTGAATTAAAATTAAGTCCAGTTTTTGTCATGTAAATAATTAGTCTTGTTTCAGCATATGTAATTCTTCTTTGGCACCTTCTTTCAATGAGACAAAATGGTTGCAAAGTGTTAGAAATGTGTTTTGGTTTATAATTAGAAGAATGCTTGCTGAGAAAATTCTGCCAAATATAATCCTATGTCTGCAAGGACAGTTATAGAAATCTTAGGGAAAGTATTGAAAAATGCAGGCTCATCTGATAGGAGTTTATGTTCCAACCAGTATAAAGAGTCATACTTCAGTGTTTGCTTCTTAAATTTCACTCTGCCTTGCTTTATTTAACTGATATGATGTTCCTGATTGAAAATAAATGTCAGATTTCTGATATGTGTATATATCTCAGGTCATTACTGGTAAAAGATACAGTGATTTTCATCATTAGACATTAATTCGGTCCCCAGTAAAACCACATTTCCTAAACTGTGTAAAGATTATAAATTGCATTATACAGACTATTTTCTCGTGCAAGTTACTTTCAAGATGGAGAAAGAAGCTAGAAGCATCATGTAACAACACTGACTTGTAGGATCTGTGCCAACTTCTGGCGCTGCTAATGGTTCGGGTGGTAAATACACTGTTTGATGTAGCGCTGACTGAGTGTGTCTCGTCTTTGATGTTTGAATGGCTTTTGCTAGCAACCAGTTATGCTGAATTCAGAAAGGGAAGACTCCCAGGAGTTCTGTTATGAACAGGAATGTAGAATAATTTCTGACTTAAGATATCCTAAAAGAAGGGAATAAAAACCACAGGATTTTTATTTTGTAAAATCTAGCTAGGAAATAGATTTGAAATGACAATTTTTAATATAGTCAACTACAGGACAAAATATATATCCCTGTAGATTCACATGCATATACCTAGGCATTTTTTATAGCTCAAGGGGTCCTGAATTAATTTTTATCATTCATTTCTATCATTCACATAGATATCCATATATACTGGAAGGCAGCACACAATATTTACACACCAATTTCTTTAGTCCCTTTGTCACCCCTTTAAAAAAGTAGCATAAAAATTATTTTTTTAATTCTGCCTAAGTAGCTAGTGTTATCTAAATCATTTTATAAAACTGTCTTTAGGCAGAAAACCATCAAACGAAACACAACAAAGACAAAAAAAAAATCTCTTACTAAGTATATCTCCAAGAATAAAGATGACTAAAGCTTAATCAGAAGATTAATATTTATGTCTTTTTATGCTTATCAGAAGAAAATGCCTACCCTCTTAAAACAGAAATGGTTGAACAACTGATTATGTGGGCATTCCAAAATGGAAGCATGTTTCTGATAGATTAGTTGGGATCCAAGAGGAGTTAGGTACGTAGCTCATTTAGGTAGTTACAAAGAGTCTACTAGGTAATTATTCACTATTCTAGATGTCCAACATCTTCTAAAGCCTGCAAATAAAGAACTATTCTTGCAAGTTTTCTCTTGTGCTTGCACAGAGACACGTGAAACAATAAAACATGAAACAATCTGTATGTTTATCATAGAATACAGTCACAGGTATTCTACTACTTAGTGTCACACAAAGTACCCTAGTAAGGCATAAAAATTAGCTAGATTTTTATTTGTTTATATTTAAAATCTGGATACAGATATTCTCACTAATGTGGTCCTGTGGATGGTTCAGGCCTTATAAAGTACTGGATGTGTGTGTGCATGTAGGGAGGTAAAAGGAGAAACAAAATTTTTGATCACCAGTGTTGGAAAGGTTGTAGAAAAAAATGTGAAGGCTAAGTTAAAATCTTCTCACTTTTTTTGGTACAGAAGGAAAGGAAAAATTAAGGAAAGGGAAGAAAATTATTTAGTATTCTATTAAGACTTCTTAGATGTGATTAAATTACCTTTCTCTGATGTTAGAGGAGCATAATATTAGAAACGGTTAATTCAGAAATCACACATTTAGTAAAATAAAATGCCACATACTTTGCTTGTAACACAACAGCAAATCTGTCTGCAGAAAATATGTGCCTTTCCTAGGAGGATGCCAGCATATTTTTGTGCCTCAGCATCTAGAAATGTCTTGGAATTTCAGGGCAGAATGTACCCTGACCGATCAAGACAAGGGACTGGAAGAACAGTGAATTTTGTAATGAAGAGATACAGCACTATCCAGAGTACATAAATAAACACTTTGCATCCAGGGCCATAGGCATGGCAATAGAGGTCACTCGAACAGCCATATTCTGGGTGCTGGCTGCTGTTGGTTAAAGTTCTCGGACTGAGTGATACGGCTGCACTCCATGTGCAATGTCAAAGGAACTGCCCTCTGCGAAGGAAAATCGGAGTAATTTAACCAAAGGGAATTACCAGTGCGCAAGCAAGCGAGACGTCTTGGCTTCACCTTTTCTCAGTTCCAAATTTCTTCCTGCAGAGCACTGGCCCACTATCGCCTCCAGCTGGGGTCCATGTTCCTTCAGTCCTCTTTCCAACTTACATGCTCACATCACCCTTCACGTGAAAGGTGCCTGGAGGGACTGCCATTGCCTTTCTGCAGTGAATAATGATCCGATACAATATTATTCTGGGCAGAGATGGCCGTGATCATTCCAGGGATTGCTTGGGCATCTGTTCTACAGATTTCAAAACCTTGAGCAGATTCATGCCAGACAGTGGCTAATTTCAGGGCTGTAGGGGATACACATTTTTGCCTTGCGGCAGTAAGACACACCTGGGTCTATCTCTGCCTCTGTCTTTAGATGCACTGGTTCCATCATACAGTAGTACACTGTTTCTGAACAGAGCTTCCCTGTTGTCCTCATCAGAAATTACATTGTACCTAGCCTCGTAATCACGTTCTTTAGGATGTGCTTTATCGACTTTTCACCTGAAGAAATATGACTTAAGAGACTGCTTCATTTTTCAAGATTTCATTTATTAGATCAGAGTCAATAATACTGAGGTGGCTAAATGCAGAATACACAAAAATAAGAGGAATGTCTCCTGGCAGATGTGTTTAGTTTTCGTAGCAGTTGCCTATAAAGAGCATTTCAGTAACTTGCTCTCTTTAATTCATAAAGATGTAGTTTATAGAGAAAAGTTGATGGGGTAGTAGAAGAATATGTGGAGATGTATTTTAGTAAATATTGATTCATCTAAAAGTAGGATTACAACATAACCTGATTTACAAGTGGAAATAAACTAAAAATAGTAAACGTAAAAGAGAAGTATATTCGTACTCCTGACTTTAATATGACAGCTCTATTTGTACTGTGACCTCCCTTTTCCCTATCTGCTTACGAGCTCCTTTTTCATTTCCTTTGAAGTTTATGGAAATGTTCCCATTGGGCTAAAATAATTTTTACTCTTTAAAGAATGCTCTGAACCAAATTAAGCATTTACTTGACTAGATCTCTGCTTAAAATGGCACAGGAGTCACTTCTGTGAAATGTACACGTATAAAATGCCATTAGATTATTGATCTAGAGAGCTCCGTAGAATTCCCTTGTTTTCCTTCAGGGAAAAGGTGATACAACTATAAATTCTATGTAAATATGTCCATTTCAGGATTTCACTCAATTCCACAACCCGCTTGCAGAAAGTGCAGTGGGACTGCAGCTGTCGTTTTGGTGTTTGCATGGACTACTGACACCGATACCACTTTGAGGTACTGCTCTCCGAGAGGTTAAATTCTCGCCTTGCGCAGGCACTGTGATACAGGACTATGTTGCCTTTTTTCCACTATGGTACAGACAGAGAAGGAATCTGCAAATGTCTTGTATCTAACAGTGTATTTTCCTGATCTAGTGTGTTGGCTTAAATCTGCTGGTTGGTGAACTGGTGGAGCAGCTGCATCATTCTTACCTGTCTGTGTGGGAAGAAAAATATCGAATAGCCTCTGTAGCTCACCTGTGTTTGGACTGCAAATTAACACCGTTCTGATCTACACTTACTAGTTCTATAAAGCCTGCCCAAAGATTCTGAAATGAATCAAAGGACTCCTATTAATGGCCATAGACTTTCTCTGAGAACTACCACAGTGAGAGAGGGATTTTATTGAAAATAAAAGTCAACCAATGAAAGTGCAAGCAGAATTATTGGATTTCAATATGATGCACAGGAATGTCATTAGAGTGCCAGACAGTATTTTTAATTCTACAGCACTGTTGTTGAAGCTAATTTCCCCTAGTAGCGTAGCAGTAATAGTAATCCTACGCTACGTCTGTTCCCTGTGTTTTCTTTCACTGGCTTGTCAGCGATCACCCTCACCACTCATCTTGGTATATGCAGATATATTCCTATGTAAATGTATTTTTTAACTTCTTTGCCTACCCCATCTGCTACAATAGTCCGAGGCTGCGGGTAGGCATTATTTGTAGCCGTCTGCCCAGAACAACTTTTACCAACAAGAGTTGAGCAAATCTCATTAACGGCCCTTTCATCATACTCATTCCACAAAGAGTAGAGCCCCTTCATAAGATTGTGACGAAACGCAGAACGAAACAGCATCCAACATCTCACCCAGCATCACTGGACATTATTTAAGAATTAGCATTAGATGCTGTGATTTTGACAGTCCAGTTTTAAAGATTAATAAAGTACTATTGATGTTGGGGTGGGGGTGGGGTGGGGGTGGTTTGTTTTTTTAGCATGGCATACTGAAATGAAGATATTCCTTAGTTCTGGCTTCTCTGTATAAGTTAAAGGAAATATTGAAATATTTTGGGACAGTGGACAATTTTCATTCTACTACGATTAATATTATTTATATTACTTTTGAACACAGAAGCAAAGTCAGGATGGAGTACTCTGTTATCTTACACCTGAACTAAAGCCACAACCACAGGACAGGGACACAGAAATTGCACTTGAAGGTAAGTCAATATTAAATCTTTTTTTTTCCCTTAACCTGTTTACGGTAAGATGATTATTGCCCTATGTAGTAAATGCTAGCCATAGCTCATTATTTGCATGATCATGCACAGAAGAAACTGTGAAGTGTTGTTTAGTTTTCCCTTTTTGGTTCTCCAGGTTTGCTTGCACAGATCTAGGAAGAGGAGCGAGTGCTGATAGAAACTCTCCATTTCCACGCTGCGACATCATGACCAAGATGCATGTTGCTTTGGGAGTGGTCATGTGCTGCTGGCTATAGAGACATTTGCAACAGGGAATTCTGCTGCTGAATCTGAAAAACAGAAACACCTGGAGTGTAAGCAAACCCAGTCCTCAGCATTCATATGTAAATTAGCGTATTTGCTTTTATTTTAATTTAAAGCACACGTCAGCTAGCTTTCTTGTTATACTGTCTTACTTCTTCTTGCCTACAGTGTCTTAACATTTTTTTCTTCATTTGGACATAGTTTGACAAGCACTAATCTTTTTAATTAGCTTTTTCCTGCATCCCAGTAGGTTCTTAAGATCAGAGCTTACATAGAAGCCTATTGTGTGGAACTTACTCATGGTCATGCTGCAATTTGATATAAATTACTCCGTGTTGTATACTGTACCCTCTCTAGCATTATACCAAAGACAATCCTCTGTAAAAAAACAACAGCATGAAGTGCTTCAAATGCCTCCTTCTCCATACAGTCATGTTGCACTCGCAGACACCTGTGTTGTGCAGATACCATGCTTGTAAAACCTGATCCTTTACTCACTGAATTCAGTGGGAATCTGACAAGGTTCTCACTGCAAACTGCATTCTCCGGTAGGATATGCTGTAGATAAAAGTCCTTGCTCTTATTGCTGGTATCATATCTAAATCAATGTAGACTAAGTTATTTAAATTTGCAATAGTATGGGAGCTGTGAATTCTGAATACATTTTCATTAGTGCTATCACTCTACACGTTGAAGGTCCTACATAAATTAATGCACATAGCTAGCACAAGGGTGCAGTATGTGATACAGAGATCCCTGAATCTGTGTTCTTATAAAACCCAAAATACAGAAATATTTGTGACACAAACAAAAATATATTTGTGTGAGTATAGTTGAATTAACCTAGTAAGACACCTTAGCTAGTTAAGACTCTGGTAATGCATTTGTCTGGCTAGTTTGTTTCCAGATCAATGGAATGATACAGACAGGCCTGCTGACTTTCTCAGCGGAAGCAAGAAATCTAGACTGATCTTGCGTCCTAGCTGTGGCATTTGAAAGCTTCACCACTGTTAATTATCTAGTATCCCTTTATTCTAAGAGATAAGGAAGTAGTATTTCCATTTCAGACATGCGATTAAGTAAGATACACAAAATAACATAATTCTTGTATGATCATGTCATTGATCAGTGACAGGACAGAAAATTGAAAATGGGTTTCAGGTTTATTATCAAACCATCCATTCTTTCTAAAAATATTATTACTGTAACAGCTAATCTGAAAAGACTCTGCCCTGAAATGTAGCTTGCTTTTGACATTACAGACACATCTAATTTGAACTGTCATTAATCACAACAATAGGGCTGGAAGGCAGAGAAACACAAATCTTAAATGTAATGTGCTGGATAAAAGGGATATGCAGAGAGCCATCAAACTGAGATGGTTACAAAGATGTGGAAAAGAACTGACTTTCTGAGAGAAACACACACAACATCAGCTCCCATCAAATCACAGGTCAGTGAAAAGCTGACTTCATCGCAAGGTCAGTGCTGACTTAAGTTCTTTTCTTGGTGTTCAGAAAGAACTGTTGCCTATGTATTTACCAGAAGCATGAGAACAGACATTTTTCTCTTTCAGAAAAGGAAGTAGGGAGGGCTCTATGATCCCATTCCCTCTGTTACACCAATTAACAAATGAGTAGCCTTAGCCAGACTCCGGGAGCGGGACAATAATATAAATTATAGTCTTAGAAACCATGTTTCTCCCTGACTAACACACCAGATATGCACATATATGGATGTACTCTAGTCTTCATCTACAGATTCTCATTAATGTTGCCCTGAAGATGCAGTGTCCTGTCGTAATCGGAATGCCTGGAAAAGTATAGTAATGCCTATGTGAAAATCACATGATGTTAGTGCCTATCTAGAAATCTTAATCATTTTGTTCTTATTAAGATGAGAAAAGGATATCAGCATTGTAGTTAAATAACATATATTCCTTCGAACAATATTCTCATGTGAATGTCCCATATAAATCATTGCTCTAGAATTCCCGGCTTCTTCATAAGAACAGTTTGAAGGCAGAAAGTGTAGCTCGCACAAATTAGCTTTTGGGAGAGACCCTCATTTGGGGTAAAATTCCCTGTGAGTTGTCCACAAGTTTCCAGTGGAGTCCTTATGTTTAACTGACAAAGTCCCAGCGACAAATAGTTGTTCAGTGTTATGAAAAATATGAAGCTTTGTACAGCAGGATCATTATTCTTGTCTCTGTGCAGAATTAGTATCTCGTGGTTATTTGGTCCACATGAAGAAATGTCTGTCAGTATATGCGTTTTAACCAAAGAAAAAAGATGCCCTATATAAATGACATTTGGAACTAATTACTACTATACATAATTTGCAGTTAAATTTCTCTTTTATGTTCACAGGCTTGTATTATGACTGATTTAATATTAAGACTGGGCTATATCTACTGCAGATGAATCTATACACAAACATTTTTCTGAACTTGATAATGGAAGAGCTCATTATAAGTGAAATTCTGGCTTTAGTTTCAGTGAGTGGAACGCTTGTTGCTGCTTTCAGTAGGTCTGGAATGTTTAAGGTTATAATTACTATATGTACTTCCAGTATGGAAGTTTATGAGCATATTTTGAAGGCTTTTACAGCAGAGTTAGTGCCATTTCTACCATTTTACAGATTAGGAAACAGAGAGAGAAAGAAACATGTCAAGGTCTAGCCAGTAGAGGCAAAAATTAGTACTAAGTCCCATATCATCAAATCATCACTGGCTAGGTTAGTATGCTGAACCATCCTGCACCTTGTTTCGCAAACATGGGGAAAATATTTTGCAAAAACAAACGTCTGAGTCTCTCAGCTTGGGTTATTTGGAAACACTCTTCTTTTCCAGACATTTAGAAAACAGTAGGGGTGTGATTTCCCAAAAAACTACTTAAACATCTACAGTTAACAACTAAAGAAATAAGTGCTTTATAGCACTAGTGTGTTTAAGTACATTTTAATTGAAATATCACAGTTAAAATGTTTTTAAGATGTAATCATAATGCTTTCTTGGGGATGCAAGTAATGATTTCACATTGTTACTCACTGAAGATTTAGTATGACCTTTTTCTTGATAACTATAAGGGAAGTTTTCATTTTAATCCATGAACATAATTTCTATTAACACGGAATTTATTTTGTGAGGAGAAGATACATTCTCCATTCTTATTAAACACAAACAAGAAAAAAGGAAATACAAAAGCGTATTTACAGGTGAAAGTGGTTTTAGCCCTCGAATCAGTAAGTTAGGGTGCTGAGGTCACTAATTGGCCTTAACTGCCTCGATGAGCCTCAGCTGGGCCCCACTCTCTACCACTGAAGCTCCACTGAAGTTTGTGCTTGGGTACCCAAGTCTTTTCTAGAGCTAGTGTAGGCAGGTTTGTCTTCATCCTTGTCTCTGGCTACTGTGTTCTGGGTGGACTTCAGACTCGTGTTGTAACCCCAACTTCTGTTGCTCCTCACCAGGCTACTTGAACTGGTCTGTGTCCTCGCTGTGCCCAGGGCTGTTGGCCAACTGTTGGTGGCTCCTGGCGATGCCCGCCCTGCTCAGGCCCCGTGGGTTGCCTGCAGATCCTGGCCCTGGCCCCTCTCATGGAGCAGCTCTGCCCTTCCTGCTTCCCGATGTGGTCAGTCTTTCATGTGCATTTAAAAATACATGAAAGAAAATATTCTGTCAAGTTATTAAAGTTTCATCTAGCATTTTGTTCATGTTAGGACAACCAGCGCAATCGATAAATCAAAAGGATTAAAAATATCATTACTTTGGCAGAGAGACTACCACCTGGAAGGTGCAAAGCTTGTGTCTCCAAATGGCTGTGGTTAAAAAGCGGCTTCTGATTTGGTGGTTTATGTGATATAGCCATTTGTGTCCAAAGCAGCATTTTTTAGTTCTGGACGTCTGCATTTAAAGCAAGGAAATAACAGATCTGAAGTATAACCACAGTAGAAGTTGCTGACCATTTGCATGTATTGTATTAAAAAAAAAAAATTCATCTGTTAAGGAGGTGTTATAAGGGCACCGTGTTTCTCGGTGTTCTGCTGAATACCAAGGACCAGGGATTATGCAGTCTGAGATTCTAAGCCTGCATAAAATAGAGCACAGCTGTGTCTTAGGAAAAAACTGACAAGATCCACAGCAGGATTTTTGATAGTTGGAAAAAATCCCAACACAATAACAGCAGCAAAAGTCACCTAAACGACATAATTTTTTTTTTTTTTTTCCTTAACAGGAATGCAAGCTTTAGTGGGTTTTGGTGGTTTGGGTTTTCTCCCTTAAAGATTTAAGAATACAGGTTTTAGTATCTTGCAGGCACAGGATGAATGTGACTACAGGAAAGGAATGCAGGAGACTCTTAAAATGAAAGATTGACTGCATGTGTTTTTATTGGTTTTCCCTAATCTTTTCTGTATTGTTTCTATAAGATTAAAAATATTTTAACAGTTGTTGTTTCCTTGCTTCTAAGCAAGCTAAAATCTTTGTATTTGACTTATGAAATATAATTACTTCATATTTATGCCAACAACAGTCACTTTAAGTAAACAAAACTTCATAGAATATTTAAAAAGTTTCACTTCAATACGTTTACAGCAGGAGCTATCACTTGGTATATTATAAAGGTCTGATTGATATTACTGATGATGCAGAAAGCTCATTTATCGTGTCAGATTTCCTGAATTAATTGCTAATTCCAAGTTCATTCCACTAAAAATGTATTTTTATTTTTCTCAAACTTCAGATGTCAGAATATAAAATTGATATATATATTTATAAATACCTGTTGACTTTTTAGTAGGTATCTACCGCAGGAGTTAATGAGGTGCTACTGAGGCTAATTGTGAAATAAATGGTCTGAAATATCAGCTACCTTGTGGGTAGTTTACAGCTGTTGGTCTGAGCAGCTAATCAAAACTGTTTGCTGCTGCACAAAGAGCATGTCTGTGCTTCCTTTTGTCTGTGGTTTCCTCAACTGTTCACTAAATATGAGCTGTTACACTCAAAGTCTTGTTTAGGAGCAAAGGGAGACACACATTAAATATGAAGTCAAGAATTTCTCTTTAGTGTAACTGAATTTTTCACAGGGTAAACATTATTAGTCTAGGCCTCTCTATTATAGAAAAGGAAAGAATACAGCCATGCAGGAAAAGAGTCTCAATACTTATGCACGTAAAATTTATACATGCACTTTGTAACTTTCTACCTTTTCTCCTAATATTATGTGCACCCTCGCCCAGTTTTATTCTGGTGTGGGTAGTGGAGGTGTTAGAGCCAGCCATCTGTGCTGGGGTCCTTCA
>JAVKKW010000031.1:11325716-11376102 GCA_034782655.1 Micrastur ruficollis
TGTGCACCCTCGCCCAGTTTTATTCTGGTGTGGGTAGTGGAGGTGTTAGAGCCAGCCATCTGTGCTGGGGTCCTTCACTGAGGCCATGATTTCTTTTTTTTCCTCAGTCTTTATATACCTACCCCTTTTTGTATGTTTGCTAACAATTCCCCCCCCCCCCCCTTTTCTTTTTAGTCTGCAGTACCATGTTATATCCAAATTTACTATATGTGGTGCCTTTTACATGTGTTAGATACTATTTGCTCTCCTTGTTACCCCTAAAACCATTTTTTTCCAGTTCTGCATTTCTTCAGCCACTGATGTGAGTTGGTTCCAGCCACTGCGGTCATTCTGTGCTCGTACTCCTCTGCGCCGCTTTGCGTATCTGAGGCCTCTGTTACCGTACCAGGCCTGTGTTTCTTTGGGCTGCGCCATAACGTTAGGATTCAAAAAACACGGCGATACCACACAAAGCTAAGTGTAAACGTGTTAGTGGTAGACACCTGCTCAATTAGAAAAATTGCTGTTACGGCTAAACCAGCTGGCAGGAGGCAGGTGGAATAAAGTTCCGAGAAAGCAGGCCTGAGAAGCCTTTGGCAGGAGGCCTTGCAATCTCAGTACAAAGCTTACAAAAAATTCTAAGACTTGCACCTGACAAGACTTTCTTGAGCTTCACTGGAGATATTGGGCAGTGAGACAAAGTCTCACAGGAGTGTGTCAATCGGATCAACAAAACAATGCTGTCTTGCCAGTAAGTAAGACTAGGATCTGAGCCACGATTTGATATTACATTACCAAGTTTAATAGAATGTGTATTCATATAGGTATGATTTTTATGCGGTGTATTTTTATTTACTTAAGATAACATTATTTTTTTTTCCATTTACTCCATATATGGCTTTATTGTGCCTGGAGGTATGTCAGTGGTATTTTGCTAACCATCGGTGATTGCTTTTCATTCTTCTGGCTAAGAATACATGTGATCACTGCAGAGGGAAAATGCAGCCATCCTCAGTGTCATAGGATCTGGTCTGTGCTTCTGGCAAATACGTTTCTGTTTGCAGCCTGCCTTTCTGCACAAGGAGAATTTTGCATGTACTCACTGAAATCTTGGGCAGACAGGTGCAATAGTTTCTGTCGGACAGCCACGGAATTACCTCCCTCCTCAATCTGCCACGGTTCCCTTTCACTGGGTCCTGATTTCTCTAGCAAATCGTAGACAGAGCACTCGGGCTTCGACTTAACATGACGCGACTCTCTGGTTTCGTGAGGCCGTATTGATCCACTCGGCAAAGCTGCCTTCCATCTTCCATATTTTTCTTCTTTTCCTTGTCACTCCACCTCTCCTCTTCCTGTTCTTCACGATCATGTTTTTCTTTGCCAGCCTGTTCTGCCCTGTTTTTCAACCTGAACCAGTGAAAATAAGTCAGTAATGTAGAGGCATCTAATGTGGATTAAAAGTCTGAATTTTGATTTTGAATGCTAGAATACCAGTTTTTTTGGTTGCTGCCATATTCCGTTTTAATATCAGTAGAGGAAACAACTGCTTTGAGACATTCTGGGGTTGTCTTACTGTACGTGAGCTTGTCACTGTTGTTTGTGCATGTGCTGTCTTTTCCTCATTGCTTTTGTGGATATAAGAACTGAAGGGTACAAGGCTATATGCTCCAGGAGTTTCCCCGAGAGATGAGACAGCCACGATGAACTGTATTTATTATAAAGCCAGAGCCCTTTTTACCTTTTTAAACCTAAAACAGAAGAAGCATATTTCTGCATAAACAAAGGAAAAAATGTTTATGAAAGAGAATAAAGACTTGATTTTTTGGTGGATGAAGAAATGTTTTCCCACCCTTGTACTATGTTTAGTCTAGACTTTTGATTCCAGCTCTGCATACACAAACATACCCCACTAACATGTTTTCTTCAAGTGATTGTTGTTGAACTTGGGTTATGTTAAATTTGCTCTCCCAAGGGATTTCTCAGTGAAAAATATAAGAATGAGGTAGGATACACTGATTCTTTCCAAATATGTTCCTTATGTCTAGAGAATGTGGGTAGCAGATTTTCTTATTTTTATTTTATGCTAGGTCTGGATGGGATGGGTTACCCTTCAGTGTCTTCTTGAAAAACATTTTGAACCCATCTAAGCTTTCAGCATCCACAGCCTTCTGGTTTTGTTCTTATACTGGGAGGGGTGGGGGGGGGAGGTGCTGAGGAGAGGGAACAAATAATCTTTACAAACTTTTCCAAGACTATTTGTGATTTCTTAATTATTTTTTTTATTTTTTTTTTTTAAGAAATCTGTATCATGTGGTTCTGTCAGTCATTTCTTCTCAGGCTAATATGTCCTATTTTATTTCATTTTTCATTCCATAGCAATCATTTCCTATCACTGATCATCCATGTCATTCTTTATAGCTTCTTCATTTTCACTGTTTGTTTTTCATGAGAGAATCAGACCTGCCACAGCGGGTAGAATGAAAATGCTCCGTGGGTCTGTATGATGGTATTATTGCATCTCCCCGTTTGCGCTCTGTTTCTTTGTAAATAGTGTCAGTGAATAGTGTTTGGTTTGCTTTTTGACCACTACCGAGATCACTTTTTTCAGTAGAACTATGTATTCTAACTCCTGAGTCTCATTTGTGAGTTGTAATGTTCAGGCATTGTGTAGATTAAATTGCAGTTGTCTTTTTCCTGCGTGCCTTACCTTAAAAATATTCAATTACATTCAATTTTGATTTCTGTTTTTATCACCAAATCACTTGTTATGGTGAAGACCCTAGTGATTTCTACAAGCTTTTGCAAGGTCATTAGGCTACAAATCAAGAAACTGAACCATGACTAAAACACACGGATACGAGCAAATGATATCATCTCCCCTTGCCTTGAACTTTCCATGTGTAAAGTGAGCTAATCATAATTTATCTTCCAGTATAATCTGCTCAGTATCTCGATGAACTTCCTTCAGTACTGTTAAAGTAGTGGTAACTATCACTTGCCAAGTAAAATGCTTGGTATGAACTTGCATGATGTATTTCTGAACAGCGTATCTTCTCTCTCTCACTGGAATGCCTATAATCAAAAAAGTATTTGGTTCGTTTTCTTTTTAACTCATAGGTGAGCCTACATACTGTGCCTGTCACTGAAAAGGGTTAATATTCTCAAATGTTATAATTTGCCCTACCAGCCAGTTGCCAGCCGGATAATTTGTAAATGCTGAGACAGACTGATATATGAATTTCTTCCTACTTGGCCATCAATAGCATTTTTATTTCATTTGTATGCATCATTAATATAAAAATATCTGTGTAGATACAGATATCTTCCAGTATGGCTTTGTCAGCTTTTTATAAAGCCTGGAAACCTTTCATAGCAAGTACCAGCACAGGTAACTATGTAAACCACTTGACATCTGTCCGTATTTATAAACACCGTTTTCATTTGCTGCAGTTTGTTTACTCTTGGCACATATAAATGAAGTCTGACAGACACCCTGTGGCTTCTATTGATGAAAAGATTAATAAAGCTTGTGCTTCCATTATGACATCCTAAGCCACCAAGCATGAAGACTTCAACAGTCATCACTGAACATTGACACAGATTGCATCGGTAATCAGAAATGACAGAAAACAAGAAACTGGCAGAAATATGACTTTCAGCTCTCTCTCAAGAATAATCTGTGATTTAATGTGCCCTTAACAATATATAGCTGTGGACTTTGTACACAGTTTCAGGCTCACTTTTAGCTATATTAGGTGTCCTTCAAAGGCGTGCCAAAATCTTCTCTGTGTACCTGTTTTACTGAGATGAAAGTAATACCTAGCACCAACATGTTGTTATTTGATAATGCATGTCACTATGTTGGATGCTAGAGCATCTTTTATGGGTTTATTTCAGTATGTAATCTTCATTAAGTACCCTTGGCAGGCCTATGTCTTTTCCCACTTATTAACAAGGAACAGCATGGGAACTGCAGGCAAACTCCTAAGTAACTCCTAGAATGTCACAACAATCACTGTGGAAAAGAGTTCCATGATTGCAGCCGTGTAGGAGAGTGATTTAATGCTGATGTGTCTCATCTGTAGCCTCTTGAATCATTTGAATCATTCCTATGACCTGTGCAGGTCAGGTGGGGACAAGCAGCGTACCAAAGCTGCCTGAGCGTTTCGGCGTCTGGGCTGGGTACTCTGCTTCTCATCTCTGCTGCCGGGATCAAAGGTTGAGGGAGTGTGTACAGGGCTAAAATCCAGTTCTTTCTCCACAGCGCTAATCGTGGTAGTGTCAAGAGACCTTCATTGTGGTTTTGGAGGTAGATAGTAAATCTCTTTGCAAGGAAAATGTTAAACAATTTTTAAATGTGGAAACTGAGGAACAGAGTGCTGAAAACGTCTATTTCTGGTCTACATTGTATTTCTAATTTACTGCTGGGTTGCTAGGCAGTCTTGTCCAAACTAGTCCCTCTCTCTGAGGAGTAAACACATTCAGTTTTGAACGGCCCTCTAAACCAACTGATTTAGAAGCAAACAGGTGAATAAAGTAAAGAAACCCAAGTTTCAAGGGTCAGCTTCATTTAAAAAAAAAAAAAAAAAAAAAAGCCCTGTCTCAGTTCAACTCTGTGGAACTTTTGCTGCTTTGTTCTATGCTTTCTCCTAAAAAATCTTAGATAAATGCAGTTTGTTGTAAGACTGTACAAATCTTCATCTTAACGAAGCAGAGAATTTCTCTTCTTTCAGTGAGTGTTATAGCAAGGCTTCCTGGTGACTGTACGGGGTATTTTTTTCATTTAACTTTTAAGAAAACAGCAGAAAAGCTGAATAGTTAAACTTTTAATTAATTTCTTCCTCTACACAAATCGACATAGCTGTTCGGAGGTACTGCCTTTTCATCTAGTGGTTATTCTTCAGTTTGAATTGGTCTGTTCCTGAGCAGCTTCTATTGCCAACCAGTTTTCCTTCTAGAACTTACATTTCTCTTTCTTTTTCACATGTCATCTTGCTGTAAAGAAACAGCCACTGGGATAAATAGCTTCTGACGGTCTTTGGTTTGGCACTTCTGTTCTTGTGCTTTTCCTTTGTTAGAGATTTTTTTTTTTCCCCCGTAATATTAACTTCTACATCTGAGAACAATATCCATTCCCTTTGTCCTTTCTTGTCGGCATGGCGAGGTTTTCCATAGAAGCAGGTAATAAAGCAGCCAAAGTAATGTCCCTTTGGTAGATACAGCTTAGAAGAGGAAGTGTTGGAAAAACATCGCCTACCAATGCCGGCTGCAATTTAACCTGGATTGAGAGTAGGAAAGAGGATGGGAACCAGAGGAAGTTTACAGCTCTTTTCTGCCCTGTAAAGCTGAAAACAGATTATAAAAGCCCGGACGTAGGTATACACCTTCAAGAGATGGCTGAAATCAATGGCAATTAAGTGTTTTGTTGAAGGGTTGAGGATGCTCTCTTGGAAGTGTTTGCTGAGGGATGAACTGCCAAACTATAGCTGTGTGAAATAGCCTAAGCCCTTTGCTTAGTAGTGTTGTAATTACACATGTTAAATGTTTTTCTTTCTCAGCTGAGGTCTCTTTCCTAAATACAACTACTCTGTGTTTATGAAATAGGTTCTGCCTCTAAGGTTTCTGAAACAAATCCACAAGCACTTATCTTAAATTAAGAATGAATGTATTTGTGTTGTATGGAGGGAAGTCAGATTCCCCTCCCCAGCAGGGTATGGGAAAAATAAGATGAGAAAGCTTGTGGGTCAAAATAAAGACGGGGAGACTGTTACTGATTGCCATTGTGGGCAAAATGACTCAAGTGGGGGCACATTTATTTATTTATCCCCAGTTAAAATAGATTCAGGTAGTGAGAAACAAAGACAACCATTAAAATACCTTTCGCCCCCTGTTTCCCAGGGCTAACTTTACTCCTTCACTCCAGACTCCTCTACCCCCCTGAGCCACATGGTGGGTGGTGGAATTGGTGGGTATGGTCTATGCATAGCAGTTTCTCTCTGCTCCTCCTGCCCTCTCTTGCTCTTCTCCTGCTCCAGCATGGACTCTTCCCATGTGCTGCTGTCCTGCAGGAGAAAAAAAATCTGCTCTGGTGTGGGCTCTCCATGGGGTGCAGTCCACATCAGGAAAATCTGCTCCGGCGTGGGGTTTTCAATGGGCTGCGGTCCTGTCGGGAGAACTCTGCTCTGCTCCACTGTGGGCTCTCCACAGGCGGCAGTTCCTTCCACCTGCTGTAGCCTGGGGTCCTCTACGGGCTGCACTGAATGCTTTGCCATGGGCTTTTCCGCAGGCTGCAGGACTTACCAGCCCTGGCACCATGGAGCTGCTGCTCCTCTCTCTGACCTTGGTGATCCCTCTCCTGTTTCTTGCTCTTTTTGTTCTCTCCTCCTCCCTCTGTATGGTGATGTTTTTCTTTTTTTCTTTTTTTCTTTTTTTTTTTTTTTTTAATTTTATTTCCTCTCATGTTTTCAGAGGCACCACAGACTTGGCTGATGGGCTCACATTTGACCTGCAGTGGGCCCACTGCAGAGCTGGCTTGAGCCAGCTGTGCCTGTCACAGGGCAGCCCCTGACTTCTTCCCACAAAAGCCCACTGTGCTACCAAAACCTTGCCACATACATTTCTGTATAGGTGTATTGGGTGTATAAATCTTTTAATAACAGAAAATACTGAAGAAAAGAGGACCATCCATAGAAGAACAATGTTACTTGCATGAGTACTTGGAAGACAGAGATGCTGTTCCTATGACAAACATACAAAAAACCCCACCAAAAATGAGAGGACAAAACACCTCTACTACATTCCTGCACAAATTGCATTGTATGCAAGTAATGCCACGCTATCCAGATGCTGAAACTTGTTGAGTACCTGCTGTTCTGTTTACTATATACTTAATGGTTTCCAACTAAGTGCAACCCTCTTTGGTATGTGCAACCCATACTTGAAGTGTAAGAGTAGCAGTCCACAATATTACCTATGTTTTTCTCCCAAAGGTCATTAAAGAATACTTCATAATCTGGAAGTGCATCGTTGTAATTATAGGTTGAAGGGTATTCCAGTGAGGTTTCATTTCAGCTGTCCCTTTGTTAGCGTAGATCTTTGACTATTGGGAACTTTATACATGGAACTGTGTCTTATGTCCCTCTGCTGGAATGACGCTCAATGAAATACAGATGCGTGTGCAGTCTAATCCTATAAATCTGAGAGCTGCTATGAAAATATAACAAATGAAAGCTCAGAATTCATTTTAAAACATAATAAATAGAAAATATGAAGCTGTGTATTGATAATTTGCAGTAAATTATAGGAAGCTTGCTGTTCCCCAACCCCTGCTCCCCCCATCCCCCCATTGGCCCTGGATTCTGAAGGAAATTAGTTTGTTTCTATTCCTTTGCCAAATTGTGTTGCATATGCTGCAGGGAGATAAACTGAATAAATTTAATAGGAAATCAGACTACAATACAGAGCAGGCTAGTGTTGCAAAATACTATGATTTTTCTTTTTGGCTGAATCAAAGAGGTTGCATAGTCCTTTAGCATAAACATTCAGTACCTTGCAGGCTTGTATCCCTGGTAGTTCTGTACTAAAATTTAGTTTTAATTTGGCCAAACTTCTGTTCCATCCATTCTTTCTATTCTCCTTGGTCTATGCTAACTACCGTTGGGCAGGGATGGGCTCCACCTGACTGACTGGGGCAAAAGCATCTTTGCCAGTATTCTTGCTAACCTAGTGAGAAGGCCTTTAAAACAGGTATGTAGAGGGAGCGTTGTCCCAGCCTGAAGAGAAATGAAGCCAAGGCGGCAGTGGTCAAGATACAAAGTGGTGGAAGAAGCTCTTTCTATACCTTCTGTGTAAACGGTGCAGCTGGAGTGCCTCTCACCGGTCATTACACAAATACACGCAGCATGGAAAACAACTAAGAATTAAGCCTGTGCACAGTTGCAGATCTGGATCTAGCTCAAGTCCCAAGCCGTGTTTAAATTCGTGAATATCACTGATGAGCCAGAAAAAAAGAAGAAATCACTATTTTGTATCAAGCTGAAAACTCTGTATATGAGCATGTTGTCTTTCCCCATTTCTTGAAATTGAACTGAGAGTAACTGGGCTCAAGGAACCAAACAATGAAAAGTTGGGGTGATTTGTATTCTTTAGTGAGACAAGCTACACTGGAGTTGCTGCTAGTGATATCTTAATATGTCTGAGTATAATAAATTCACTTTTATTGTTCTCCTCTTTTCTCCAGTCTGTTTACTGTTTTACATATTTATTTTATATATAAACAGATACTATGACTTCCGTTTCCTGTCGTATCATTTTTTTTGCCAAAGAGGATCAGTTTGCCACCTGAATCTGGGATTCGTTCTCAGTTTGTCACTCAAATTCAGTAGTTTTCCAAAAATGTGTCCATGCACACAATTATAAATGTAGCCATACTGGGTTTTCCTTTTAATCATGTCAAGATGCCTTCTTTGTCATCAATGGCTGAAGAAAGTGTTGAGATTTCTCTTGATAATTAGGTCTAGTTATCCTCCTCTATTTGGTAAGTATGTAAGAAGGGGCTTTTGTTCTGTTTATACAAAGCTCTGCTAGTAATTTGCAACAAAGAGTGAAGCCCCTTGCCCTGTAAGAAGCCAAGAGTTATTAGAATTATTCCCGAAGTTCAGTGGAATCCAGATGCAGAGCTGTAACGAGCAGCATATCTAGAAGATACACTTTTCTGCACAGTATGTAGGCAATTCAAAATGTCCATAATATTTACTGTTACATTTTCACGTCTTAGATGAAGACAAACAACAGGCTGCAGAGAAATTATATTTATACTTCCTCCTTCTAAATATAGGCATGTTGAAATTAGATTAAGGAAAATGAATCTCTGTCTGGATTTTTAAGTTGATACATCACACAAAACATCTCAATTTATTCTGGTGACAGAACATGAAGATGAAATGGTGAGTTGACCTTTATGAACGCTAACAAATGGAAACCTGTTTAGTCAGTGAGATAGCATGGACTTCACCCTGCCAACTTCATTATCTGGGATTTTTTTAACACAACGACTTGCAGATAGGGGAAAAAAAACCCAACAAACCCACACCCAACCAAACACCCAAATCTTCATAGCATTCAAAATGGTCAATGGTTGGTTGCCATTGACTTCCGTGGGAAGCGAAGTGAAGTAAACCACGTGCAGCTGTAAAGAGTCAGTCAGCTGAAGGGTCTGTGGAGGTTTCATGTGTGTTTTGCAGGGGCCAGGCCGTACTAGTTTTGCAGCAGGTTTGATCCATGTAAGTACTGGACAGAAATGTTCTATTTGGCTTGATTCAGTTTATCGCTGGGCTGTGGCATATGGGTTGTGAGGTAACCTTTGCTAAGAGAGATGCAAGTCACAGATAGGAGCTTGCTGAAAAAAAATAAACTCTGTTTAAGCAATATCTCATCTGCAAGCAATGAAGCAGAGAAACAACAAAAAGTGGTGTCTGGGACACACACAAAGTCAATCCAGCTAAATGTGATTTGAATGGTGTTACTGAAAGGGTGAGCTAGGAAATGGGTAGTTACCGCTTCAAAAGGGAAATGAGACTCAGGTGGTGGTGGGAGAAGGTACATATGAGGGCTGTGTGTCTGAAGTGAAAAAATTGGCCTTGCAGTAAGTACTCTTCAACACTGTTGTAGGAACAAAGTCCTTGTTCAACATTCTTTCTTGAAATTTCAGAATTTAAGGTTTGTAAATACCAGATTTTTCTTTAGTACTGTATTGTGGAAAGGTTTGTTTTGATTAAACTTCCATTTCAGCAGAAACTACTGCCTAGCATGATCTTGAAACACAGCTTCATTCTAAACAACTGGAGAGCTGGCCTTGTTTCCTAGAATCCTTTTAAAAAGTTTTATTATCTGTAAAATAGAAGTAGGTAGAATCTGAAAATTGCACCTAGCTAGCAGAAGGGTCTCTTAAATGGAAAAGAAATTTTGACTTTTTCTTTATGAAGTTAGGGAAGTGTATATTATTTCTTCCTATTTCTTTTTACACTAGCACCAAAGCTTTCAGCCACTAGTAGAAAAATATCAAGTAATTATCAACCGTACCATCAATTTCAGAAACCAGAGGTTCTGATGAAACTAAAACTGGCACATCTACATATAATTAGCACCCCTCCAAAGTTTTATAGTTGTCGTAGAATTCCAGGTTTAGCTCCGTCAGTCATTATTAATTGGTCCAATTCTTTCAGAAACCACAAATGGGTGTGTAGAGCCTCCCAGGCAGCTCAGTGGTAGCCTCCACATCTGAACAGTTAATTGAAAACACTGCTAAGATTTTTAGACTTAGTATTACAACAGAGAAACTTTTTCTCTAGAGCTTGTACTGCACTTTGTATTTTACCTTGGTATCGGACAGATGTCATCTACTAATTGATTGCAAATGCAAAAATGAGCAGCCCTAAGGAGACTAAAAGATCAGAATGTCGTTATATAGTCCTGTCACTGGGTCCATAAAATACATTTCCCTGAGTATTTAAACTGTACCAAAAAAGAAAGAGGAGTGAGAGAATCTTGGGCACTGCCAGATATTAAAAATGAAATAACTCTATCTTCATGAGTGTTGATTACAAATAATAACAGTACTGTTGGTAACAAATAGGACACTAATCAAGATAGTGACCCTTGTAACATCCAGCATAACTTTGCTGATATCCAGACTGTCAGTAACTGGTACATAGTCATGTAATGAGCATGGCAATAAAACAATCGTTCTCACTTTTCTGTTCTCAATATTTAATCAAATATGAAACATTTCTAAATAAGAAGGTTGTGTCAAGTCATCTTTCAGTTACACAAATAGGAATGGGCTTTGGTTTCTCTAGCTTCTGACAGCAAGTCACTCAGGAACTAACCTCCTCTATGAGGCATCTTATCTTCATCACTGCTTAATAGCTATAGCTGGATTTTTTTTATTCTTTTTATATGTTCTCACGTGAATATCCAGTCAAAATGAGTTAGAGATAAATTGTGCATGAAGTAATTTTTTTCCCCTTGTTTTCAGTTTGTTGCAAGAAAAGGTGGTCTTTTTTCCAAGTGAGAGACAGAGAGCTTAGATCACTGTAGACTGTTCTGTGCCTTTAATAATTTAAATTTTTACTTTTCCTAGGTTTGACTTTGTGGCTGTGGGAAACCAACCGCACAATGTATTCAAGGCACAAATTTGCAGAACAACGTAAGAATATGGCATGTTCATAAAACTCTACCTGTTTGCTTATTCTCATGATTATTTATTCAATATCTTCTGCTGGCTTCTGTCAGACAAGCACTGAACTTGACAAATGAGGAGAGGAGTTTCATGGAGATCAGATAGGTTATGCCAGCATTCAAAACTGAATTATTAAGACCAAAATTCATATGAAAGGTTAGTACAGGGTGCCATCAGATGCACTTCTCTCTGTCTCATTCTTCTCAATTAAGGCTCAATCCACTGAAAACAGGCAGATTTGTTTGCTCTTACCCTGGCTAACCTCTTACTGAAGTCAGTGCAATAAATGCTCAGTTGGTATAAATCACTGCCATTCTTGTTGAAGTTCATTGAAATCACCTGGGACTCATGTTGGTAGTTTTGCCTTGTCTGCCTGAGTTGGGACTACAGAAATCCAGCAATAGGTAAAGTGATATTATAGCTTGCACAGTTTTGTTCTCTTTTGGCATGTTGTTTGGGCAATAATGTTTCTATTACCAAGCTTTTTCTGATTTGGGGAGGCCTGTCATTCATTTATGTGGTTTTCTTTAAATACCACATCCTGCTGTAGTTTTTCTTTCTTTCTTGACTTTTGTAGATCATGCATATCAATTAATTCCGCTGTTTCAGGTAAGCTAATAACTTGCATGGTTAATGGGCTTTGTGTGTGTGTGTGTGTGTGTGTGTATACATCTGAATGTCTATATGGTATGTAAGAAAAACTGTGCAACCTTTTTTTCATAGATCCTTGCCTATCTCCCTTGCTGTTCAGATCCCGCTGTTGCATTGTTCCTACTGTACATTCTTTGCAGATGTATATTTGTCACTCCTCAAATACAAATAACTTTTTACTGAGCTTTGACTTATTAAATAAACAGTATTTATAATAAATTGAGCGCAACTCTTCAATGGAGATTTTCAAACATTTCTAAGCATTAAGTAATAAATTCTTCCAGCTCCATATGTGAGAAGGTATTTTTTTCTTTTTTCTAGGAAGTTCTTGTATTTTAGAGTCATCCAGGGTGAGTACAAATTGATAGGCAAAATCGGATGCCTTGAGTTCTGATTTCTCACTACTTACGAGATAGACATAATCTTTACATACTTGCTGTCAGAAAACAGGAATGTCAGCTCTGGACATAAACCTAGAAGTTTGTCCGTGTATCTTTTCTTTGAATATATAGGAAAGCATAGAGAAATGATGATATAGTCTAAGGAAAGATTCTTATACTAAAAATGCACATGAAACTACAATCATGTCAACCATTCCAAAAGACTTCTTACAAGGCTGTTCAAAACTGTTTGCAAGATTTATTATGTTGGAGGTACACTGCTGAATATAATTAATCATATTTTATGTGTCTGCAATTATTAATGGTTGACTGTTGAACCTTTGCAGTGGACTCAATAGAGAAGGCATTTTGGTTAGGCACTTTATTTCTGGTAAAGGCTTAATGAGAGGTTTCGAGGAAGCATAGGTATTTTCAAAAAGCCCACAAAACCCCATCTGTAAGCATTTGTACACATGTGGTTTGATTTCTAAGGATAAACCATATTACCGTGATACCGTGTTTCCTTGCCAAGATTCCAGGCGTTAACGTGCATAGTTTCAATTTGCCTCATAAAGTGAGGAACTGGGAAGAGCCTGGGCGAGGGCAATAAGAGAGTTCTAAGCTTTCAACAGTGAAGTTCAAATGGCACAACTAAAAGTTAACTAGTTGCATCTGGTCCCATCCAAGTCAGAACATCCTTGAAACAGTGAAAGTCATATGGCCTAAACCATAGCTAACTTCTTCTTGCCATCTGAATCTGTGTATTGAGGAGTCTTGTGCTAAATTTCTTTTGATGAAGAATGCAAAGGTGGCCTTTGGTCACCATCCTGAAAGAAATTGTGTCTGAACGCAAATTGTTCTCAAATGAAGATTCTCCTCAGCAGCCTGTCAATGCTCATTCCTTAGTTATGGAGAATATTTTTCCCTAGAGATGACAGAAATCACTTTACGTAACAAATGCAAGCATTCTCCATTCATGAAATTCATTGAGATATTGGGATCTGTGTTCCACTACCACCATGCACAAGTACTATCTGCTAGAGCAACATGGAGACATGTTGCCCGTGGAGACAAGACCTGAGCAGTGTAAAATAAGGTGGAAACCTAAACAGAGGCAAATGTGATACAAGGATCATGCCAGAAGCAACAATGTAAATCAGGCAAAATGCATCTGGTAGATGGGGTGAATAATGCGTGGGAACAAATGAAATGGAAGGCAACCAACAAAAAGCAGAGGTGGTTGCTCAGCTGACCATTGTAACGTTGAACAGGATTTTTCTGGCATACCAGATGTTACATGTGCAAGTAGGTTGACATAAAATTCATCAGTTTCATCCTCTACATGTGCATTTGCAGTACTCCTTTTTGCCCTTTTTGCTTTCAAGGGATTGAATTTAAATATAAAACTCAGTGCACAACAGGAAGAATCGAGCTAGTTTTCATTAGTCCTCCTTTATAAAAGTCCTTCAGAACTATGTATTTGGTGTATTTTCCATCGTGTATTTGCTCAGTTCTAGTATACAGTGCCAAAACAAGTTTCATCTCCTATGGTTCATGGTTCTGCTGAAGCCAGTCAGCAAAATGTGCAAAATTTTAAAATTTGGTATCCTGAATCTCTGCTATACCTTATGGGTTCAATATAAAAAATTTAGTTTTTATTTAGGCAGTGCTGGGTTAAAGAGTATGAGAGAGAAGGGTTCTGGTTTATCTGGCTCACCCAGTCGACAGGGAATGCCGCTGGCCCGTTTCCCAGGAGTTTGTAAGGAGTGTGAATGGAGGCGTGGGGAGGGCAGCTCAATCAGGGCATCAGTAGGAGATGTAGCTTAACTTCTCTGCCTCTCTTTCTCTCTTTTCCTTTTGGGTGGTCTCTGAGTCATCTTGGTTTTGGGGCTGGGTTCCACAACTGGGGCTGCTTTGTCTCAGAGGTTGCAGGAAGAGTTTACCTAGTCTGTTTTTACTGTAGAAGCTAACATCTTGCTAGGACTTGATGAAGGAGTGACTGGATAGCATATACCCTCCTATAGCAGAAGATAAGTGTTCAGAGCATGGTAGGTGGAGCCGTTTTGCAGAGTATTGTATTTTCTATGCCGCAAAGGATTAAAGGATCGGACGCAAAGCAGGCAGGTGAAACATGATGCATGTGTCTGAGCAGCTGCAGTCATACTAAAGTCACAGATCAGAGAACAAATATTCTCAACAGAGAAATGTAGTGGAGCATGATTTCCTCTGGGACAAGGAGAACGAAACTGTCGCTGTGGATCAGGGCTTCTCCTCCATCACATGTTGAACCATTGGAGAGGCGGGCTTCCTCTTTTCCAGAGTCATGCACAGTACATGTCAGCTGCCCACAGGAATTGTGCGTAGAGGTATAGAAAGTAAAATAATGATGATGGTCCAGCGCTTCATTATTATAGTCCCACTTCAGTTCCTGTATCATTATTTGCTAGTTCATTGGTAGTTACTTTTAATTTCCTTGTAGTGTGAAATGGGACTCAAATCTGAGCATTATTTTCTTTGCCTCCAAAAAAGCGAGGCAGAAATTGTCTCTAATAGAAACTGGCCATGGTGACAGTGTCTAAACAAAGCGGAATGTGGTGGTTCAAGCAGAAAAAAGATGATGTGGAGGACGAATACATGTACAGGAAGATGCAGGAAACAAGTGTAGTGTTGTTCACTTTTCCTGTACCTTCTCCAGTGGAATAGCTGCTGAGTATTCTGGCAGTGCTCTTGCTCAGCTCTAAGACATTGAAACTGTATTGCAGGGGTGTGCATACATTTACTGAAAGGTATGTGATAGCAAGTGTCCTTTCACCTTATGTGTCATAGAAGAAGCTCTGACCCCCATGAAAATGTTTTACTCCTTCCCTCTAGATGTGGCTTTTTCAGGAACTGCATTTTGGACACAATTCAAGCAACCTGCTGCATGTGCAAGATCGCAAACTCTAGGGACTGACCCCAGCCCCTTTGTGTTGCCACCCATTCCCAAGTCTCTCTTCTTAGGAGCCTGCTATTATCCCTTAGAAGTAGTGAGAACAGTCAGCTTGAAATCACCCGTTTGTGTCACCCAGTCTCCAGAAACAAAATTCAAAACGCTCTGGGAGGGGAAATGGCGCAGGAGACTTTATGGAATACTCTTCCAGAAGTCGTCATTGCAGTTTGCACAGGGCCCCGCCAGTGTACTGTAAATCCTTGTTTTGTCTCGATCTTGCCTTTCTGATACTCACGAGTAGCCTGAATGCTTATAGGGGGGAAAACATCAAATTAAAACAGATGATATATATTTGTGGGTGCTCGCCTTGCACACTGACACAAGGGAGAGAGAGAAAAAAGAATGTGTTATCTATTGGTGCGTACTGCTATTGTAGAGAAAAAATTACACTGAAAGATTTTAACATGGGATAAGCAAAGGTGTTTCTCTTAGAAGAGAATCTGTTTTTAAAGATCTTGCCTGTTCCTATCTGCATCTCATATTAGATGTAGAGTTCCAGAAGTAGATGCGGACTGAGATTTTCTTCTTATTTGTGATACATTTTTCAAAAAATAGAATGGCTTGAAATTGAAACAAGAGTAATGCAATGAAAATTGGAAGCTCATGTGTGTATGTTACAGCATACGGAAGCCAGGGGTCTTTGAACAGAGCAAATCTATTTACCATCATGGGTGTTTTATTCACCACAACAGTTTTGTAGACTTGTAAAAGTGGTAATTGGTGGTGTTTGCTGGACAAAATATCACTGACAATGACTGGGGCAAGGAGTGGGATTAATTAACAGTATTCAGAAGCTGTTTGTTAATTAAGTTTTAAGAGGCTTCTGAATTCAATCAAAGTTTAGGTGGCATTGCTGTTTTTATTGTTTATGAAGGACGGACACGTCCAATCACTTGATCTTTTAGCAACTGCAACTTTTGAAAGAGAATCTTAGCCCAGCTGTGATGGAGTTTGCGTAGGAGAGTTGTGTGTGAAATATGCCGTTATGACTTACAGTAATGTACTGCACTTCCACACCTTGACTAGTCCTGCCGGGTGCAAGAGCTCTCTTTTTGAAAGAATTCTCTCTTTCAGACAGAATAGACTAACCCAGGTAAATTTTTTGCTGTGCCAGAGATTGATAATGCATTTTAGGGAGAGAAAGAGAGAAGTCGGAGGGGGGCAGGGGGGTGCGGGCAGGCAGGGGCATCTAAGTTCTGTTTTACTGTGGTGTCACTGATTGTAATTCCTGATGGGATCAGAGAAGTAGAAGTTCTCAGGTGGCTCCTGACGTTGTTTGTGGGTTTTGTCTTCTGTGTTGTTTCTGTGATATGCTTACCAAACGATTTGGGTGGACACAGACCTCAGTTCAGAGCATCACTAGAGCTTTCAAGCTGCTTGTTTCATGAGCCCTCATGACACTGCTGAGCTAACTTTCTTTTGTTCCAAAATATAATTAGAAATAGAAAGAATCAACAGTAACTCGTATGTAATAACAGTAACTTTTCTTTATAGCACAGGTAGCTAAAGCTTTAGTTTATGCTCTGGAGAAAAAGTTTGGGAGGCGGCAATTGCCATGGTTAACCTTGCAAGGTATACTTTTAGCTTACTTGAAATCAAATGTGTGGAGGAAAACCTGAGCTGCCGGTTGTACACTCAACCATGTACATTCTACATTAGAGCCACTAATACTCGATTTATGATTATTTCATGCCGAAAAGAACACTTTAACTATAGCCTATGACATCTGTGGCTCACTTCTACTTTTCCAAGACCTCCTTTAATCTGTTGCTCTTGGTGCCTGTGTATCCTTTAGCCTTCACTTCTTTGCCAAGCTTCAGATTTTTGAAGCACAGATCTGATATCTGAGTGAGATCTGTTGTCCCCTAACATAGTTCTGGTTTGCATAGAGGCTAATTAGATGATGATGATGATAACAACAGTTAACAAGATTTGATAAATGTCTTCATTTTTATAAGCACTCATTACGTGATCCTAAGAATAACCGTTAGGCTTGGACGACTGAACTTGACTTTATGCTACTGCAATACCATCCTACCACGATGTTCTTAGGCATTTAGTGGTGGACTTGGCAGTGCCAGGTTAACCATTGGACTCGATGATCTTAAAGGTCTTTTCCAACCTAAATGATTCCATGATTATCCTGTGTTCTCTGTCTCTCTAGTTTCTGTTTAGTTTTGATCATGTTGATAATTTTGATCATCGCCTTCGGGTTTGTATTTTAGCAGTGCTCAAACTCTCAGCTGAATATTGAAGTATGTAGCAGGAGCTGAAATCATAAAAGTCTGCAGAACAAACACCCTGTTAACTAATGTCTAATTTGAGAAGTACCTTTTCAGTTAATGGCAAGTGAAGTAGGTTTGAATGGTGCTGTTTAGTTTCACCAGAGGTCTGAGTGGTCCCTTTCCTCTGCAGCTTTACATTAAGTGACAGAAGTGCTATTGTCAGCCCTGATTTAGTAATGCAGCGCTGCAGCAGCTCTTTGCAAGCCTTAATAAAGATCGGGCACGTTCACAACAGTCCAACCAAAGTCCCAAGACTGCATTTACAGCACTTATGCGATACAGGTTGTTAAAGAGGAAGATTTTGCTTCAGTTCCTTGCCCATCCCTTTGCTGGAGGGGGACTGCATTGCAGTAGAGCCTTCTTGCTGGCAATGGAGGAAATTCACTATTTCCAATCATGCTCTGTGGATGTTTTATACAATCCATGGGGTGTTTAAAAACAAACTTTACCATAACGAGGTGATATAAAATGACAGGTCTATAGCTGATATAGTGCCATGGCTGAATGTCAACTCAGAACTGCAGCATTTATGTCACTGGAGAATACGTCACTAATATGCTAAGGCCCTGAGTTGCAGTGAATGTTAAATGTGTGATAATTCAACACTCTCTGTTCTCTGCAGTTACACAAGGCAGTAGGAAATAGAATTTGGGCCAGCTTTCCCTGTCAATTACACCGGTGTTTCTGGGCTGACTTTACTGTCTTACCTGCGCCTTAAGCCAGGGCACTTGTTACCACGGCCAGGTCTCAATTCTAAGCGGTTACAATATCCAGGTGCCTCGTCTGCTCCTTTGTTGGGTTCCTGCTGTGGTAACAGAGCCCACTGAGAGCGTGTCTGTGTCTGAGCTTCTCTCGTTCCATTTAGCATATTAACTCACACTGTCACTGAAAGCACATACCTCTGTAGAACATGAAAAAGCATGTTCTAATTTGCAGGACTCGGTAATGCAACAGTAAAGAGCCAGGATCAGTAATACCTTATATGACTACAGATATTAACTCTGTGAATGTGAGTCAGCCTTCAGAATAGAACTTGTCCTCTATTCTACAAGCTGCACAACTTTTGTTGCTGTACAAAGCAATGTTGCAGAAAAATGGGTTTTGATAGGTGGCTAAACATCATTGCGAAAGAGAGATGAAAAGATGAATACTGGAGAACAGTACAAACAGGTGAAAAAGATTGAGATTGGGAACAAAAAGGTGCATTAGGTGACTGAAGAAAATAGCGTTTGGAATAACATTGCAAATGAAATGAGAGAGGAAGAGGGACTGGTGAACAATTACATGTGATTACTGTTGAGCTGGGCAGTTGTACTTTCTCAGCACACAGATACATAATGCTATAGGAGCACAGCTTTTGTATTTTCTATTTACAAAGCACTGAACATTGAAGTGATATACATACCTTCTAGGCAAATGTTCTAAAATGGCAGTAGTGCAGTCGAATGGCATCATGATGTGCTCTGTTAAGGATCGCTGAGATACTAATCCCATGCATGAATTGCAATAAGAAAATAATTTGCCTGAACTAGAGACTGTCAATTAAAAGAACAAAACATATTGTAGAACTTGCTCTATAAATTGTTCCAGGTTTCCAGTGAAAAGAAGCAATTTTCTCCTCCCTACCCTTAACTGCTGAAGAATGCTTGGTTTTCTCTTACGTAACAGAATGGGGGAAAAGTATTCCAATTTTGTAATGGTTTCAGTTATAAGGATTTCAACATTGTAAACTTTATGTATTTCTTTCTAATCCTTTTTTTACCCAAATTTATGATGAAATGGGTGCAGGTACTGGTTATTGCTATTGTTCCACTTTCTAGACACCGCTGTGTTTAGCTTTCACATTTTGGTGAATGCTGCTGTGCAATTCAGGTTAGTGACAGGTGAGGGACTTAGGCTCCCCCTCACCTGGATTGAATGTTGAATGGTTTACGCATGCAAATAGTGTTTTTCTTGCTTTTATAGTCTTTGTTTGACTTGAAGATTTCCCCACAGCTTACTCACATCCCATTGTTTGGTTGGTTTGAATAGGATTTATTTGTGAGCTTGTTCTGCAAGAGTTTCATTATATTTTGTGTCCTTAGCTTACCTACTTTATGTAGAGTGAATTCATACCATTTTGTCTCCTATTTCTGACGTAAGGTTTTTATTTTTTTTTTCCTTTTTGCTAATCAGAAAGAGGACTTTGACTTGATTTCTGTCCCGCTCCGCCCCACAGTCTTAAAGAGCAAGACTGGTATTTCAAGCCGCCTCCTTTCTTTAGCACTTAGCACTGCCCGTGTCGGTTGCCTTGCAAGCCTGCAGCAGCACCAGGCTTTCTGCACCAGGTTGTGAGCTGTGCTGTCTTGAGACTTGCTTCTGTTTGCAGTTGTCACATAAAGGTTTATGTGTTGAAAGTGAATTTTCCTTGTACAGTCCAACCTATGTTGCAGAATGAATATACAGATTACCATGCACAGTGTGTTTCTGTGCACTTGCTGGAGTTGCAGTTTTAATGCAATTTTGCAAATTTTGTAAGCAGCAGATCAATCCCTTATAAAAGCCTTACTCTAAAATGATGATACATTATTAATTTGCTTTGAGAAAGTGGATTTAGGAGTACCTATGTAGTGGACAAGTTACTCTTCGGAAATTTGTTTTAACTATGCAAAGTTTGAAAAACTTTTGAGTGGGGATTGGAACGTGCCTTAAGCCAAAATAAAGTAGATGCTATTAATCTAATAGTTTTGGATTCTCTTTTGTTGATAATTTCCACATTAAGTGGAATGGTTTTTAATATAATACTGATGTAAAAGATAAACATACTAGTAAAAAAAAAAAATCTTAAAATACTCAAAGCTGGGGAAGAAAGGAAAGCTCCACCTGGGCTGCTTGATGTCCTGAAATCTGGGATTAATAGCAGTGTTCACAGATTTGTATAGTGGGTTTGATGCAATCAAGATAAATTCTTTTGCGTCTTTTGTTTTTACATCCAAAAACTTTGGGCTCCCCGAACATTACCCTCATGATTTATGTAGTGATTAATCTGGGCTAATGTAGCTTCATGACACAGATGGCTGAAAATACCAGTTTCTACAGTTATGAAAATAGATATATGGAAGCTCTAAGATCACGTGGCTCCTTTGTCATAAGGCTAGATCTGTTGTAAATCAGGCTTTATCTGTAGCTGCTTTGGCTATTGCAGGCCTTATTCCTTGCAATATCAGAGCAGCATACAAAACAACCACCTGCTGAACATTCTCATTCAATTAATCTATCAGCCATCATGACTGTTTCCTCCATCTTGTGTTCAGAAGCAGAACCCCGTCAGAATATGCCACACAAGCTTTCTTAAAAGTAGCCATGCATAACTCATTCTTCATAAATATAGCTTGCATTAGACCACAAATGAACTTCAAAAGCTTGCAAAGACTAAACATCTCAGTGGAATGAATTTGGTATAACTTTAACTTTTTATGTTAATCGTCAAAACAAATTCCTAAAGATTTCATAATATTTTATAGTACATGGTAGAAAACCAGCATGTTGATTATCAAAACAGTGATTATTTTCCCCCTTGTCTTCCAGACCTGACCTCAAAACTCGAGTGGTTATCTGTTCTAGAATGCAACCCAAAAAAGTCTGAAGGTTGGGAGGCAATACCATTTTGGGGAGGGCTTCTAAGGAATGAAAACACATAAGCTGTGAACCCCTGATGGCATAGCAAAATGCCCTGCGCTATTTTTTTCAGCCAGTAGTGTGCTTAATATAGAATTTAATTACATCTTTGGCCGTCACAGTCACTTCATTGGAAATACCAACCTCCCCAAAGGCTCCTAGGAATGATATTTCTTTGGGCTTGCTTTTTTAAAATTTTTTTTTTTGTTCTTTACTGAGGGTAGAGAGGGTACTGTATACATGATTCTCTTTTTACCTCGTTAATGTTTTGGTTCGGTGAAATGTATGTTAACTTGAAATGTTTAAACAAAAAAAGTAATGTAAATATAAAGAATAACATTTGCCTTTTGAAAGGTATAATTCCAGCATCTGTAGGACTGACAAAATTGACCTTACATTGTGCCAACAGTGAAGTGCATAAATGAAAACTGAATGAATGGGAACACAGATAAATGGAGGACTAAGAGGAAAACCTGATGTGCAGTATGAGAAATGACTAGACAAAAAAAATGGTTAAAAAAATCTGTACTGTTTAGTATGTGTTTTACAAATACGTAATACAGGGAACGTTAACGGTGGTACAGGAAAGAAATGAAAACATCTGTTCATTTATATACTGAAAATGCATAAAAAGAAAAAGGCAGTTGCAATTTTACAGGATTTCTTTCAAACTCAGCTATAAAACTCTATAATCTGAACTATTTTGATTACTTTTTGGAATGGTAAAACTTGTAAAAACATTATAAAAAGAGCAGAACAGGATGTTGTGTTTTTCCACTTTTTCCCCCCAAAACTTACCTGCCTTATATGTCTACCTAATGCAGAAATTTGTAATTTTGTCTCTTAATTTATTCTAACCTTCCCATTATCTAGGCTGTCCTTGCAACACTTCTGCAAAATTACTAAACCGTGTGAAGCACAGACTAGACTCCCCGATCAGGTTATTTTTATGTCAACTATCCTTATTAGACAATCCCATTAGAACCTCGCCGGTGGCAAAGGAGGGAAACATAATACCATAAGCACACTTATAATGCCACACTCACCAAAAGTTACTGGCATTAGTAAACTCATCTCACTGCCAAAACCTTTTAAACTGGTCTACAAGCTAATTCCATTGACTTACAAAACTATTTGTACTAAGCAATTCATTTTGCGTTATGCACTGAGGAACAAATTCTACCTTATGTTTAAGTCAACTGCGTTGCTGAGATACCACCCTGAGCACCCTTTTTATCTATTTTTGTGTCCCTTAAGTTTCTCATTAGCATAGTAGAGCAGTCTGTATCAGACGTTCAAACCCTGTAGTAAACCGAAGTAATATCCTCCTCTTCATTGCTGTTTGACACAGACACATGTTCACAGCTGGCATTACTTGCACAGATCCACAAATTCAATTTTCACCACTTGGAGCTCTGTTTCATAATATTTTAGGTATTGATGCTGTTTTCTAAACTTAGACAGGTGCAAAGATTCTGATTTATAAAAATGAGCATCTTCCCAAATGGCAGCATCTGATTACATATATTCATATCTATTTTCTGTACTTTCTTCTTTCTTAACTAGTTTTTCTTCCTGCTCTGTGGAAATATAATGTATTATTTCATCTATAACTCGGGCTTATTCATAGGGAAACCTATGATCTCCTGAGAGGTCCAGTAATGTGCAAATGAAGCGCTTATGAGAACTAACACAAATAACCATGCCTGGGACTTGAGTATAAGGCTGTACCTATCTAGTGCTTCATATGGATGGTGGAAGTGTGTGGAATTCAGTTATGTACTTAACTATGTTTCAGACTGCAATTTCAGAGGCAGGTTCTTTGAAGTAGATGTATCTGATTCTTACTTGCATTTTTTATATAAAGGTGCCATAATGCAGATAAGTCAAGCTGGCCTACTTACATGTTTGATGTTAGGCACGTATTCCTGCATCTTGCTGAATAAGATCCTGACTCGGCAGTTCACTGACTTCAAAGCCCTTCTTCTGAATCACTCTGCCTTTTTCAACTTTTGTACTGTGTTCAGCTTCAGCTGTCAGACATTCTTTTCTCTCTGACCACCGATTGTGAATAACAACAGGCTTCCCCCCCCCGCCGCTTTCTCTTATGTGTTGGAGTGATTGTGATTGTTACTTTGTTATTTTATGCCAAGTTAATTGCAAGAGGTATCTTTCAGAACAGGAGTAGCAAAACCCAGATTAATATGAATTATTGCTTCTACAGGACTCTTTCTGTAGGGCACTGTGAGTGGACTCTGAAACACAGAAAAAAGTTACTTGTGGTAAATTTTATCCATCAGTTGTGTAATGGTTTTGTGCCTTGACTACAATGACAACAAAATCAAATCACAGGTGGTGCCCTCAAATAAAGAATATAGTAATAAAAATTCTTCCACCAAAAAAGTCATTAGTGCTGTTGGATGAGAATGTCATCTCTCTAATGTCCCTAGTTTTGGGACAGTATAGTCAGACACAGGCTGTAGGATGCTCTGGGGGCTTCTACACGATGTGATGGTTGTCGTTGTCAAAATGGATTTTAAGGCTGTCAGTGAACTCCTGGTGCAGAGAAGATCTTTTCTTGGAACGAAAGAAAACACATATTAATTGTAGATGCTGATCGTACATAATTTTTAAAACCCCATAAGCTCTTCAATGTGTTATGTTGTATGCTGAAAAATAAGATTTTAGTTTTACTATGTTATTTAAGCTACCAAAGAGAATACCATAGCTTAAGCAATCAACCTTGCTGTACAGTATTCAGTTTGAGGAACAGTCACTTCTGAATAAATCCCATCTCTGACGTTCTCCTCTTTATTTAATCTGTTCCTATTGGTTAGGTTTTATACCATTAAAATGATATCATTTGAGACAGAGTTATTTATGTCTGTTGCACCAAATGCACAAAGCAGGCCTGGAGCCGACGTTTTGCCCTCATTTTGTATGAGTAAAATGGCTGTGAACTGGAGGTGTGCTCTTCCAGGGAGAGTATCCCAATGTCAGGGGAGGCTCCGTGCCTTCTGAAGGGCGCAGAAACTGGCATGTGTGTGAAGAGAGGTAGTGCTGCCTCCAATGCGTTATCTGTTGCCTCTTCTGTCCCTCTGGGTGCAACACACTCTGCTAGTCTGGAATTCTTCTGGGGTGATGCAAAGATGTTACATGAAAGATTCCTGCAGAAAGGTGTCTTTTTGTTGGTTTTTTGGTTGATTTTTTTGTTTTGGGGTTTGGCGTTTTTTTGGTGATAAAGTGGTAAAGCCCCAGTTCATGGCATACTTTGAGTTGAACGTGGAATGTTCCAACTCTTTTAGGTGAGGTGGAATAGAACTTTCTACGAAGTTGGGCTTTTCTGCTATTGCACTGTTACAGTGATTCCCTGAAAACACTGGAAGGGGTGGCTGAAAACTGCCTGAAATGAAAAAAGTAATGTAACATTGCTTCCTCAGGTGTAAGAAATTTACTGGATTATGCTCTAAGGGTCGGTGAATTAGGCAAGAGAAGAAATAGTCAAGAAATACTCATTTTGGAAAAAGCAACTGCGAGAGGACATAGACTTTCCAAATACATTGTTGGCAATATGGTAGTGTTGAAAAAATAATACTGAACGTATTAGGCTTTGTTTACCTGCATGTATCAATGTAAACTATCAAGCAACAAAACTATTCTGTGCCATGATATATCTTACTGGAATGTTACCTGGGAGGTAACTCTTTAATTCTAGTCTAGTGTTCCCTGTGCAGTAAAATATGGAAATTTATACGGAATTCACATGTCTGTCTCCGTACAAAATGGAAAACAGACAAAAAAGAAAAAGCAGTAGTAGTCAGCCACGCGTCATAAATTCCCCCTTCTTACTGTGCTGTTCTATAAATAACTTAATGTCCCTCATGAGATTTCATGAAACGTCTCACCCTTTTTCATTGAAATCTTCACTTCACAAAACTAGCCGTTGCAGGAGTAGCAAGTATTGCTGAGTAGCATATTAGCATGGTCATTCAAAGCCCTTATTCACACTCATGGCCCTGTTTTTCAATTCCTTCCCTTCTCCTGAGTTTTACCTACTTACATGCACCAACACAAAGAGACCAAAAGAAAAAAAAAAAAAAAAACCCAAAACCAAAATATTTCTTTGCATTTTAGGGATGTGTGTGTTTTCTAGGTGCATGGGGGACCATGGCGATGTGACTCTTCACCGCATGTGACTACAGACCATGGACCTAGTTATTCAACCTGCCGTCAAGGAATGGTGACCCCCCTCTGCCTGTACATGTGATGCTGTCTTTTATTCCAGACTCCCAGGACTGATCCCGAGTGTGCAGGTCTGTTGGCTGCACTGAATTGCCCACTCCTTGGGCAAAATCTGTTGTTCATCATGAAGGTCTTGAGAACTACTTTAGAAAGGTAGGGATTGCAGCAGGATGTGGGGAAGAGAAAATCCCATTGATCAGGGACCCAAGAGCAATCGTGTAATGTGAGATCCCAGGAGACTTCTGCTCTGAAGGTCATCTTTCCAAGGCCTTGTAGTCACAAGGTAGAACTGGTGAAAGGCAGAATTTTTTGATTGACTAGGCTGCCCTGCCAGAGCTGTTGATTTATCACATTTGAAAAGGTTAAAATGACTAACAATTCAGTGTTAGAGGGGCATTCATCACAGAAAGCTTTGCAGCTAAGAGCTAACATCTACCCCATGGGAGAATGTCTAGCAAGGGGTAGGCGGGATACTCAAACGAAGAACTGCTGGCATTGTCACAGAGCGCAAGACCTGCAAGTACCCTGTCATTGGGTACTGCCCTGAGATTCAAGATGCTAGGACAAAGAGACGTAACCAACCATGTAAACTGTTAGCTGAGGAAGCTTGCAAGGAGGATTAGTTAATGAACAATGATTCCAACAGTCCTGAAGGACCATCAAAACGAGCTGCACAAACCTGACTTGGTATTTAGGAAGGGAGGTCAGGCCTCAGGGGCCTCTGGGGGATGTAAAAACCATCATCACTCAACCCAAAGGAGAACATCTGAGAGGTGACAAATGCCAACAACTTAGCAGCCTGTAGTTGCCGTCATACCACTATCTGACCTGGGACTCTTGAGGTGCCTGTGGCAGGAGAGGGTTCTAGGTGCACGGTGGGGAGGGTCTGGGTATGTGGGGTTCTAGAATTTCTGGGTGCTAGTTATGTTAACTAACTTAATGTGTTAGTTTCATGGTTCCTCAGTTTACCTTTGCAATGCTTTACAGATTCTGACTTTTGTCTACTAGACGGTATTTCAGCTAATTGTTGTTAATCATTAATGTTAACATAAAAACCATTAAGGAAGTTGCAGAATCTCCTGCTGTTTCCTCAAGACTTCCAGTGAAGTCATAAGAAGTCTTAACTGCAGCGTGGTGGACCCGCAGTTGTGTACAGGCATTTATCTTGGCACAGTGTATCTTAGGTAATTATGAAAACAGTCCCAAACATCTTTCAGAGAAGTAAGTCATAAGGCCCTCACTGAAGTTAAGACACCAAGCTCATCTGCAGGGGCCATCTTAAAAGCACATTAGTACAAATGAGATGGTAATATCCTTTAGGTAAGAATATCCCTTATGCAGGGAGTGCAAGGGCAGTGGTAAACGGATGGATGTGAGCCTTTAGTGTTGTACGCATGCTGCGCATTCCAGTTAACGTCCTCCTTAGCAAGTTTTTTCTTTTAAGAAAGCCTTGGTGTCCACGGATGTCTTCATTGTGCACTTCTCCAAACCATAAGTTGCATGTGGTGTTTCTTCAGCACATCTTCAGTCTAGCTGTAAGCTCTTTAAAATCTGAGTTTGCTGTGTCAGGAATTAATACACCTTTTCTTTTCTGCTCTGAATGCAGGTGATATTTGCCAGATATGATCCGAGTTGTCACATTCCTTCAGGTTTATGTTGTGACTCGCCTGAACTCTAAAATATGATAACACAGAACTTGAATAAGAAGGATTAGTAAGGGCCATAGAGTGTGTAAATGGCTGTTTTGAAAATTGTCAGAGTTAATTATGTATTACAGCATGCATATCTCACAGAAATTTATGATGTTGTAGTTAATGTTATGCACCGAGGTTTCTTTAGTTTTCAGGCTTTTCAAATTAAGAGTTACGATTTGTTAAATGAGAGCAATGTTGCACCTCAGGCCAGAACCTCAGTCAGCTCAGTTTTGTTTGTTGAAGAGCTTTACATAAGTGAATGATAGGATAACTAGCACCAAGAGAATTTGGTCCTTTCCAAAGGATTAATGAAATAATTTACATGTGGTCTTATAGTACTTAGGTCTCCCTGTAACCTGTTTACACTGCGCAGTATGCTCTATCTGTTCAAAACCCTTGAGCTGAAATGAAACCTGTGGCAACTGTCCGGTTACCTCCTTTGAGTTAGCCAGGAGAGTAGCTGTAAAAATGAAAATTAGTGTAGGAAGAAAGGTCCCACGTCTCATAAATCAGAACAAGCACTGCAGTATCCAGAAAAACTATGTGCTTTCCAATAAACAGGTACTTTTAGGCTGTCCTTGTCTTGACTTAAGACCAAATTGACAGTGTGGAGACTAAATGGAGTGGATGTCAGAACGTTTTAACCCCAGGCATATACACAGTATAATAAATCAAGTAACTTCCCTGTTCTGCAAGGGAGATGGTGCGGTTGGGAAGGGAGGTCGAGTAGGTCGGCACAGCGGTTCCAGCCGTGCTGCACAGAGACACGGTGCTGCAGGGTTCCCTTTGCTTCTGTTCAGGTACTCGAGACCTCTCTGAGGGTCTCTCCCAGAGTTACTCCTGACCACAGCAGTTACAGGATTAGATAGAAAATACTGAATTCTGACTTGTTCGTTCTGTTACTCCTTACATCTGAGTCTACACCTTTGGACTGCAGGTCTTGAGACCCAGCTGATGGAGATGGTTGTAACCTTGACCGGCTAGGTAACGCATCTGTACTAAAAACCCACCCTGAATCAACGAACCAACAAAACACCCAGGCTGAGGCAGCAAAAATGAATTCTTGTATCTGGCTAATTTCTTGCTGATTCACAGTGTCCATTTCCTTAGTTCCTGCATTGTTCTACACATGGCTACATCCAAACCACTTTAAAACAGCACAGGATTCATATTTCTGAATAACCAGTGAAGCCATTTTCCGAATGCGGTTTTCTGTTTTAGGCTGAATTATGAGGTGCCTACCTGAGAAAATACCTCATTTCTGTCACAAGTCAGTGTTGGTGTAAATATGCAAAGGATAATGCTCTGCCCAGTTTGAAAGTGCAGCTGAACAAGGGGCAGATAGTCAGAGCTGGCATAGTTCTGTCGTGGGTTCTGTCTGTTCCTCAGCAAGCAGAACAATGTTATTTCACATAAGAGTCCTTTTCATAAACTGTGAAATAGTGAAATGTTTTAGTTTATTTTTTCCTACCAGCTGTCATGTGTTTCAAGACTTCTTTTTTTTTTTACTATCATTAGAATCTTTTTTAAAATTAAAATTAAAAAACCTTAATTTACTCCGATCTGATTAACACAATCTGGTCTTGATTTGATTTACTTTGTCTTACATAGTTCCCTCTCTGCTCCACGGATTTTCTTCCATGTCTTTCTATACTGTCACTTCACTTCTCTAGTCCAAGTATAATCTTTTTGCTTTTTCACATGAGATCATTTTTCTTTCTTCTGATTACCCTTGTTGTCCTCTGCAGCTCATCTGTCTTTATTACTTTTTGGAGAAGCAGTCACAAGTCACGTTGCTGAAATACTTTTAAATACCCTGAAATTAATTTTTTGTTTTATTTTTTTAAAGATTTACAAAGAAGTATATTTGCAAGAGGGATTTTTGCTAAAAAAAAAATTATAAATATGCTATTGTGGGTCAGGGAAAACTTCCCCTCTTGAGGGGGAGTATCCTAATTCCAAGTGGTCTTGATGTCTTTGCTGGTACATAAATTTATAGTTCTTAAAACCAGAAAACAGGATTACTATGGTCATCTTAGTCTGAACCCTGTAGAAGCTCGTCAGGAAATTTCGACATCAAGTCCATATGTTATGCTTGAGACCTAGCATACAATTTCTTCAAGCATCCTTATAATTTTATTACTTTAAGATCAGAATTATTTGGAATGTCTGTTGCCTTAATTCTGGTAATTGATATCTCGCGGCATTTATTAAACATCTATTGCCTGTGTAAAGTAGCTGTAACTGTGCAACAAAATAGAAACTGTCCTGTAGTTTGACAGCACAGTTCACTCGAGTACACAGCTTTACCTGAAGGCGGAAGATGGGCTCTGGTCTACACTAATAAGTCCCGTGTACCTGCCCGATAACAAGAAAACACAGTTTGCATATGATGTGTGCAATGTGAGGAATTATTTTGCTTGTAACTAGAGCAGTGCCCACAGTATCAGAACTTATACTGGACTAATCTGTGGTATTTAGTCGTTCTCTGTCCTGTTAACACCCCAAATCAATGGGAGGTTTTGCCTATCTAGGAAAAAACCCTACAGCATTGCGCTGCAGGCCATAATGTTGTTTTTCAGTATGCTCTGTTTAAAACATATATGGAAACAACTTTTTTTTGCTTTGAAATTTCATTTGAAAAGGGTACAGTCAGAAGTACATTTTGTACTTGGCTTGCTGTCAGGTCACTTTAAAAGATGGGCCGCTGCCTCTGGGAGTGCATCCTCACATCACAGTGCTTGGGAGAACGCCGGAGCTGCCCCCAGCCTGTTGTCACTGGTGTGCAGCATACTGAGAAATCATAAGGCAGCATCTTAGAATCACAGAATTATTTAGGTTGGAAAAGACCTTAAAGATCGACTCCAACACTCACCTAGCACTGCTCAGTCCACCACTAAACCATGTCCCTAAGGGCCAGAGGTGGTGACTCAACCACTTCCATGAGCAGCCTCTTCCAGTGCTTGACAACCCTCCCCATCAGCCTTGTGCCCCAGCCCCTGCCCCAGCCCCGCTGCCCGTCCCTGGACACGCTGCAGCCCCTCCGCCTCCCTCTGGCCGTGAGGGGCCCAAAACTGAACCCAGGGTTCGAGGTGCGGCCTCACCAGTGCTGAGTGCAGGGGGACGGTCACTGCCCTGGCCCTGCTGGCCACCCTGTTTCGGACACAAGCCAGGGTGCTACTGGCCTTCTTGGCCACCTGGGCACCCTGCTGGCTCGTGTCCAGCTGGCTGTCAACCAGCCCCCCCAGGCCCTTTCCCGCCGGGCAGCTTCCCAGCGGCTCTGCCCCAGCCCGCAGCGCTGCCTGGGGCTGGTGTGGCCCAGGGGCAGGGCCCGGCGCTGAGCCTTGTTCAGCCTCGTACAGCGGCCTCGGCCCCTCGGCCCGGCCTGCCCAGACCCCTCATCCCAGGTCCATTCAAGATGAACCAGTATCAGCAAATAATATTTTTCTAGATTAGTTAAATCTTACAAAACAATATTTCCTCATGTTTTTTCCTGTGAGTTAAATGGTAATAATAAATACAACTCTGAATTCCCCTTACAACTAAGACCATTTTAGTGAAAATTCTTTATTCGTGTATTCACAGAACCAAAAAGCTAGCGTCTGTTTTTCCTGCTATTTTCCAGCTAGAACTTTCTAGCTAGAAAAACAGACAATTTCTGCGGTCTGTTTTGGAGTTACATTAAATCACTCGTTAGATGAATTGTAATTCAGAACATATGTTGTCTCACACTAGACATATGCCTTTAAATGAAACCAGCGGCCTGTGTGCTTGCATGTGCACGTGCATGTGTGTGTGAACAAAAGCAGGACTTCCCTCCTGCTGGTCTCTCAGATTCATCTGGGTAAAGATGCGTTACTGGTTCTTATAACCTCCCCACTAGTATGATTTTCTGCAGGGAGAAAACGGAACAGATCAGACCGTGGGCAGGGGACAGCCTGTAAGGAGATGCATCTCCAGAACAGTAACAACGGCAGCACATTATTTCCCTGTGGCAAGAGCTACTTTCCACCCCAGTGAGTTCGTCTTCCTCAAGTTCAGCTCTACTCTTGAGGATCAAATAGCAAGCTCTTCATGAGTCATTTCTGTTGTCCACTGCTGAAAAGTTACTGGAATTTCAGCTGTGCATGTCGTCTGCTCACAGTACACCCTGCAAGGCAGCGTCTCTGATGCTACCCTGGTTCTCAGAGAAACGTAACTTAGGAAGGCTACATAAATCTACCAAGCCGATCATGAAAGGGGTGGCAAAGATGACTTACTTTCACTAGAAGCAAAATCTTTGAACGTAAAAGCCAAGTATGTGTAAAAAATGCACAGCTGGTGTCTTACAGGTACATGCTGGGTATCATCTGAACATGCTGATAGGTGTCTTCAGCAGTGACTGCTGACATTTAGTCTTTCAGAAATCAAACAAAACCCATAAGTAAGATAATTTCATGACAACACATAAGTATAAGCTTTCATCAACATGTTTTTTCAAAATACTTGAACATAAGCCTTGTTCTAGAGAAGACTTGTGTATGCTATTAGGTTTGTCCACTGGTATAACCATATTAGTGGATTAACATATTTTAATAAATAAAAATACAAGTATGTATTTAAGCCTTGTGAAAAAATCATGTGTTAAATACCCAGAAAAAAAATAAATGCTTCAAATGATAACAGATTTAATAATTTATGGGAAAATGAACTTTGAAATGCTGTCTACTATATTGCTCTGTTCACGTTTAGGAATTGTCTGCATATCAAGAATATGATATTTACCACAGTCACCTCTACAGAAAAGTATTGTCAAAGGGATTACACTTTGTTTCATGCCTTTTTTCCAGCTATACTGCAAGATCAGAAAATTATGATAGAGTTTATAACAATAAGCAGTTCCAGAGTATTTATATTTTGAGGTGAAGAACATTATAGATATATTATTTCTGGAAGATGCTAATTAAAAGGGCTAATTTAGTGCTTAAAAAGACAAATAAAGCCACTACATTAACCTATAAAACATACCCCATCCATTTTGCATAGACTTAGAGAGGGAAAAAAAAAAATCCAGAAAATCTGGAGGATACCAAAATGGCTTTCCAAAACTAAATAAAATAATGAAGAAAATTTAAGTGCTTCTCACATGACATATCGTACAGAGGAATATTCCCCCATGTGACCATGTATTACCTTGGTGTGTATTTTATAAACTTGTCTCACCTTTCACACTTTATTAAAAATACACAAATAAACAACTCAGATTAGGTTTTCCCTCTCAGTAAAGATGAGTTACTCTTGCCAGATCTAATCAAATATTGAATTTATGATGGCCATGAGAACAGAAGGAAGTTGCATTCCCTAAGACAGCATGTGTAAAACACTTCTTGCTGTCATCGAGTAATGCCCTGTTAAAGAAAAATATCACAAAACTATCAAGAAAAACATTTAAATGCAAAATTTTATGTAAACATTTATCTTCAGCAGTCAGAAATACCTATACTATGTCTAAATGGTAAGGATTCATTTACTTCTTTCCTTGACCTTACAGTGATCTCGTCGTGTCTCTGGACATAGTCATAGACTATCTGGAAGTAGGAATATTGACTTTCAGCTCCCCCAAACTCTTTTTGTGACCTTGATAAAGCTGCTTGTGTAAGCTCTGATGGTATGAAAATTCCTTTTATACGAAACAAATTGTGTTTTCTCAATTTAATGGAAGGCTGTTACTAATCAGTAATAACAAATCTCACCTTTAAGATTTATTTATTTAAAGCTTGCAGCCCATATTGTCATACTGACACAAACTGCAGTGTCTTCAAGACCACAGGATATGACAGAAAGGCAGAGAACCGAAGCCAGTTGGTAAGAAGAAACATACATTAGTTTCTCCAGTCTGGCTCACACTGAGATTCATGTGTTTGAACATAACATTGGTACATATGGCACAGGAAATACCGTGCTGAAGATTAGTGGTGATTTGCACATGAGAGAATAGTAGTGATTTGTACACATTCAGCTCCTTACGTGCTCCACAGGCTAGTAGTATAAAGAACTATCAGCATATGTGCTAACAGAAGGTGCTTTTACCATAACCTGTAAATAATACTTATCCAAGGAAAACTATTCAACTTTGCCAAAATGCAGACAGATACAACTGTCTCCTGAATACTGAACACCAAACACCGAATACTGAACTCTGAATATTGAGTATTTTAATTGAATGATGCTACTCAACTCATCTAATTCTACTGACTAATAACAAGTGTTATTTATTCCGAGTTTCTTCTTCATACTGTACAAGTTTTTTCTTACTAATATAGCTCTTCATAAACGGCAAGTTTTACCATTTCTAACAGTGTTTATCATTGCCAAAGTAGTTTTGAAGGCAGCTTGCATGAATGCCCCAAGTCTACAGCTCAGCAATTTGCATATATCCTTAAGAGTATATTACCTCTGCCATTTAGCTATTCAATTCTCTCTCTGTTGACACTCATAGTTTTCCTATCAAATCTATTGAAATGCACATTGTTACCTAAAGGGATTAACTTTTTGCTTGCTCAAGCGGAATTTTCAGGAAAAAGCAAGTTTTATACAAATTATTTTATAAAAGATTAATCAATCTGGAAGTTTCTCTAAGCATGTACATTGGCACAAGACTGCAATCAATGCATGAAATACCTCCAACATGCCTTTAGTCTTTTTCAGAAACCAGATAAGATTAAAATATATATTCAGAAGAATTAAAATACATTTTAGAAATTTACCAACTCTTTAGATATTTAATTCTGTAGAACTATTTTATAACTTCTTAGTAGTCATTAAAAGAATAATAATCCATTTGCATTTAGCACAGTGAAATGAAAAGCTTTTCTTCTTACAGTATTATTCTAGACAACATGAAAGTGAATAAAAAAGGGGTAGCAATACCACATCAAACTAACGCATGAGCACAGTATTCAGGATCAGTTTATAAAGTCAGGCTTGAGGATAAGTAGTACACCAAGCCAGAGCTTACTCTGCAAACCCATAAATCACATGGATCAGTTTACCAAACTGAATGGCCTGTAATTTAAAGGAAAAGAATTAAAAATTAAAAACAAACAAACAAACAAAAAAAAAACCCAAACAAAAAAGTAACTCAAAATGGGCTACCACTTATCTGGCTAACAGCTGAAAGACAGTATCTTGAAGTATTTACTTCCAGTAATTTGATGGTTGTTTGACTGTGGTATATATATATAAAACAAAATTCTAAACCCTTGGGTCTTTTAGTTCATTCCTTTAACCCTAAATTTATTTGGACTAACAAATTAAACATCAGCTTTGTAATACGTCCTTTTAATGAGTACATCATTTACCACAAATCTTTTTTTCCTTTCCTGCTGCATGCTAGGATTGGTAAGAATAGGTAAGAAGCTTAAATTAGTGAGACCACAGGCACCACAGCTTCTTCAGATGTAGTGAGATGATAAAGTTACAAGAGTCAGAAAAAAATCCAGTATATTTTTTCTACCACAAGAAAGTCTTTAGAGAAAATATTTTTTTTCTTTGCCCAAAGCTATATTCAACCCTGCCTTGGGCAATTTCTAAGCTATAAATAACATTTTTTATTCCTAACATTTAGGAATTCCTAACTTTCCTAACCTAACATTGGAAATGAAACTGCATTCCTGGCTTTGAAACATTTAGCAATTATTCTTAGGATCATCTACTTAAAGCAACACAAGTATAACTTATTTGGTGATACTCCATGTAGTGATCTCATTTCTGAAACTGCTAGCTTACTACTGAAACTCTCTTATTCCCTGGAATTGGGAGTGAAAGGCCCCAGACTATCCAGTATCTAGGTCAGATGGAAATATAGATATATAGTTATAATTTTCTCCCAGTAAGAAAACTGGAACAAGATAGTCTCACTGCTTAGTGACGTAAACTGCCATTAACTGAGTTAACAAAAATATCCCCTGATTTTTATTAGAAAAGTTCTAGCTAAGGTTGAATTGCAGGTCAAAAACAATGAAAAAAAAATTGAAAGTTTAAAGGCACATAACCATCTGTTACAAAAAAGGTTTCGAAGACATAGATTTTATGAAGCAAAAGTTATGTTGTTGTAATGGCACGTGTTTCTCATTTTAAAGGAACACCTAACGCAGTTGTGATGTAAAACCCAAAGTCTGTATTAAAATACTTCCTGCACATGTTAATTTAATTCCATCATATTTGTATTTTGTTCAGTCAGAAAGCTGGTTCTGACAACTGGATGGACAAGGGGAAGTTTTCCTTTTACCCTCTATTTCAGGCTATTCAGTGACAACGGTTTCCACCAAAATGCAGAACGCAAAGTGCATAATTCTTTGCTGATGCATCAGAGTAACAAAACAAGTCCAAAGAACAGCAAATGCTCTACAGTTTTTCAGCATCACCCAGATGAACTCAATCTTGTGCCATCTCTCACAGTCAAATCAGATAATTTTAATGGACAAAGGGTCTTCTGTATGCACAGAAGCATGTAGTAGACTTCCACTGCAAACCTTTTAAAGCTTAGCTTCCCTTTTATTTTTAATATCTATGTATTGTTGTAAAGCTTAAGTTTAATTCTGGTAGCACACAGTATAATTCATTCTGCTTATGAAGAAGTATTTTTAACATGTTGTTTTGCACATTTTGATAGGAGAACAAAAAAAGTGCAGAATTGTAATATCTGTGGTGCTATACTTAATGAAACTAGATATTTTTGCAGCATTGCGTTCAGTAATAAGAGAATATGAAATTGGCTTTACATGGGATACCCCTCTGGTCAGTTGGGGTCAGCTGTCCCAGCTGTGTCCCCTCCCAGCTTCTGGTGCACCCCCAGCCTACTTGCTGGTGGGGTGGTGGGAGGAGCAGAAAAGGCTTTGACTCTGTGTAAGCACTGCTCAGCAATAACTAAAACATCCCTGAATTACCAACACTGTTTCCAAATCCAAAACATAGCCCCATAGTAGCTACTATGAAGAAAATTAACTCTACCACAGCCAAACCCAGCAAATACACAAGTCAGTAATGTCAAAAGGTTATTTGTATACTCAAAAACTAATGTCAAAAGGAGAATAGAGGCGCATGAAAGAAAAATGACTTGTTAATGCCACTGCAGAAGAGCATAGGAAGTGATGTAGACTACCAGAGGAAAAATAAAAATTTTTTCTTCAAAATAATGAAATGACGTGTTACAAAAAAAAAAAACCAAGCTATCCATTGCACAGCACAAGATGATCCATGCATGTAATTTCAGAAAACTCATCCTGTTAATACAACAAATTCTATTCTCAACCTTATTGCTCCAATTCAAAGGCACTTTGAAACATTACAAAACAGAAGACACCATATTGGTAAAAGAAAAGGAGAAGGATACTTGCACCAAGTGTGGCATATCCGATTTTTTAAATTTGTTCCAAATTCAGCAAGTGTAGCAATGAAACTGATCTCATTAACTTCAGCTGTGGAGTACCAGACATTTTAGACAAGCTGGTGCAGTCTGTACTAAAAGATGACATCACATCATCATTGATTGCTGCTCATAGTCCATAGATTTTTGCATGCCCCCCCGCCCCCATCCCCACTCCCCCCCAAAAAAAATAACTTCACTGTTGCATTGGACACATATCTACACATATCTAGAGGTAGAAGACTACTCGCAGAACAGACTAAATAGCAGAGATGTGTTGGTAAGGATCTGACATTGCAGATACTGAGAAAGAAGCAGTCCTAAATACTTGTTAAACAGTTCAAGTAAACATCTCAGATGGTGCGCTCAATGTCTGTAAAACGTACTAAATACGGTAGTAGGCTATTTGTTAATTAGTTTCCAAGTACTTAACTATTTGGTTAACTTCCTTAGCAGAATACTTTAAATGCAAGACACATAGTTGAATTATGCCCCTCTTGTTAGTCCTAGGAATTCCTCCAGAAACTTGAAAAGAAAATAATGTGATAAGGGTGGAGTAGGGTAGAGTCTACAGGCAAAATGCTTTGCTTTAATTTTGAGATATATAGTCATAGTCTTGTATCAATTGAAAAGACAATATCAGCACAGATTTGGGCTAAACAGAAGCAGAAGTATCATACTTGGAAGATTAATGAATTATTTGGCTAAAAATATTTCAAACCCATCCAGAAGTGCTGCAAAGGAGCTTACATACCAGTATGTTGATGGGGAAGAACTAGCAATCATAAACGGCTAGAAGAGTCAAGAGCAACAGGTCATGGCGACACCCATCTGACTGAGCTAAATCCAGACAGCCAAAAATTACAGTCATTTGAAATCTAGCATTGAGTCACGAATCACAGTAACTCCAGACCTTTGGAAAATAAAGACTGGATACATAACCGCGCAACTACTTTTCTTCTGGAATAGTACCTCCTAAAAGTCAGGACTATTTCCAGAATTAGAGACTTGATTAGAGCTTTTAAAATACTTTTTTGGCAATTGTACAGTGTTCTAACAGGTGTCATCCCTAATTTTTTTTGCTCCAGGGATTTTTTTAATTAGGCTTATTAGTACATAAGGCAAACAGTTCGTGAACTCAAGATTCACAAAGTATTTATTATTGGATTACCTAACTTTTATGATTGGATCTTTTCTTTCTAATGCAAATTTCTTTTCCATTTGGGAACTGTCTGGAACAGCTAATGGTTGCCTGAAATGTACGTATTCTTAGATATTATCTGCTGAATATTTTTGGAAAATATTTCCTGAGATAGAATGTTTAATTGTATTTCAGACTCATTGTAGTAAAGACGAGGGGGGAAAAAAAATCAACCAACCAAAACAGTTTTGGCACAGAGACTGTTTAGAATTTTCTGAGAGAAAGGGTATTTGTGCAGGAAGTAGGACAACTGATTCTTTTACCTAATCTTCCTTTTCTTCACCAATTCCTTCTCTCACCTTCCATGACAGAACCTTCTTCTGTGGTTAACACAAAGGTGAAAATTTGTAGCCCCAATTTCTCATTCAGTGCTGATCTCCTGGTGTCTCTTGTTTAACCTAAAGAGAGGCAAAGAAGATTCATGTAACTCTCCTGTAGTTGATTTGTTTGTAAAAGGCTAAAGTATTATCAGCTATGCCAGATACTACCACTAGTAATGAATTTCTGAGAGGTGTAGTGTTTCCATTGGAATTAACCGGACTACCCAGATTTGGCAGACATTCCCAAGGGGGTTATATGCGGTTCCTTGACGTCACTTTGCAGACCAAGCTCCAAGGTATGCAGTCAGGCAACTTGGTATATTATTTAAGAAATAAGGGTAACTCAGAAACATTTTCTGATTCAAGTTTTGCTCCCCCGATGCTGATCACTTGCCATTATAGAGTACAAAGCTGGAACAAGGTTTCTGTATTTCACTTGCAGGGGATTCCTTCTAAATAGTATTTTGAAATATTATTCTTTAGGTCCTGTAAATATGTCTGAGACCTTAAGACAGCACTGGAGATCTGGACCATTTAATGTAAAATGGACAAATTTTCCTCATGTCTGACTTCAGGGTTTCAGAAGAGCTCTGGAGGGCTCAGGCAGCAACATGTTAACACTATAAACCCTTACAAAAAAGTAAGCAAAAACTATGTAGGCTGATCCACAGAGATATAACTCAAGAAGCGCTAATATTTCAGGTATTAAGGTATTTGTTCTTAAATAGCAATATGAATCTCTCAGATAATAAATGTCTATACCTACATATTACCCCATTATAGATTTTTTGATACATGTAAAGAATGAAATTACATCATTCTACCAGATTTTAATTGGAAGAATTTCACAAAAGTATATAATTCTATGTGAGGGATTTCACTGCCGTTTTTCAACCATTCTTACTACTGTCCTTCTTATTGGTACCCGGAGATAGAACTGATGGAGGAAAGGGTAAACATTTTTCTTCTCTGCAGTTTTTCTATCAACACTCTAATTCAGTCCATAAGCAACTACCCCGGAGTGAATAGGCTGCCTCCTGCAGTGCAACTGGCACAATCTTGTATATGTTCCTATGACTTAATAAAGGTTTAAGTGTAGGCCAGTTGGAGAGGAAATTGCAATCTAAGTGTAAACCTTATTTAATCAGCTTGAAATTGGAAAGAAATTCTGTCACTTTTTTCTTGATAGTTCTTCTACCTGCTTCAGACCAGTCTTCTATAGCAGCTATCATTGCAAGCTATTTCTCAAGTAAATCAAAAACTGTCATGGCAAGCTCAATAAGAATTGTCATAGAAGAGCCATCTCTCACATTTTACAAGGTCTAAACAATTCTATCTTGATGGTAAATATGACAGAAGAGGAAAAAAAAAACAAACAACAAACCCCCCCCAAACAGCAAAATACCCAATCATCCACACCTGGCAGGAAAGTGCTAGCAAATAATTGTCAAGAAGAACATTCTGATCATAATTGACTTCATGTCTTCTGTCTGTTATTTTACAGCTCCTCCAGTCAAGAAAATATTATGTGTCTCTTGTTTTCTTTTAGACTTTCTTAGCCAAACTGTGATGCTCAAGTATAACAGTTTTGGAAGGGCAACAAGGAAGACATGGTTGCTCATGTAGTTCCAGTATCACCTGTTAGCTGTCAACGAAACTATTGCCACAATGGCTACACGGAAAGGCAAGTACACAAGGATACTGTGTTTTGGCCAGCTATATTCCACATGAAGTGGGCACCATGTAAATGCTGTTTCCAAACACGGAGTGCTGAAATACACCAAAAAAAAATTTTTGTTTCAAAGTAGAAATTCTTCCAGTCAGAAAAAGGAAAGGACATCCTTCTTTTTGGAAGCAAATTTAACCTGTTAACCCCCATATCCTGGAAAGCATACCATGAGGCAAATTAATCATGTATGTAAAGAGATAATAAAAAGTTAAAAGGAGCACAGTTGATTTTCTACACTGTGACTCAAAAGTCCATGTACATCTTGTGTGATGGGAGACTTAGGTACTTTGGGAGAGAAGCTGAACATTCCCGTACAAATAGCTTGCAGACTACTTGAAAAACACTCACTCAACGTGATGGATCTAACCGTATCTTTGCATAACACATTTTACAAACTCATGACTCTTTGACTTACTAACATTTTAAGATGGAGATTGATCAGTTTATGAATGGAATTCCATTATGTTAACAAGTGAAAAAGCAAGCAGTAGACTCAGAACCTATGTTCTTTCATGACAAGCAATTGGAACAGAGCTGTGACAGTAGCAACATGAAACAGAGGACGACTAGAGTGGCAATGGATGAGTAGAATTGTGAGGCCCTGTGGGCTTTTCTGAGGACATAGGTGTTAGAACATTGATTGCTTGCAGTGTATCCCTTTGTGAATGAAACTGCATGACACAAGAATGGACACAGATGCAGAGCAGAAAGCAAAGGAATCAGAAAAAGTATTGGGAGTGAGGCCAAGGGAGAGATGTGAAAATGGCTTGCTTTTTGTGTATGCTGTGTACTTCAAAGTGTTTCTTTGCGATCAGCTTCAAACCTGTTTCCTCTTTGAATCCTGCTGTGACCTGGAAAATTAGAATTTGTGAGCAAACAAAACAGTATCAAAAGGAATAATGAAGATTTGACAATGCACAGGCAAAATAGGTAGTCTAGAAAGACGGGCTGAGCAGCTTATTGGAAGGGCTGCAGCTCTGTTGTCTGCAGGCTGCTGCTGTTGCTTCCACGGGAAGTATCAGGATTTGTTACCATGGGAGGGAATGATGAAGAGGGCAGGCATTTTCTGTTTGCAGCAGCGGTTATCTTTATCTACCTATTTCTATAGTTGCAGAAGAAACGAGCTTAGCTCTCCAGAATTCTTCCCTCTCCACTGCTCTCCAGGGACAGGTTGTACCCAAACCCTCCATTTCTTTCCTGCTTTTTTTCCTTTCTCCTCATCCTTGTAATAGTAGAATCTAGCCTTGCCTATTCTACAGAGGAGTTTGGTTTTAAACCAGAAATGAATAGTATGTATTTTAGTCCACTTTTCAGATGAAAAATGGGCAATTTTATTGCTACTCAGAAAGTTTCCCATATTTTCAAGTGATGACACTACAAGAACATCCCACAAACCACCAGTTTGTCCGCTGACAGTACAGTGCCAGGAATGCAGAGGCCACCAATCCATCCACCAGAATGGTCTTGTTTCCTGCACAAGGCACCAGGTCCTATTTACTTGTTTGAGCATTTTTAGTGTTTTCCACAAGTGGAAGATAAGTGGTGTATGCTACTCACCAAAACCTACTAAACTTTAAGGAATTTTCCTATTTGATATGCTTCTTTCAAAATGAAAATTGTGACAGGGATTTACAATAGACTGTGGGGCACATAGCACACATGGAAAATCTGAGAAAGATTTGTTCAGCCTGAAGAAAAGGCGGCTAAGGGTGAGGTCCTAATGCTCTCTACAGCTATTGGAAGCTACAGAAGAGGTGGCGCCAGACTCCTTAGCAGCACAGAATGGAAGGACAAGAAGCAATGGGAACAGGTTGGAACATGGAGTATTCCAGCTTGGCTTAAGGGAGGAAAAAAAAACCTGTTAGCATATGTGTGGTCCACAATGGGACAGGTTGATCAGAGGCTGCTGAGTATTCACACAGAGATATTAAAAACTTGAATAGTCAAGGTCCTGAGCAATCTGCTTTAGCTAATTTAAATTAAACGTAATAATTTAAATAATGTGAGAGGAGGCTAGTAAACAGAAGAACATTATTTACCTATACAATATCCATGGATAGGGTAAAGGAGCAAGTCACGGTATGACTCATAAATACTATTGACCAAATAATTATTTTTACACAGTGGGAAATTGAAATAGTCAAATGCAGTTTAAACTGAAGAAAATGTTTTCTTCCACAAAGTTTAAGCCAGTAGCCATTGATATCTTCAACAACAATTCCACAAGTTTTTAGAAAACAAAGTTAGTGTTTATACAGTCTTTTAGTACTTACCTATATACTTCGGGATACATCCTAGAAGGGATTTTATTAGGATTATTTTTTGGAGGGTAGAGCTATTCTTTGCAACAGCAGAATAAGTTTCCCCACATACTTCCTATAACATACATTGCTTGCAACAGAAAGCAAGCAGAAGCCTCGGAATTAAGCTGAGCTGACACATTCCCCCAGCTAGTCTTTTCTCCCTCTGGCCTGCTTCAAAATGTGAAAGAAATGGATAGATTTATAACCATGCTCTCACTATGTCCTGCAGGACAGTAATTCGTCCTTTTAGAAAGTGGCAGAAAAAACCATACACATTAAAACGTAAATATGTCATCTAAATATAAAGGTTGCTTTGGTAATTTTCACAAAGACATTTACTAGCTGAACTTCCTGCAACTTCTGCTTTTCAATAGCTACATTTGGCACCATTTTTGCTCTGAGAATTTTCCTCTTAGTGTGTATTTACTCAAGTTAGGGTTGGAGATGCTATTATATTTATTAAAATATTTCATTTTTTCCACAAACCACCCCAAACATATAGAAATACCATCTCCAGAAAATGATACATGAAACTGAAGAAAAAGTTTAAGAGAGGATCCAATAATTGAATTTGCTAATTTGCATTTAAATCAAAACATTAACTTAATTACTTAATGTACACGAACAAAACAGCACACTTGCTGATGAATGCTGTAATAGATGTGTAGATAAAGGGAAGAATAGGAGCAGAAATTAGCCATGGTTTTTTAATTAGATTTAGACATAGCTAGAGCAGGTATAGTAACAGCTGCATCTTCACAATGTCCGATTGAGTGCAGTCTCCGGGTCCTAGCTTACCTGGCATTTAATTAAGTTTTTGAAAACGACATAGCAGCAGGAGGTATTTTTATGCCTGCAATTTGATAAAGAAATTCTTGTAAAAGGGATTGTATAGGTCAACATCTGCCATGTGTTACAGGATGATTTAATTGCTAAACATTAGATCTCTTTTCTTCAAGTACGTTAATGAAACTACTAAGGGGTGTGTGTGTGTGTGTGTGAAAAACCGACCAAGAGAGTAGTGTAAAAGTACCAATACTAAAAGAACTTTTTAAAAAGACAGTTCCTTATAGTTGGGAAAAACTAAAATGCAGATGTTTTGTATGTATGCAAATTGGTGTGTGCATATTGGGAATGCCACAAACAAACTCTCGGATAAGTAACAGACAATTCTGCATATACTTGCTATCAGGTGCAGAGGCTTTCTAGTAGGAATAATCATTAGAACTGCAATTCTTTAGTCCAGAGCTACTCAACAAAGAACCATAAAAATTACGTATGCATCTGCTAAATAGTTCTAGCATAATAGTACCATATACATTCAAGAATTTTGCTGCATATGGTTAATTGATGTCACTGCTTATTCACAAATATTTGTCTCCTATTATCTCCAGGAATGTTATTTTAAATAGCATGCAACTTCTTCCTTTATTCAAAGCTAAATATTTCTACTAGGTCAAATTAAGCTTTTCCATTTTAGCATTTCACTGTTTCAGTGCAAAGCATTAGAGAAATTTTAATCCATCCAACAGGAAATAAAGAGAATGTTTGCTGGTCACTTGGAAAAAAATTATCTGAGTCACTCAAGGTAAAAGCAAAAAGAAAATGACAGACTTCAAACAGCAATGCCTTACATGAACACAAAAATAAGTCTACCAGTGTTCAAGAGACGTGTACTTCCTTTTGTTTGAAGGGTTACAGCAGGAAATTCCAAACACTTTGGGATTTTTCTTTGTTTCTCATATCCTGACACATTTTTTTAGGCCAAAACATTTGGATTTCTATGACTATTTAAACTTTAAAAGTGTTGTTTTTTATGTGACAAACCAGAAATGTGACAAAAGCAGTGTGCAAGTATCTACAGACTTGAGGTTTAAAATTCATGAATATTTACTTTGAGTCCACTGTCCCTCTCCATTTGTCTGTCTTATGGTCTGTCTAAATATATGACTTCAGCTAATTATAATTAACCAGTAGAAAATACTGTAGAGTTTTATTTCATGTGCTACCACAATCTGAGATGGAATTATTTTTGCTTTATTATTAGTCACAGCTAGATAATAGAACCAGGTTAAGCACTGTATATTCAAACTTTAGAAAAGTTATTTGAAAATGAAAGTTTTAAAATAGATTGTATCAGCCTAACATAATCTATCCTTATTTTGACAAACATTTCTCAAGACATTTTCTGTTTGCATTTTACAGCAGTTTTTGTAATTGTGCAGAACAAAGAAAGTAGCTAGAACCTTATAAAACAAGGTAATTTGAAAATACAGAGGATTTTATCTAGATTCTCTCTTCATGTTTGTATTATCTGTACTAACAATAATCACTGAATTTGACATAGAAACATATTATATTTTTCTTTACATAAGAATTCTGTCCTTTATCTGACTTCTTCCTCTTTTCTAGCTGGAGTCCACTCAGTGTTTTGATTTATAGCTTTGATTGCAAAGGGATCAAAAGATTTCAGGGGATCTACTTCAGGTTCATTTTAGTCTTGCATTCATGCCTTAAGTGTGCTCTTGAAATAATGTAAGTCTGTATAGATGCCTTTACAGTACAGAATTAGGAGGAGAGACCAGACCAACATATTTTAACTGAAATTTCTGAAAGAACTGAATAGTTATTAGTTATAGTCCCTTTGCAAAGTCCAACTAAATTCAGGACCAAGTTGTTTAATCATACATATTTTACATTGAATAGTCATGCTAAACCAGAGATGCTTTTAAAAAAAAAAAAATTAAAAAAAAAAAAATCCTTATTTATTTATACAGAACATCCTGAAAACAGAGACAAACTGAAAGTGCATCTGCTAACAGTCAAAAAGTATTCATGCGAGTTTGAATGTCTCTCATTTTTACCTTATGAAGCTTTCTTTTACATTTTATCCCCAATACTAATTCAAAAGTGTAAAGGAATTTGCTGAATAAAAATGCTTTGGCATCTAGATGGCTATCTGCATATAAATTAGTATGTTAATTACAGTCTCATGAGCTGCATATAATGAGATTTGCAGAGAACACTTGACGTTAGGCTTGAGTGGTGAATGTGTCCGATTATATAAAGTTCTTTTTTAAACTGATCATTTACATAAACTTGCAAATAATTAAAAAGTTCAATTTATTTTTATGCGAATTTATTTTTTAAAAGAGAGAGTTTCTTAGAGATGTTACAACCTCAGTAGTGACAATTGCCAGGTCTGATAACACAGATTAAGAGCAAAACCAGGTAACAAGAGCCACCAACTATCTTCACTATCAAGAGCATTCCTACTGGGTCTGATCTACAAGGTTGCTACTACTTTGTTAGGTTCAGGTAACATTAAGGTACAAGCTAACTCTATATATTTGGGTCAATGTTTTAAAAAATGGTTAAATAAAAATTCCCGAAGGAAACAGTTTTCAGAGGATGACTCTTCTGCACTTCTGAAAAATCTTGTCCTTTTAAAAATCACGGAGAAAAAAAATGTAAAACTCTGGAAAATCGTAATCATTATATTTAGCATATATGCTATACATTTATTCATGTGACATTCACATTCTACATTATGGCACCCTACAGGAACTAGTAATATAAATTCAGGCTAGTAGAATTAAATGCCTAACAGAGGTGGCCTTTAAAAACAAGTCAAAAGCATTTTACGGAACTATTAATAAACCTTAGTGTAACAGTGTAACTCAGGTTGAGAGCAGACTAATGGATAAAGTCAGTTAATTAAAGGCACAAAACTTCTTCCACCAATCAATATGCTATCAATCTAAAATAATCTACAAATTTAAGTGTTCAGTTTCCAGTTCCCTCAAAAACCATGAGTAAGACCTGCAATAATATACAGAAATTTTCCCTTCTGATTCACTGCATAAAGTATATACAATAACTGGTTAAGCAAATGCTCTCACGAATCTTTGTAGCATCTTCTAACACATCAGCAACTCAATTTTCTAAAACTTGCAGCAGGATTGAAATTTCTGTGTTAAGAGCAAGATTCAATGCTGGTATAAAATGCTAAAATCTATAAAACATACAGTTAAAACAATTCTCACCTAATGAAGATCTGTTTCCAATGATAACTTCAAGTCTCTCTCTTCAATCCATTTGAAAAGAGTAAACATAAATGCGATCTTTGTTTTGCAGGCTGTATTAGGAAAAGCTTGCCAAATAGATGTTACAGGTTTCGAGACATCAAACCTACAAAGCATTAGTTGTGTCAAAGCCAATGGAGCTCTAACAATTTAGAGTAGCTGTGGGCATGCTTTAACTGTGATATGTTTTATCTGAAAAAGTCCCAAAGCACAGCAGTATGTTAATTACTCATTCCTACACATGCAGTAGCTGAAAGTGTGCAACACTTGCTACTATTAACACTGTAAGTTTATCCTGATAAATGCAGTATTAAAGTTGTTGCAATATTGATCAGTTAAGTATTCGATAAGTATCATTCATTTTCTTTTCACAGTCCTAAGGAAAGCCGACCTTTTGACTGCCTTGCAGTGGGGGGAAAGTCAGCTTATTGGATGACCCAAGGATATTTCAGATATATGTTTGAGTTGCTGGTATTTCAACTACAGCTTTGAGCCAGATCGTAAGGCAAGCATTAAAAAGAAACTTTCTTTCTTCAAAAAAATTTAAAAAAATAAAATGCAAAAGTTCCACATTTCTCCTCAGAAACAATCCCCCTCCCAAATCTGAAAGTACAGCACATCACTTTCGTGACTAACAGTTTAGTATAACAACATAAAGGTGAACGAACGAATAATGAAATGTGTACACGAGGCCGATCTAATAAGCACTGTATCTTCAAAGGTTCAGATACAACATATGTTACTGAGAAATCCCTTTGATGAGCTGGAATACACGGAACTCTGCACAAATGCTCATTTCAAAGCAAAAGAACCTTAGCAGTTCTAAATACATACGATCACCAAACACTACTAGCTACTGAAATCACTTAAAAATGTGAAAATGTTTCTCTTACAAAAATGAAATAGAGGTTAGTGTCTCCTTGGACATCAAGTTTCTTTATTGTGTGTAGAGGAAAGCTTATGAGAGTTTATAAAATAAGCAGAAAAATACATTAACAGCCAGACAGTATTTTCACAGTTTCACTGGGTTTTCTTCAGTGAAAATGTTTTTATCTTTTTTGTCCCACTTGCTTGGAAAAGAACAATGCATCAGCAGAGTGGGATTTCGTCCATGAGACTGGTCCAATCTACCCTGCAGTAGGCAGCTTCTCAGTTACACCAGTGAGCTTTGGTTTATGAAACAAACACCAAGAATGAAATAAAATAGGAAGTCTCTAAGCTTTCCAGCCGAGCCAGAATTCCACCCACTTGGTATCGTGTAATGCTAACACTGCCTGTATTTGCTCTTTCCCACCTTGTGCCTTGACCCACTCACCAGTAGGCTTCCATTCTTTTTCCTCCCACAAATGTTGTCCTGAACAAATTCATTAGCAACATAATTCCAAAACCAGGAAAGACTAATTGTTCTCATTTTGCTCTCTGTACCCTGCAGTGATGGTGTACTTTTGATGTACAAATAAATGATAACACAAGTTCTCTGGTCTTGATCAACTTTTTTAGGGATAGCATGTTTAAATCTTGGTGTGATATTCCATGTCTCATTCTATTACCTACAGACACACACACAAAATATGCCAGCAGCACACCTGCATGCTTCCATTTTCCCCCCAATTGCTTAGTGAATGTGCTAGTCTATCTCTTCCTTCAGCACAGATGCTGCATTGTGATTTTACAAGTTCTCCTACAGTTTTTATCAAGGACACACTTACTTTTCTACTCACACAGCTGCCCTGATCACGAAGATGGAATATAGTTACATTTATCTTAATAATTCATTTAGTATTCACTATAACCGGCAATGATTAAGAATTCCTGTTGTGTTCACGTGAATGTCACAGGTACTTCCATTGTAATCCAGTATATTTAAAATCCAATTGGCACCATGACCTGATATAGCTAACAATATCTGAGGAAGCAAAGAGCTCCTTGTGCTAAAAGCTCTATTTCAAGACAATGCAGTAAACTGTCACATGACATGAAAAAATGGATAACATACAAATAAGCACACCACATAAATATTCTGCTCAGGAAGCATTAGAATGAAAGACAAGTGTACTTTGAATTTTTCTTCCATGCCTTTACTCAGAATTCATTCACATGATGAAGTTGGGGGGGCAGGGAAAGACCCGTTTGAAACTGCTTTGATCACTTACGATGTCTGAAAGGGAAGACTCATTTGTAGTCCCCCTTCCATATGTTAAGAGATGAAAAGGTTATAAAAATACAACAGTCAATCTGAGTTTCATTAAAATATTTTAAAGACTATTAATAATAAGCCTCAATCCTTTTCAGACTTCAACACTACAACTTCTATGAAGTCAGCACAACTGTGTTTAAATCACTGCAAAAGATCAAAGAGACTCAGTCCACATACATACCTACAGGAGTGGAATAGAACTGCTGGATCAATTATTCTAAATGTAGTGTAAGCTCTAATAGATATTACCCTTAATGAGAGGCTGCTCTGTTTGTAGACACCACTTACAGTGACAGCTGCAGTATGAACAATTTATTACCATTCGGTTTTGAAACTAAAGCTATTTCTGTGTTCAGTGAATATTAATACAAATTAGACATCTGGGGCTAGTCCCATCTCAAACTCACGGTGGCTCTGGGGACATCAAAATTTCATAGGTTTCATGATATGTATATATGTCCCCAAAGAGTTCTCTTTACTGTGATGAAGTACTTGAACTGCTGCCATATAATATTGTTCTAGACAGTATAACACTATCTCTAAACGGTAAATTTATTCTATACACCTTTTTTGGGGTAGGGAATCATTGGGAGCTTTTTCTTGTACAGTCAACACAAGTGCTTTCAATTTTAACCATCCAATTTAAAAAAATAAAAACAATAGACAAGCCATTAAAGTGTTATTTTAAACAAGCATAACTTCATACACCAACAAAATCCTGTCCAGGATAAGTTCTTCTATTAGTATGTTTTTCCTTAGGAGTTAATTTCCTTTGAAATATTGTCTTATGTATCGATCATGCAACTGGTACGTATGACTAGCATACCTGAACCATACATTGACAAAGGGATTATCTAGTTCAACCACAGGAGTTATTTCCATTCCAGCTGAAGAAATGTGCGCAATGCAAGGATGATCAGGTGAAATTAAATGGATCAGGACACTTGGTGGTAAGATTAGCTATTTTAACATGTTTGCTCTTAGATTCTATGAATGTATCCCCAAATGGTAACCAGTGCACTTACAAAATCAGATATAATATTTTCTGTTAAATTTTTACAGTGACTTTAAATACAGCTTATTTAGCTACTTCCGCACTATACTGTTTAAAGCCACCTAAACTATATTCCAGTATATTTTTCTTACAGTAATGTGAGAATATGAAGTTTACAATGCCCTATTACAGAAAGACTCCAACGCTGCATGGATTTGTACACTGAACTGTAACGTTAATGGGGTTAGTTCATTTATATAACTACAAATGCTACCAGAGTACTAAAAGGCATCTATGCCTTATAACGTAACATACACATTCCAAAAAATACTGCAAGTGCAGGAGAAAAATTAAATATATCTGTTCCATCACTAACACAGAAAAACTCTAGCTGTCTTCCAATCCAGCAATTCCCCAAGTGATCCTCAGAATTTAGAAATAAATTTGCTAATTACAGGCTAACAGTAAACTAAAACCACATTAGTACTGAGGAAATCCTCCCACCTGCCCATTCTCAAAGTGCCTTTTTCCCTGCCAACCTGAAAATGCCTCTGGCAAGGTGGCAGATGACAGCAGGTGTAGCTGTTGGGGCAGGTGCCTAAAGGTTTCCGCTGCTCTATGACTCCCTGGCCCTGCTCTGGGCTGCAGTCAGCAGCAGGACACGGCCACCTGAGAAATGTCCCCACTCCAGCATAGCAGCACTTCCCTCGGGAATGTCCCTGCTTTGGGATGGCAGCAGCTTGATACTGTAAAGTCGGTCACGGAGGAAAACCCTCTGAGACTGGACCTGAAGTTTTAGAAGACAGGCATTCTGTACTGCAGTGCTGGGAGCACAGGGGAATGTTTCCTCTGAGTGTGCTCACCAAGTTACTTGAGGGGACACATTCGATACAGCAGAGCACTTGCACGTTCATAACGCATTACACATTCATTTTCATTCATGTACGGGATTGCTTACAAGCTTCTTGCTCCTAATGCAGACTGGTGCGCACCCTCAGAGAGCACTGCTGAAGTTGCTCACAAACGACGCATTGC
>JAVKKW010000031.1:11389447-11403925 GCA_034782655.1 Micrastur ruficollis
ATTACAGTGGAGAAGAATGCAGAACAGTGGGCTGTCTGAAACTTCATGAGACTATGTTCTGCCACAGAAAATAAAAAATAAGTTGGAATTTCTATTTTTTTATCATCTTTATTTTTCAGTTAATATTTATGAACAATCCAGCCTTAGTGCAAAGTAAACTTGCAAATTAGGGATACAGTGTGTTTCCTCAGGAAAACATGGTGTTTGGGAGGGGCAATGGAATGAGCCTGTGTTCATTTCTTATAGCTAAGTGCACTGATTTAGAAGCAGGAGACAAAACCCTGACTGAAAAGAAGTGATTATTTTGTGGGGACAAGTGCTATGAAACATTTTTGACCTCATCTTAAATGTTTAGATGCTCTCTTACTTCATTGTATATACCCATGAAGTTTAATTTCATACAGTAGGGCAAACAGGTATTCCTTTAGGCCTCTCTGGGACCACAGATATCAATGGGAACATAAAGCAAAAATGAAGTCACTGATTATTCGTCTTGTTGCCTATTCCCACATTTCCTTAGTTAATATTTACTTACTGTTCCAAAGCAGAGTGTGAGTTTTGCTGGTGTATTACTGCATCTCTCTTTGATATATGTGTTAAGCAATATCACTTTCAATAAACAAACGTTTACTTCAAGCAAACTGCAGCAAGAAGAGAAAAATCAGCTATGACTTGATTAGATTTTGTTTTAAGCTAAAAGCTGAAATTTGATTGAGTCACAGCAGGGCCAACTTGAAAAGAATCACAGCATGCAAGGAAAATGTAAGGATTTGATCAGATTTTAAAATTCGTGTTATTCATGCAAAAGTGATTTAAACATCCTCCTTTTCAGAGGTTAAAAAAGCTTTCATGAGAACCAAAACACACACACCGCCCAGCCACCCCAAACCCCCAGAAATCATCTGTGGGTGTTCACTGTCAAGCCTAATGTCATCCTCTGGGCCAAGTGCTGCAGGTCGTCCAGCCATAAATATTGTCCTCAGTGAGTTCTGAATTAAATGTGCAATGGTGCTGCCATGGTGTCCTGCCGCTTTCTACATTTTCAATCTTGTCTCTGCTTCTTTATGGTGCATTTTTACAGTCCAGTCCTATCGCAGGTTGAACTAACACACAGTACTGATATATTTACTCAGATTGACAGTTAAAAGCAAAAAAACACGCTCAAAAATTAAACTCTAAAGCCAATTTAAAATCATTGTGGATCTTGTAAATAATAAGAATTCCAGGAAAAAGACAGCCACTTAAGGGTGTGGAAGAAGTATTCAAGAGGAAGTGCCTGGTAGGAAATATTTGAGAATGAAGAGAAATGGAATTTTCTATCACTACCTAGGCCAGTAAGGGACAGGTCTCAGTAAAACCTACCCGATCTTTATGTTGTTGCAACTTCTTTTGACCAGAAAGATGTTGACACAGCAAAGGATTTTTTGACAGTATCGTGCAAGCTCATTAAATGCTTTGCAAGAATTGCACACATCAGTACATTAGACATAGAGTTCTGTAACTTTTTTTGGTGATAACTACAGATCCTAGCGTATAATTTTTGTTGCTTTGTACAAAATCTCTTGATTAGGTTCTCCAGCCATCTGCTGTAGGACAATGTATGAAAATGTCAGCATGTAAAGCAGGGTGTTGATTTTGGCATGTTTATGAGTTACAAACACGTGTTTGACTTCAAAGTGGTCAGAAGTCATCTTTTGCAAAGTTAATCTAAAAAAAAAAAAAAGCATGTTCCCTAATGAATGAGATGCAAACCATTAAAGCATTAAATTAAATTTTCATACTTTGTCACAGTTGGCCTTCTCCATGCAAGAAGGTGAAGAGGAGCATGTAGGTGGGAAGATCCTGAATGATCTGTCAGCCTGAGGAAGATTAGCTAATATGTTGCCACTTGTGCGGTTCCTGGGTGCAACACCACTAAACATAGATAAATGAAGTAATTTGCATTCAGAATACTTGGAGTTCAGTCCAAGGCAGTCAGCTCAACTCTTTCTTCCTGTGGGAAGACAGAGGGCACCCTTAGAGCACAATCCATGCTAGAGTTGTGATAGCATTGCTTAAGAATAGGAACGTAACTGGAAATTTCATCAAAAGCGGCGTTTTCCCTTTTGACCTGAGAGAAGGTACCCTTGCCAAAAGCCTACCCAGCTAATGTGAACAGGGGAAAAAAAAAAAAAAAAAGAAAAAAAAAAAAGAAAAGGTTTATTTAAATGTATTAAGCAACAATGTCAAAATCAGACTTCGGTGGAAAAAAACTCTCTATGCAGTACTTTACCCTGAGCCTCCAGTTGGGATCTATTTGGTTTTATAATAATGCAGCTTCATATGTAGTAGGTCTTGATTTCAGCAAAAGTCTCAAAGTCTGTTGACCCTTTATGTCATCCTGGATATTACTTTTTATTGACAGTCCTTTTTGAGGTCAATATTATATGCAATATTTTTGGTAGAATACTTTTTTAAGCAGTTCAGTGCTTTTCTGTATGAGCTATTATCTGTTCAGAGCTTAATCTGTTTCTCTTTGAATGCAGAAAAAAAATAGACTGAAAATTCATGCTTGTCTTATCAGTACAGTTTTACAGCCACAGGAAGGACTAAGTCTCCTTAATAAAACTTCTGTTAGTTAATGCTTGAAATGGCAGCTGCTAAAAAGGCTGCAGATAATTTGATTGTATGAGAATGGCTGCTATCTGTATGAGCATACCGTGTGATATTTAAAAAAAAAAAAAGAGGGAAAAGAAAAAAGAGAAAATGAGGCAGAGAGAGTAAACAGATGAAATTTGTGGCAGATATGCCTTAATATGCATCAAGTTTGCCCCCTATGGAAATCTGGAATACAAGTGAATAGAAAAGGTTTTAAATATTGGACACTCTAAGACAATAGATGTTTCTGTACTTTACATTAGAATAAACAATATCGGCATTAGCACAAGGATTTCTTTAATAAATGGCTGAATGGTTTTAAATCCTGCATGTAATAGGGGCAACAAAAACTGTGTGCATTTGACATGTACATATTACAGGAATTGCTTTGGTTTAAGCAGTATTAGTCAGAAAAATGGGAACACCACACTGGTGAACCAGAGCTGTTTGTGCTCTTCATATACATACACAGATTTGTGTCCAGGCAGCTGAGGCACCAGTCTAGACATAATTCATTTATGCATAGATTCCTGTTCAGGAAAACTTGTAAATATATCAGCAGTCCTGCTGCAGCATTTTTTTTAACCATAAACTGACTGCTGCTCAATGTAGTGACTTTGGTATAGTTGTTTATGGTTTGTAATTTTTCAATTTGGAGCACGAAGTAGCCCATACACTGGAGGTGTTGACTGGTTTGCCTGAGTTATTTGCCTATTGTTGTTTACTTTTTTGCCTAAGTCAGAGTTATATTTAATTTTAAAAAATGTTCTTTTTAAGCTTTCCTAATACTGATTTGTAGGACATTATTTTTAATGGAGCCTAGGTTTCAAAGCACTCACAGGTCTATGCTTAGTGGCTGATCTTTCTAAATTCTTCGTATATGTGTGGTACATTGAATATCCTTTTCAGAATTTCCATTATAATCATGATAGTAGAAATCCAAGTCTAGTTTTTTTAATTACCAAATAAGGCATATAATACGTTCTCTGTGTTTGACTGAAAAAACCTCCACTCAAAGAGCTTGCATGATAGTGTGAAGAAAATTATAGAAACAGCTTCTAATCTGTGATTGTGCACCTTACAATGAGAAAGATTTAATTATGAACATCTGATGAAATGCACTTTTATTACAGATTTTATAAAAGAATGCCAATCAAAAAAAATCTTTGAATAGGAAAGATTTAGGTAAACCATTTTATCATTTATTATCAAGCCTTTAATATTCCCTTTTGTTATCTGACTCAGAGAAACTTTTCATTCTGATTTTTTCTTTGTGAGCTTCATGAGCCTTACTAAACGTTGGATCACCAGAGACCTTTAATCCTTTTTCTTGCACTTTGAAATAAGAATGTGAATGCTTTCTTTGACTTGTAATATAAGTAATGATAAAAAAAAGAGATATGAATCCCAAAATCTGCACCCCTACCTTCATAAATGAAATATACTTTCTTGCGTGCTGATACAGTGCCTGTAGAGGTGTGACTTTCAGCAAGGTGTACTCCCATCATTTAAGTAGTTCCTGAGTTGAAACTCCATCAAAATGTTGTGCTACAGTTTTGGGGACTTTTTTCAATCATGCTGTACCATAAAAGATTTGTATCCATGACATAAACACAGAGAGTATCATAATGATATGAAGTGTGTTTCTTTCTGGAAAAAAAATGCTGGGCTGTAGCTCATCAGTATTTACATTTTACCTTCAAAATAAGAAAAAGATCCTGAGGTGTTCTTAAGAAATGCCCATTGCCTTCTGCATGACTGAGCTGTGTTGTGGTACATTGTATGAATGAGCATGAAATGACATTTGGGAAAAGTGGGTGATTGAACTGTGAAGGTTGCTGAGAAAATCTATAGCAGTTGCATCTGACTTTCATTTTGTGCCAGTATATCAAAATATTAGTGTCTGGTTTCATTCATAACTTAAGCATGAATTGCTTTCATCCTAAAAAGAAAAAAATATTGTGACTTTGACATTATTTTGACAACTGAAAACACAATTTTAGTATTGAAATACCATTTTAAAAAGTTAGCACTAGGAACTGTTCAGTAAAATGGTATTCTTAATTCATAGGTGAAAATGCACCAAGGTGTCTAGTTTCTATGAACAGAAGTGAACAGAAAACCATAATTTAAAATTATTATTTCCTGATTAGGTCCAACAGCAATTATTAAAAGGTCCTGGTTTCATGTTTGTTTAGCATTTCAACAACCACAAGAATATGTTGTGATGACCTCCTGCAGAACCAGAAGCCTACCCTTTAGCCAACTGGTGATATTGCATTTTGAGGAGGAGAGGTAAAATCTATTGGTTGTCCTACATTGAAACTACTTTAAAAGGACCTGAGAAAATAGAAGCAATGTAAACAAAGCAGCTTTTCAGCAAAATTTTAGATGCATGAGTGGTTCTTACTTATGTGACTAGTTCAGCTGACTGCATTAATATTATCTATGTGAAAAAGCGTTATTTAAAGAATCTTAATAACTGAAACAGTAAAACCTTATTCCATTAAAATAAAGGCATGAATTATTTTCTGCTTTTTTTAATTATTATCTGATGTATACTTTTGTTATCATTCAATGTGATTCAGTCCTCTCAAAAACCAGTGTTAATAATTTTTTCCATTGATAACTTGGGTTTTGAATCAGTACTTGAATGAACGTGTCTGTTGGGTCCAGCTGAGCATCACATCAGCCTGATGTAAATTCACCAGAGTTGCTGGAAATTTGGTTACCTAGGCCTAGAAGAATGAGTCCCCCAGAACGACTTGGCTGAGTAAGGAAGCAAGAGGTCTGAACAGCAAGTATGAGGAGGGATATTCTTCATGGCAAATACGTTTAGCAAAATCACAAGTGGGTAATATGTGGAGACGTCTCTGCACTAATATCTTTTAAGGGCAAAAATGTACAGACATCATTTATCTGTATTTATACACATGGAAACTGGAAATGGAAAAAACCCTCTATTTTTATAACTCATAAAACACTTTTCATAATTTTATCCTTAATTTTGTAGGTGGACAATCCAGTGTAAATCTGCTTATTTCTGTTAATACAATAAAGCTCTTACTTTCTCCAATAAATAAAGTGAAGACTAAGGAAAGACTAGAATCATTTTACATGGGGGGAGAGGTGAGATGGTGTTTAATGTGAAATAATTTAAAAAGTTTTGAGCTGGAAACATCTTGTTTTGTTCTAAATATACAAGGTGACCTTTTTGGTCTGGCAAAATGAGCAATACCATTTAATAGCCAACTCCATACCAAAGGTCAAGATATCACTTGATGACTACAACCCAATTTTGAGACCAGGAATGCTGAGCAGGAAATAGCAGCTTATATTATATCATCTTCTCTATGTCCACAGTCCTGGTTCGTGACAAATAAGATGCCCTGCAGATTAGACCATCTTAGTTACTCCAAGCTGTACCTGATTGTGACAGCCCCCAACAAACAGCTGGAGATGCTTATGGAGGAGCAGTGCTCTTAACCTCTGTTAAGCCTCTGACCTGAAGTTAGGGCTGGGAACCATATGCTGTTTCTATGCGAACTGGGCATTTCTTCGTGCCAGTAATATCATAACCAGCAGTTTGCAATGGCTTGACATGCAGCTTAAGTTGTAGAAATAAGTGCAGGGAAGGCTGACTATGTCAGCAGGTCTGGCCTTTTATAGTGGTAAAAGTTGTCTTCATTATGTGAACTTCAGGTGTATGTGAGTTCTTAAGCACCTACTTATACTGCAGAGCACCCTAGATTTGAATGACTTGAGAAAGGACTGAGCGTGACTCTGCTTTTTGCAGGATTGTGTGCTTGCTTTGTGTCCTCTAACCCACATGTGTCTATTTTTATTATCTAAGATTTTTAAATTAGAGAAAATAAAAAAAAAAGCCTCTATCTAAAGGAAGTCAGGAAATCATTTTTTAGACAGCTTGGTACCATGAGCTTTGTCCTTGAGAGCAGCTGAGGCTTTTTGGACTGTAAAGACAAAATTACCTGTAACAGAAAGTGTTTTTAAACACATGTTATTCCAAGGTAGGCAGCTGCTCACTGCTTGAGTCCTTCACTCACTGCTGTGCTCAGCAGTTAACTTTCATTACTTAAAGGCAGTAGGGCATGGAAGATAACTTCAACACGTTGTTTTTCTATTATTCTTTACTCTCTACTCAGTATTATCAAAGTGACCATATTTTGATAGCAATAAAATGATGGAAATTGAACAGAATGTAGCTGAGTCGATGAAGTTTAATCTGCAAGAAAACACTTCATTCTTAGGTTAACGTTAATACAAGCCACCCAGAAACAAAACTTGGCAGGTGTTATTTGGGACAAGAATGACCACATATATGGGGTATAAAACAGTTTCCTTTTTTAACTGGAGCATTAACTTCTCTCCTTTAACATGCTCTTTCAGTTCTATGGCATGCCAGTGTATTGTAATAATAACCAGTGCATATCACCTTCAGTAACATTTCTAGTTTTAGAATTCTAGTCTGGGAGTTTACTTGAATTTTCTTAATTGAACAAAATAAGAGCAAGTTAGAATGCCATCAAAGTAGGAGTTAGTGAGGGAAATTTGAAATACTAAGACTGAAGTAACAGCTAAAAATATGTCTGGGATTACAAGAAAAAATTAGAAAACTAAATATACTTTATAAACACACATAAGCTACTATGCACTCCTATTAAATATTGTGAAACTGCAGGGGTCAGCAGTAGTTTACTTTTTTCTTTCCAAAATTAGAGGACAAAGGTGATCGTAAAAAAATTGTTTCAAGGCAATATTGTTTCCAGCTGATAACCTTGCAACACCCTTCTTGGTATCTTTCAAAATCTGTTCTTGTATCATCTTCAGAACCCACTATAGATTTGCTGAGTAGCACAGAAGTCAGCAGCCTTACATTTGATCATACAGTTAGCAGATTTACCAAAAATGTTATTTTTTTTTTTTAATTTTTTGTAATGCAAGTCTATTCCTTTAAGGAAATTAAATAGGTTTTTAAATATATAAAATAATTCTGTAATCAACATGATATCCTAAAATTTTACACAAACACTTATATAGCATTCAAATTAAGAAACATGAAAAAATGTAATGCATTCATCAAAATGTTGATGTCAGAACTTGGTTTCAGAGAAACGTTTCAATTATTCAGACAATTCAGTATAGAAATGTATCATCACTCATAACCAGGATTTGTAGCATTCTTTTATTTAGAAAGTTGAATGATCTCTTCAAGAAGTTTTTTATGTTTATTTTAAAGAGCAAACTCTTATTACATATATATTTTATTGTTTTTTATAAACTGGGACCTCTCTTTTTATATACCTCTTTTTACATCTCTTAAAGACCAGGAATATGCTCTTGAATAAATCAGTGTCTTTAAATTTTTTATTATGCCATCAGCCCAGTTTCTCAGATCCTTTCAAACACTTATGAGGAAATACTATCTCATTTCTCTTCCAGTTTTAGAAATAATTTTTTTTTGATAGAACAGTATAGAGTCTTCATAAGTAGTGTGTGTCTACACAATTTCTCAGGGGAAAAATAAGTTCAAGAAATAACTTATTTGCATTCCATGGTTTCTGTAGTCATTCCTAGCTCTTGCATAACTGAGTGTTTTGTCCAGTTTCCATCTCTGTCTCTCGTATGAATATTCCATTAGAAATTAACAGTTTTATAAGTTGCATGGAGTATACCTCCTAGAAGCTCATGCTCATGCAAAGAGCTAATATTTGATCCTGCGCAACCTACTCTAGGTGACCTTGTTTGAGCAAGACGTTTGGACAGGATGACCTGCCAAGGTCCCTTCCAACCCTAACTATTCTCTGATTCTGTGACTCTATTTACAGTCACAGAATGATTTGGGTTGGAAGGGACCTTTAAAGGTCATCTAGTCCACCCCCCCTGCAATGAGCAGGGACATCTTCAACTAGAACAGGTCGCTCAGAGTACTGTCCAGCCAGACCTCGAATGTTTCCAGGGAAGGGCCATCTACCACCTCTCTGGGCAGCCTGCTGCAGTGCCTCACCACCCTCACAGTAAACAGTTTGTTCCTTATACCTAGTCTGAATTTACCCACTTTTAATTTAAAACCATTGCCCCTTGTCCAATCGCTACAGGCCCTACTTAAAAAGTCTGTCCATGTCTTTCTTATAAGCCCCATTTAGGTACTGGAAGGCTGCGATAAGGTCTCCCCAGAGCTGAGTCTTCTCCAGGCTGAACAACCCCAGCTCTCTCAGCCTGTCCTTATAGGAGCCATGTTCCATCCCTCTGACCATTTTTGTGGCCCTCCTCTGGACCAGCTCCAACAGGTCCATGCCCCCCTTATGTCAGGGGCCCCAGAGCTGAACGCCGTACTCATGGGGTCTCAGGAGAGCAGAGTAGACGGGTCAGCTAAGGAGCCTTTAGGATGATTTCTGGGGTTGCCTCTCTGTTAGGCAGGAGCCCACGCTGGAGAAAGCAGCAGCTGTGTGATAATGATTCACCTGGGTGCTTGGTAATGTGATACATCCTGTTGCAGCAAGTAGTTTCAGTTAAAGAGCTAAAATAATTAGTTGTGTGCATACATGAGCACGAAGGCTATGTCCTTTTTAGTAAGAGGACATGCAAATTTATTATAATGATAACTCCCTTTAACCTACCTTCTCATGATACAAAATTCTCAGTCCCCACGATATATTTCTCTGCTTCATCAACTTGGTTATCCCAATAAGACTCTGAAGCTTTGAGAGTGTGGGCGGTCTGTTTTGTGCTATGGAACATGTTGGTATGCCTGCAGAAGACGGTAGGGTATAGCCGGCGATAATTATTCCTCCCTAAATGACAGCCACTTCCTTTGAGACATATTGTTGACTACCTCTCCTTTCCTACCTCTCCTTCTGTAAATTATAGGATAAGCTGTAAAGATTTACACATATACCTTCTCAGTAATGATTTACTATCTTTCTCTATAACAATGACCCTGGATGTCTAAACAGAAAGACAGTAAAATACTTGTTTGCTAGTATGTTTCCTATACTATCTACAGCATTGTCAGCTGAATGTGCTTTAATTTTCTATGGTCAACAATTTGTCTTCAGAAAAAACTTAGCTGTGTCCCAGTAAAAAGATTTTTCTTTTTATGCCTTTTATAAAACATGACTTTCATTGATAAAGTCAGAAAGCATGTTATCAGGTATCAAAGAACAGATTTAAAATTACAAAAAAGACCAAGAGTGTAGATAAGTGATGCTTATCTACTGCATGAGTTTATAAAAGTCTTGTTTATCTGTGGCAGTAATGGGGCTTTTCAAAACCATAATCACTATGCACTTTTTTTCCGAACTCTGGAGGGTAGAGAGGGGTTCTTTCACTGCTGTCAAACATATAATGCTGTTACCAACCCTGTTTTTTGGTATTTTTCGATTGTGTCTTGTAACACACTGAAGTTACACAGTCCAAGTTTTGTTTCATGTTTTTGTTCAGCTCTCCCTTTTCCTGACTTCACAAAGTCTTTAAGCTTGAAGGCTTTGTTTTCTTCTCCATCTGACTGTTCAGATTGCTTCCACCTTATTAACTCTGCCTGGTTTACATCTTTGCGAGGAGGTTCACCCAAATGAGCTGCTTTTCTTCCTTATAGACACTGGAATAACAGTCTCTCATTCATTATTAAGTATGCTCAGATCTGATTCACTTTACAAAGGTTAGACAGTATTTTTTTTCCACACTTGCCTTCTACCATAAGGCAGGGAAACAGCCATTTGAATTGAAGAAGAAAGTGAAATTTGAGTATTTTTTAAATTTTATCTTCAGTTTTTCATAAGTTGTTTACTTGAAGATCAGTTAAATCAGAGAGTAATTAATTTTTATTTTTAAAATAACTTGAACGCATGATCAGTCTTTTCAAAGTGTGTTCTTGACTTGCTGGGAAATGCTGTGTATTTACAAGAGAACTTGCTCTTCCTGGCTATGCTGTAAGTTGGGATAATTATTTTGTGCCTTTTTTTTGCTAGCCTGCAATACTTACAACCTCAAGTTCGGAGCAGTTAAAATGCATGTGCCATTGCATTTCTTTGTTTCATTGATACTTATAAGAGTGTAGGTTAAATGGTATTTGTGTGTTCTTAGGTTTTTACGCCTGGAGTAGGTGTCTGCAAACAGTTGAGCTGGTTAAGAATGAAGCGAGCTCATGAAGTCAACGCAAAAGAAAATGCTGAAAATTACTCCTTTTTCATTTACATCTTTTGACTTCCAAGAGACTGTGAAATATTTTCTTTACAGAAATAATAAAAACATTACAGCTTTACCATCTCCAATAGCGGAATACCCAAATTGACAGTCAGGCCATCTGAATTTTGGAGGTAACAGATTAAATCCTCAGCTGAACAAGTGTTTTGTCCAGTGTCCACAACTTGCTCACTAAGTAACTGTAGATTTTTTTTTTTTTGAATGAATATATTTTCTATATTTCTGAATATAAAAGATAACATTAAAAATGTACCTCACCTGAAATCACTATTTCCCTTGTCCTTGCTGATAAGCACTGCTTTTCTTAATGTAAACAGTGAAAAGGAACAGATAGCTACTAAGCCAGGAAAGCTTCAAACAAGCAACTTGTAATATAAATGCATTTGGGTTTTGCTAGTAGGAAAATGTTTGTTGTGTTTCTTGAGAAAACATGATTCTTTTTGTGAACAAATATTATCTGAAGGAAATTGGTTAATTCTCAAGTGTAGTAAAGAATTCTGTAGGCTATGGAATTATTCATGAGAAGTTAAATTTGTGGTATGTCCAAGGCAAAGGTAAACACTCCATTTAAAGCCCCAGCATGCTTAAGACGTGAAGCTTCCACCTATTTACAGGCAAAAGAAGGGTGAAAAGTAATGCATGGTGAGATGAAGGTGCTCCTAATGTAGTGCCATAGGCTTCAAAAGAGGAGATATGTTTCTCAAGGCAAGTTCTTTGTAAAACAACATTAAAAAAATGAGCGCTACACACCTTTGAGCTATGAGTGTGAGATGTTCAGGTAGTCTAGAAATTGTAGACCTCTCTGTAAGCCTCGTGACCATTACACTCAACAATTCTAATTGGTACCACCCAGGGAGTGGTCTGAGAGATATTTTAACAATGTGGTAGCCTCCCAACTTCTGATCTTTGAAGTTGGCTGTTGATCTGATTGCCAAGTGCGTATCACATTCCCATCAATTCTTTTGTGTTTACCAAGCACTCTGCATGTTTTGAAAGAAATTAAGTAGAAGCTATGGCTAGATATAAGAATAAAACAATCCAATTGGAACAACCTAAACGATATTGCTCAAAACAGCAGCATTTTGATTTTAGAAACATGCAGCACTTGATATGAGTGGAAATTAACAAGACACCTGAAAAAATCAGGAAAATTAAATAGACCTTTGCTGCATACCAAACTCTAGCAAATAATATCTTTCTAAAGGTCATGTCCATGGAAGTAGAAACTAGGGACTTTGTACTTTATGATAGCTTCATAATGGATGAACATAGACTAAAATTTGTTTAGATTTTAAAATTCTGCATAATTTAAAGCTTCAGGGTCTACCCATATGTTAATATGAAAAAATATGACTGGAGAAGTAGTGAAAAACATAAGAGTCAAAATACTGAATTTTGATCAATGAAAGTAAAGATTTTTTCAGTTTTTGTCTTTTTTTTGTAATCAGTCTTTACACTCTTTTTCTTTAGCTTTTATTAATACCAATTTAACTTGATTAATTCATGTTTTTGGTAAAGGACACCACTGTTGAATATTTGCTTACATAATTTCAACTGAAGAACCAAAAATCCCAAAATAAACAGGTACTGTTAAAACAAGTCTTTGAAGCCTAAACATTTCTGAAGTGAAAAATGAGGTTTAAACAGTCCTCCGTCCCCCAAACCAATGTAACTCAAAACTTTTAGTGTAAAATACTTCCAGGCTTCTTTCAAATATCACAGAAAATAGTACATTGAAAAGAGAACCCTCCCCTCACCTCAACCTAGAATACAATTTCTGGTTTTGCAATTTACCTTGAAATAAATGTCTTTTTTTTTTTTCTTTGTGTGTTTTCCTTTTTTTTTCAATCTGTCACTGTCTTTTGTAGTCATGTCCATATCACATTGCATCACAATTTGACTTATTTTTTAGGGTATTTTAGTTACATGAGAAAGGTTACCATAGACTTTGGGCTAGAAATCAACCACATTCGGTCTCTTAAGAATTTATTGGGGGGGCGTGGTGTAACACTCTTGTGCACTGCACTTTTCTCAGCTTCAGCCTTCTGTCCTCCAGTTTTCAAGAACATCAGCTTCAAAGAACTATCTCTTTTTAGTAAAACTAGTATCAAATAATATTCTGTAGTTGTTCAATAAGTTCATATTTATCAACTCAATTTTGTTCCACTCTGAATAATTTCATTAATTTTCAGACAGCTATATACATTGACATATCTAGATGTTTTGTACATAATAATCTATGTATTTGTTGTTATCCAAATCTCCATCAATGAATTTAATTATTTAGTAAGGGATAAGTTATGTGATGTTTACAACAACTTATGATAGCCAAAACAGTAGAGGAGAGTTTGAAGATACCCAGGAGAAATCAAAACTATTCAAGTAATTATTTTATTGAACTCACAGACAGAGTGAGTGCTTGTTAAAATAAATAGCTCATTTAGATAATCTTTTCCTATGGTCCTGTATGGTGTCTTGAGTGGGATTGAGTAAGACTCCCTGAACTCTTTGTTGTTTTGCTGAATTCTTATGTTCAGCTGGCCTGTGGTTCTGCATGATGACTCCAATTTATGCATGATGTTTCTATTGATTAACTTAAATTTTGTGCAAAATATCTAACTATTTTAACAAGAGAGCACCCTATGTGACCATTTCTTCATCTGCAGGAAGCTCCTTCTGACAAAGTGTCTTCTCTGCTACAAAGAGAATTTGTTTCCACACCAGGAACTACCGGGGGAAGCTGCTAGGACACCCAGCTAGGACACTTCATCTCAATGTTATCAACACACGTAAGGATTCAGGGAGTGCCTGCCAGCTGGTTTATGCTTGGTACAGGCTTCCTAGGGGAATCTCTGGGACTGGCCTAAGTTCTTACCTGGATATATCTCATAACAGTCACATGATTTGCCCTGATGTCAGTGAGGGTTTCAGTCAGTCATCTTCTCTCAAGCTGGTCCATTGCCTAGCATAGAGACTAGCTGCAGAGTTCCTTGGATCACCTGGGGCATCCAGTGTGCTGGATCTACACATAGACATAGCACTGATACCCAGCTACGCTGCAATAGAACAAAGCTGAATTTCATCCTTATTTTACAGTTACAACTTAGATTCCGTAGATTGTGCCACAACTTTAATTGTAGCACAGCCAAACACCTCTCCCTTACCATAAAGCATGTAAATTATTACCTTTCAGATAATTTGGCAGAGAAATGGGAATTTCAGTTTATAGTTTAGTGCAATTTTATCAAATTCTGTATAATCAAAGTACCCTCTTTTAATCATAGAATCATTAATTGTTTAAGTTGGAAAAGACCCTTAAGGTCATCGAGTCCAACTGTAAACACTGCCAAGTCCACCACTAAACCATGTCCCTAAGGGTCCCATTCACATGTGTTTTAAACACCTCCAGGGATGGTGACTCAACTGCTTCCCTGGGCAGCCTGTTCCAGTGCTTGGCCACCCTTTCAGTCAATAATTTTTTCCTAATATCCAATCTAAACCTCCCCTGGTGCAACTTGAGGCCATTTCATCTTGTCCTGTTGCTTGTTATCTGGGAGAAGAGGCCGACCCCCCCTGCCTCCAGCCTCCTGTCAGGCAGTTGTAGAGCACGATAAGGCC
>JAVKKW010000031.1:11404268-11420481 GCA_034782655.1 Micrastur ruficollis
GGGCTGGTGTGGCCCAGGGGCAGGGCCCGGCGCTGAGCCTTGTTCAGCCTCGTACAGCGGCCTCGGCCCCTCGGCCCAGCCTGCCCATCAACATATCTAGTAGTCTTTTTGAAATTAATTTAATGCTCACCAAAGATTCTGAATTGATAGCTCTTGAAACACTGGTACTCCCCTATTATTCATCCCAGTATTTTCTACAGCTTCTTCTAGTGCTTTTCCTCCTGGCCCCAGCTCGATCTGGCGAGATTAGCCCCGGGACAGGGAAGCGCCGTGCATTTAAGAGCTGAGACTTTGAGATTTGACTCACAAAGTTGTTATACAATACCTCAGTGATAGTTTATATTAAATGAACAAGGGATCCATCTTGATACCAAGCAAAAAAGCTTTACATGCAGTCGCAGCTTTATGAAGTCTAGACTCTTTTTACAAGTGACTAAACAAAAGAGCATATTTTTCCTTTAGCTTTCTGATGACCCCCAAATTTATTTCATTTAACCTATTGTCAATTTGTTAAGATGCAATGAGTTCTATTTTAACTTTTAACAAAAAGGGAAAGTGTCTGTAACCCTTTACTAATGCTTTGTTCATTGTTTAGTTTTTAATTTTTTTTTCCTTGCTTTGATACTATTTTAAATTAATTACATAATTCAGCAGGCTGAACCATCTATGCTTAGTTTTATGTTAAAATTAGGGCATTCTCATTTGATTGAACGTCTGTTCTGTAAGCTGTTACATTTCTGATTTCTGTATCAGTAGGCTTAGATTATGAAATACATGATTTTTAGGTGCTTACTGGAAACTTTGTAAGTAGTTAATTCTCATTGAAATTACAGCAATTGAAAAAGAACACGGACCTTCCTGAAATTAGTAAAATGTATTTTCTCAAGATAATACAAAATATTTCCTGCAAATGTTTACTGTTATTTTTTTCTTAGTGTATCATATAGTCCAACTAGACAACTTTTAACTGTTGGCTTTGAGATGCCAAGAATTTTAGTACTAGTATCCTACATACTTGAAAATAGAACTATGGACACTGATACTATACTAAAATCTAAGCTGACAGCTGCCTTTTCAGTATTCGTTAAGGACAACATTAATATTCTGAGAAATATATCAGTTACTTTTCCTTTGTTCTTGTGATGTCATTGAAGTTTCTATTTCAATATTGTAGTGGGAAACTGTTTTCAAATAAGCCTGTACAATCTTTTTCCTGCGCAGTTACGGTTTTTTAGTGCTTATGAAAGAAATTTGAAATTTTGCACTTAGTGTGAACTCCACACTTGGTAGAATCAGCCTGTGACTTGTTCCCAACAATTTCCAAAGCTGCGGAGTTACAGTTGTGATACTATATTCTTTTTGTCCTGAAAAAATTGTAGTATGACTTGGCTTTTGTAAAATTAGAGAAATGCATATCCTTTTCTGACCCATCTTTGACATGTATTCTTCCTCTTCACCCCTTTCAGAGGCAAAGGTACACTGGAGCACTTGCAACAATTATTTGTACTGTAGCACCACGCGTTGCCACGTGAGATTTTCTGCTGGAAAATTAGAAGCTGTCATCCATGCTTCTTGAGCACATAGGAGGGTTTGTTTATACTAAGGATTTGGTTACTGATTTTTATTGTCAGTATCAATGGCTATGACAATTTTGATTTGTGGCAGGATATAAAGTTTCAATTTTGTATGAATGTGAGAATAGAAAAAAACCAAAACAACCCTCTTTTGAAGGTCTTCATATGTGGAATTGTCCTGCATTTTTCATTTTTTAAATAAAAAAATCCAGGTTTTTAAAATATGTCTCTGACTAGGAGCTCCAAAATATTTTCCTTAGTGTTCTAATGATGGATTTATAGTATACATTGATGGGTTTAATACAGTTGCTGTTAAACGTTTTTATTAAGGTATGATTCTGTTTAGTTTCCCATTGTGTGGATTGTGTTTTGTGTAAAGTGTTATGATTTGGACTATTTGCTGGCAAGTATCTAATAAACAAATGGTCACAGCATTTCTCCATAATGAGATGGACTATCAGACTGATATCCTGAAAAGTATTTAAGCCAGACTGCAACGGAGTGGTGTCAGTTTGCCAAGAAATGTCTGTTTAGTTCTTGTGTGTTTGTTTAAAGTTTTTCAGAGTTTTAATGGTTTGTGGATTATTAGAAAAAGAAACTTACACGTTCTTTTCTTGTATCTCTTGTACTGCTGCTTAAAAATGCCGTTGCCTGTCTCAGTGGTACCCAAGGTCACAGATGCATAACTGGGTGACTGCACCATAATAATTCAGAAGGAGGAGAGGAAGGTAGTACAGAAACCAGTGGTGTGCACTGGAAGAAACAGAACGTTGTCTAAGCTTGGATGTCTTGATCAAAAAGCCATTTAATAGCAAGCTTCTGGAGCCTTCTCTGTTACTGTTCATTTACACAAGTAACTTGTCCTGTGTGATATTGTTTAGGTAAATTTTAATTTCAAACCCTTATTTAAGCTGACAACATAATTAAAAGTAAGTTTTTAAAGTGGGAGTGGACAGTCGTATTTTCAGAAATACCTCAGGTTCAGCATTAGAAAAGCATGTGTATTTATTTGGATGCTGTCCTAAGAATTTAACACTTCTCTGTGAAATTCTACCGTGTTCTTTACTTACTAGAATATCCTGATCTGGTTCCTTCATGTTCAAATGTTTATTTTTATTCCGTTGTATTATTACTAGGCAAAATCATTGTATACATGACTTGAAAATGCTAAAAATGTGCTTCTGTGATCTTAAACATAATTCTGATTGTAAATATTTAGAACATTTCTCAAATAAATCTGCCAGGATAATAAGAACTTTCACATTACCTGTAGGAAAATGCATTAGAGAAACAGTCATGGAATATCAAGAACTTTTATCTCTCCATGTAAAGCACTTCCTAGGTAATTTCCTAACCTTGACTCCCACACATTTGCTGACAACATTTTCTAGTGCTAGGCCTAGCTACTAGCTAGTACTTTATTAAGTTTTTTTTTTAAAAATGTGGAGTGTGATATTGTTGTTTCTATGTGCTTGGATATGATTCTTCTCTCATATATATGCAATGTTGCCATCTGTCACCATATTTTAAGGAATGATTAATATCCTTCCCTAACAGAAAGAGCTTTACACTCCTCAACCACACAAGAATGCACTGATAGGAAAAAACAGTAATATTTAATAACATGCTACTGTGTTCATTTCTGTATAGCTGTTCTAAATGAGAAAAATGATTGTACAGAATGAGAATCCTTATTAGGTTTGTCTGCCTTTAGGATGTGCAAAGTGACATTTTAAACTCAACAATCTGATTTTTTTCATTGAATCTGACTAGAATAAAGAGCTAGTTATGTATTCCAGGTAAAAACATTTTAGAAGTTTCATGAATTAACACAGTTTTTGATGAAGCATTGAAAGTTTTAGCAAAAAAATCAAACAAAAATGAACTAAAAAAACCCTGCAAGCAAAAAAACCTCCAAAACAAACAAACCAACCCAACAAAACCCAGAAAGGGAGTAGAGAAAGTCAAAACAATTTGACTTACATTTTTGAAAAGATTTTCTATTTGCTATTGACTTAGAATTTAATGGTTAAAATGTGGGTTGAATAACCTGAAGAGAAAATGAAACTTTCCTTTTAGTCAAAACAAAAAAATTTCATATCAATTCAAGACTGTTATCAGCACTAGAGGTGCTTCAGAACAGGCTATTTAGGTAAAAATCTATCACGTTTAGAATCAGTATCTGTCAAGAAACATGAAATAAAGGTTGGTTCTAAGCTGTTTCCAGTCTGTGATTCTGTTTAAATAAATTTCTTTAGTAGATTTTTGTCCCCCACTTTCCAAACAAGTAATAAGGAAGAGTAACAAATAACAGCAAACAAAATTTTTTTGGTAGACCCATTTTTTATGTTTTCTTTTTTAGTCTTCCAGCTCATGCAGTGGCAACATTCTTCCTAATGGAAGAACAGCCAGGTGGCTGTTGGCTTTCTTTTCTGCCAGGGCACATTGCTGGCTGATGTTCAACCTGTTGGCCACCAGGACCCCCCAGGTCTTTTTCTGCCAAGCTCCTTTCCAACTGGTTATCCTCTGGCACAGACTGGTGCATAGGGTTACTCCTCCCCCGGTGCTGGACTTTGCATTTCTTTGTTGACCTTTATGAGTTCCTGTTTGCCCCTTTCTCCAGATTGTTGAGGTCTCTCTGAATGGCAGCACAGCCACCTGGTGTATTAACCACTCCTCCCAATTTTGTATCGCCTACAAACCTGCTGAGGGTGCGCTCTGTCCCATGGTACAGGCAGTACTGGACCCAGTATCAGTCCCTGGTGTACACCACTTGTGACTGGACTACAGCTGGACTTCGTGCCACTGACCACAACTGTTTGAGCCCAGCAGTTCAGCCATTTTTAAGTCCACCTCGCTCACGTTTGAACCACAAATACCAGTGTTCGTGAACCTGTTTTAATGCATCGTATATGGTTCCAAACCCATAATGCATTCCCACATCCCAAGGAGCTCTGTTTATTGTGGCTTTACAGGGGCGTGTAAGCCCGAGGGGTTACAGACACTGCAGCCCTTCCTTCGGCTGCGCCAGGTATTTGAATACTGCAATGCGGTTCTTCCAGCATGAGTCACGCGCAGGTTGCAACTGCAAAGCGAATGTGTATGTTTCACTGGTTTTTACACGCTTCATTGAAAGTGCTGTACAGGCACTTTTGTAACTGCTTACATGGGCATCTTCTTTACATGGGGAGGGTGCCTGGAAGAGAAGGCAAATTCAATGTTTTTCCATCATACAGCTGAGTCTGTAGTTGTTTGGATGTGAATCAGAGCATGCAAGAGTTGCTGGGATTTCAGTTTTACTTTTTCTAGCTCTGATAGTAAGCTCATGATTTTAATTACCTCTCTTTTCCGTAGTAATTAATTCTTTCTTTTCCTTTTCTCATCCATGAGGCTCATCCTCTATTTTTAGTTTCCTGTAATAGATATAGTTTTATCATTTTCAATGTGCATACGCATTTTGTAATTTTGGTACTGGTCCAAACCCTCAATTAGGTAAGCCATATGTTCAGTAAAGTAGCTTCAGAGTACAACAGATTAAGAAATCAGAATCCTGAAGGAGCGTTCAGCTTATGCAGTTGTTGTTGCTGCCTATCCTTCCCTTATTCAGATATGCTGAAGTCCAGGGCACCTGTGGGTACCTGATAAACTGTTCTTCACAGTCCCAAAACTTTAACCTCCTTAGTAAAACTGGCCAATAAGCCAATGAGTGTTTATTATTATTTATTATTTGAATGTAGTTACATGTACATAACCAATTACAGTTACACAGCCTTGGTGAAGATGTTATGCATCGGAAATCAGTTCCCAAAACAGAAGGGTTTCTAGACCATTAAAAGTACTTTTCAAATTATTTTAGCTTCTTTAGTGTTCATAAAAAACTGAAATGAACAAATCTTTTTTTCCACAGCTATCTAAAAATACTAATGAGCCAGAATTATATACAGCCATATAACTGTATACTTGAAGTGCAGTTAAAACTGATTGATTAAAAAAGATATTAAACTTCTGAGCACGTTTCTGGTAGTTTGCTGTTTGTATTGCAGTAGCTATAGGAACTCAAACTCCAACCAAGATCTGGTCCCTGCCTCTCAGGCTCCACAAAAACTCAAGAGTCAGGATAAGACATCCTGCTCTGATTGGCTAAAAATTAAAATAGAAGAAATGAGAGGTAGATGGTGGAAGGGAAAAGTAAATTCAGAAAGGAAATAGCTGTAACAGCAGCTGGAATCAATTGGAACCCAAGTCGGTGACTCCTGATCAAGCACCTGTTTGTTAGCATGTGCTTTCTTCCTCATGACATTGCTGAGCTTTTTCTGTCCTTGTAGTTCCAATGTGAATGTAGTAATCCTGATTTTCATGGGATGTGATCTTAAGTGGTACAAACTGGTCAGCCAGTAAACTATGGCTTGTATCCATTAGGCAGAGAGAGTTTGGCTGCTGCTTTTATGTTACTGTTGACTGCATTTTAAGGTAGAAATGTTTCTGAGCTATAATGACTTTTGAGGTTTCATACTTAACGTGGCAATCTGGAAAACTTCCAAATTTATATAAAATGCAGACTGACTCCTTCTCCTCTTTATGTCTGTATCAAAACTCCCTGGCAGACAGAAATGAGTTCTTCTCTAGGGTTCTTCTGCTGTAGATATTTCAAAGGTAAGTGCAGTGATGCGGATTTCTCTGTGCTTTTACAAGAATAAGGTCAAATTCAATGTTAAGTTTTAAACTGCTGTTCAAGATTTGACAGTAGATGCTGTGAGCATTCACAGGAAAACAGCTATTTTATCATTGCATGCCCGATTTTAACTCAATTAGCAGTCTGTCTTGGGTACAGGCTCCTCAGGAGTCGTTCCTTAGCATGGGTTATATAAATCACCGCTTTTTGATTGCATCATTTTCTGTTGTTCTTGTCAAACTTGCTCCGAAAAACTTTTACTACTGAGGTAATGGCCAGTGATCAGTATTTCTTAGAAAAAAGCAGAGAAACTCTTGTGGTGTGCTGAGCAGTTTCTACTTCCTGGGACATCAGTAGCTTTGGTTAAATATTTTACTGACTACTTACATGTGGAATAGTATCTGTCTTTTTAAAATGAAGTTATTTTACCTAGAATATGAGTGCCTTGTAAAACAGGGTGCTCACCCTTTGATCTCCCAAACCAACACAGTGCATCATAAAGAGTATTTTGGCTCTCCTTGCTGCCAGAAGCAGCATGCATATTACTAGAGCTCAGTATATGGAATGAAACTGGGATACAACTTAGCAGCGCTCACCCCATCCTTTGCCCATCACCCCACCCCAACCATCCAGAACATGGAACTGAATGGTGGATGTGACACTTTATTAGACACTCTGGTGGGTGACTGTCCAACAGCATAAGGGAGAGATGAGAAGTCTTACGATCTGGTCTTATGTTGTGCCCGTGGGGAATTTTAATGAATAAAAACATACAATCAAGAATAAATAGATATCACTAATCTCTTTTCCAATCCAGAGCAGCAGTGATTTCAGTAATTTTGCAGAAGCCAAGCTGAATTTCTATTGCATAAATTTAGTTATGTCCTTTAAATTAAATGAAAAAGGGCTGTCTTTTCATATTTTACAGCTATTACATGTGCTCAAAGTGTACAAGCAATACTAGTATCCTAATTTTATTGCATTTACGCATTCATTTTACACTGAAGTTATTGACTAAAATAACACAAGCTGAGGAGAGAATGAACAATGTGTTTTAAGACACCGTTCTGTGAAGCAGGGAGCAGTTTGAATTTCCTAGCCAAGGACAGATAACTATGACCCTTTTTGAGATTTTGCACATTTTAATATGTTATCATAGAATTATAGAATGATTTGGGTTGGAAGGCACCTTCCAGATCATCTAGTTCCAACCCCCTGCCCTGGGCAGGGACACCTTCCACTAGACCAGGTAGCTCCCAGCCCCGTCCAGCCTGGCCTTGGACACTGCCAGGGATGGGGCACCCACAGCTGCTCTGGGCAGCCAGTGCCAGCCCCTCGCCACCCTCACAGGGAAGAATTTCTTCTTAATATCTGATCTAAATCTCCCCTCTTTCATTTTAAAGCCATTCCTCCTTGCCCTATCACTACATGCCCTTGGAAAAAGTCCCTCTCCAGCTTTCTTGCCGGCCCCTTTAGGCACTGGAAGCTGCTCTAAGGTCTCCCTGGAGCCTTCTCTTCCCCAGGCTGAACACCCCCAACTCTCTCAGCCTGTCTTCACAGGAGAGGTGCTCCAGCCTCATCATCATCTTCGTGGCTTCCTCTGGACTCGCTCCAACAGGTCCATGGCCTGGGGGCCCCAGACCTGAACACAGTACTCCAGGTGGGGTCTCATGAGAGTGGAGTAGAGGGGGAGAATCCCCTCCCTCTCCCTGCCGGCCACGCTGCTGGTGATGCAGCCCAGGATTCGGTTGGCTTTCTGGGCTGCAAGTGCACATTGCTGGGTCATGTTGAGCTTCTCGTCCACCAACACCCCCAAGTCTTTCTCTGCAAGCCAGCTCTCAATCCATGCAGCCTGCATTTGTGCTTGGGATTGCCCTGACCCACGTGCAGGACTTTGCACTTGGCCTTGTTGAACTTCACACACTTATCTCTCCTCTAGTTGTCTGTCTGCCTTGTAAGCTGAGGCATGACTCACATGATTGCTGTGGTTCTGAGGAAGGTGGCTGCTGATCTGTGTTGCTTCTTCTCAGTTCATTTTTCATTCTCCCATCCACAGATATCTTAGTAAAATGTGACTGCAAATTGTCATGCTTCTGTTGTAATCCTGAACCAGTACTGAGTGTTTACAGGCTCCTACTTCTCCATACTGCTTTATGCTAATATTAAAACAGGACAGTGGTTAAAGACCTGACCTTAGGCCCATAAGAAAGCCTAATGAACCAAACATCTCTCCGTCAAAGATGTGCAGATGTAGAAGGTAATGCAGATCTTGATCTAGAAAAAGGAACTATGATCCTCAGCTTTAAAATTTTGTTACCTATTCAAATGTAGGTGAGCTGAAGGCAGCTTATACTACCTAAGTAGATCTGGATTTTCTCGGAGATCTCCAGATGCAGAATGTGGAATGAATCCAACACTACTTCTGTGTGGATAAAATATAATAATGATTAACTGCTTATATTTTAGAATCTTTTCAGTAATGTGCCTCTGCTTGAGCAACACCATTCAGTCGTGTAGTTTCTCTAGAAGATCAGTAAATGAAAATTATAGGGAATAGCTGTACAATGAAAATTTAGATAATGGGTGGTTTGTTAAATCTCACAGTTTTATAATTGCAATTCTGGCATATAGGTAAGCAGAAGTGCAAGAATCAGGTCTCTAAGGACACCTCTTTACCCATGAGGAAAAGAGATTTTTAAACTAAAGGGTACTTCATTAGTATTCTTAAATAGACAAAAAGGATAAATAAAGGCTATATAAAATACTACAGGACACTCTAATAAGGAAATTAAGAGATCCTTGAAGCATCTTTCATGGCTTTGTTTGCATTGAAGAACAGCAAGAAAACCTCAGGAAAAGGAACAGAAGTGGATCCCCTCAAGAGGCAGAATACTCTTAAGTTGCTCCCTGAAGTGTTATGGCTGATAAATGTCCTGGGAAGTTTCTGAATGATGGCAAGGACAAGAATTTGATTTCATGTACATTCCGGTTTTACTGTACAGATATTTGTCTTATATAATTTTGTTTCCAGTTTTGTAATCAAGAGCCCCAACCATTGTTTGTGAGAGTATGGTGTTAAATTTGTGCAAAGTTAAAATGCTTGCACATGGCTTGCTAAGATCATGCATCTACTTCTCTAAACTGGCGTTAAAGAAAACTTCCTGGGCAGTCTAAAGTCCATGGAAATCTTGGAAATCTTATGTACAGAAAAGGGGGCATGGAGGATAATGTTGATCTGCAAAGATCACTTTGGAAGTAGTGGCATGAAATGCCTGGACATAGAAGTCTCCCTGGTTTTATTTATTTGTTTCAGATTGGATATTAGGAAAAATTTCTTCACCGACAGGGTGGTCAAGCATTGGAACAAGGTGCCCAGGGAAGTGGTTGAGTCACCATCCCTGGAGGTATTTTAAAGACATACAGACGTGGCACTTAGGAACATGCTTTAGTGGTGGACTTGGTAGTATTAGATTTATGATTAACTCGATGATCTTAAGGGTCTTTTCCAAGTTGAATGATTCTATGTGATTCTCTTATGCAGGGCCAGAGTCACTGAGTCAGCACAGGATTTTAATTACTTGTTGCAAAGGCAACAGCATTCGTCTTCCAGAGAATATCCTGCGCTTAGCTTGTGTTCTGTATGAATGTGATATTTACGACTGTAAATTCTAGAAATAGGTCTGGGGTTTTTCCCAGTGCAACTGGATAGGGAGGGTTATACTTGATCTTTTTTATGCAAAAGTACAAGAATTTCTGTCATGAGTTTTATTTTTGGGGGGTGGGAGAAGACAAAGAAGAAAATTCAGTAGAGTTCAACTCATCAGTAAGCTAGAAAGGCAGAAGGTTGACTTCTTTATCATATAGAGTATTAGATGAACAACATTGTTTAAATTTCTCGGAAATTATGAGCTTTAAATGATCTATCAAATAATTTATTTTCAGGAACAGTATTTTATATGTCTGTTTGGTACCTCTTTTAACCTCATTAAAATCCAAGGAGATCTTTTTTTTATGGCCAAGGGAATAGTTAGTGAAGGACAAAATATTCTCTGTCATTTCAATAAAGGAATGTAAAAGAATCCTGCAAGTTATTTCTACTGAGAAATCTAATTGGTATATGGTAGGTCTCATGAGTTACCATCGTTATGAGAATTAAAGGACATTGGATCAACTAATTAGGATTTACACAAAAGCTCTTTCTGACAGAATAACCCCCCAAAATTAATTGGAAAAATATCTATTTGATAACGTTATACTAGCATATTCACGGGACTTCTACTTCCTTCCTTAACTTTTTTTAACTTTTTTTTTTTTCTTCCTCAACAAAGCTGTCCTCAATTGCCATTTATTCAAGTAGTTTCTAAAAGGTGCTGATGACCTATTACTGGGGACATGTGTGTTGTATTTGGAATGGGCATATTTTAGTGTTAAATTTAACAAATGTTAACTTCTTTTATTCTGAAATTATATCCATCATTAGAGGTGGATTATCATTACAATATTTAAAATTCCTTTGTGTAAATGTTTTTGTGGATTAAAAAAAATATGCAAAGGTACCGTGCATTATTTGGTTTCATTTTTGTGTCTGATTACACCAGTGAAATTAAATGCTTAAAGTACTTCTACACAACTCAAACTTTTCATATCCCTCCTATTTCCTTTAAAAGGAACCTAGTATTGATAAAAATAAAAAATAAAAATAAAAAATAAAAGACAGTTAAAGCTGCTAAGCGAGAACAGTCCACTTATCTGTCACATAAGCATAAGCACTTAAAAGCAAGAAAACAAAGTTAAAGATAAATCCTACTGTGCCACATGTTAATGAGACATTTTTCTTATCAAGTATCTCGATGAATACTTTGTCAAAGCACGGTAATCTTAATTGCACGCTGCAATCTGAAGTTATTGTTTATGTAATTTTAATACAAATATATGGCATTTGATTTTTTTATAAGCATGCTGCATAGGATAAGCCAAAAAATCAATTAATGTGGGGGTTTGGGGAGAAAAAAAAAAGTATTTATAGCTGTTTTCAAGAAATTATATATGCAGCAATCAGAGTATATAGTTTTATTAGGTTGGGGAGAAATCATATATTTAAAATTCTATTTGATGCTTAGCACTGTATCACTAACGTGTACCGATATAATTTTTTACATTTTCAGATGGCTTTTGTGCTGTCAGTATAGTCTGCGATGACTAGTGGAAAAGCAGCACTTTGTGACTGAATTGGAATAAATACACTGGTACGGTGATAAATATGCATTGAAATGTTTGATCAGGGTTTGTGTTTCTCATGTGCACAGTGAAGGATTTAAGATGTCAGTAACTTCTCATCTCTTTGCATTTGTCACGTGAAAGGGGGAAGGTGAGATTTTCCCAATCCCAGACTCTCAATCTGTCTTTTAGCACCCCAGGAAAGCCCAGACCCTTGTGCCCAACCAGTCTGTCAGTGTTCCGTTACAGGGACCCTTCACTGAACAGCCCCGCTGGATCAGAGGGCGATTTGACTGACTCGTTCAGGGAAACGCACCAACAGCATCAGGGGGATCCCTCAGCGGGTCTTCCCACTTTATCTGAATGTGTTACCTGCTGCCAGCAACTGCTAGCACCCCCAAAGGACTAACACTAACAGTTTACAGAATAACACTCTTTATTATAAAATCGTGACAAGTTAAGATTCGTGATTGCTGGCGGTAGGGACTGTCTGCAAAAGCAAGCTTGAAATGATATACAACCAAACTATATACAATCAAAACATTAATGACTAATAACAGCTAGCATGAGTTAGTTATTTAGCGCGCATAAGACAATGTTCTCGCCCAGCAGGCGTCCCTGCGGGGGACAAGACAGGTTCAGCCCATCGACGGATCCCAGAAGTTACAATGGAGTCTTCCCTACCTTCTCCCCTCATTCATTCACTTCTCATACTTTTCTTTACCCTCAGGTGGAGCTTGAGTGACTCTGGTCCTACATTCTTTCATTACTGATTAGTGTAAACTTCTCTCACTTTCATTTAAAGACATAGTCGATAAGAAATGGAAAGCGCATGCTCGGTGAGGGGTGGTCGTGCCTTGGAGGTGGGTGACTTTGGGATGGAGGTGTGCGTTAGTATTATAACGAGCAAAGTTCATCACGGTTCATCTAAGGAGAGTAGTTTGGCCACAGGTGTTGGCCCAGCAACAGACATTTTGCTCTCCATTTGACAGACATTGTGCAGTTGTATAGGACCACCCAGCTCCCAGTCCTGCAGGGAGTACAGCAGAGCCTGGCCGCGGTGTCTCCACTCCGCTCCACCCTCCACTGCTCCTCTGGCTCGCAGGCGGTGTTGGCTAGGGAACCTTGGGGGAGCAGACTCCGTGCATGCCACCCACCCTGGGAGTCGCAACTGTATTTCTCCCTACAAAGGTTGTTATAGTACTACAACTTCTACCGGGTCCCAGTTTTCCATAATTTTCCCCCCTCCAATCAATTTTCCCACAGCATTTAAGCAAACATGTTGTGTAAATGATGTGTTATCTAAGACCATTGTCACTTAGCAACCTTCACTGATTTTTAAAGAAGGGTTTTTTCCTTTAGATTTTCTTTTTCTTTCAAAATTCCATGGTATTGTACTGGATTTTATGGTTTGGGTTTTAGGGTTGGGGGGGTGTTATGGGTTTGGCTTTGGGTTTTTTTGGTTTGTTTTTTTTTGTGTGTGTGTATGTGTGTCTTTGGTTTGGTAAAAGAAATGCATTTTGGAACATATAAAAAGTATGGTAGAGTAGACAGAAACATATGCTATTAATTACACTTGTAATGACTGGTCAGAAAAAGAATATCTGAATCAACATCTTTAAACTGAAAAAAGATTTAAATAAGAGAAAGAATAAGAAAGGATTTCCTTTATCCATCTATAAGAAGTACATAGCCACCATTTTGGTCATAAAGATCATTGTTGGTAAGAAGGGGATAAACTTTTAGAGGTTCCTTTTGTAAATCCTTTTGATTTGACATTACGACAGATGCTTGCCATCTTAAAACCATCTAAGGACAAAGCTGGTGCAGAACTTTGTGGCTTTCTGTCACTAGGCAAGATTGGGATTTTCAGAAGACCTTAGGAAACAGGGAGCAGAGCTCATCATTTCTTAAGGTTCCTTTGAAAACTTGGTGCTGAGTGTATAGTAGTACCTTGGGGTTTTTCCTAAGCTTTTGATGTTGGTCTGTCTTTCCCCAACAGTACATACCTGCCCGTAGCCTCTTCTCTGAATCATTTTGCTGTTGTCCACAGAGGTACCACTGCTACACAGCTGTCAGTAGTGTGTACTCTAAGCTTGAAGAAATCTGTGAGCAGGCTAAACTCGGGTATTTTACTGCCACGAGGAAAAGCTTTTGGATAAGGCAAGTATGCAGGACTGATGATGGCAGCAAGTATTGACACTGAGATGGGAACTCTCGAAATAAATGGGAGAAGCTAATGGGAGGCATAAAACGAGAGCAGATACAGCGTGCCCTGCACTTTTGCAGTTGGCATCGCTACCTTCCCTAACCCAGCTTTAGCTTATTAACTTTTATGTCAACTGTAACAGATAATACTTGTTTTTATTTGTTTACAGGGATGTTTATGCTGTGCTGTTTAAAGGACTATGGCTGGCTGGCCAACAGGGTAGGAGCTGCCTCTGCGCTGCTCTCGGGAGAAGCTGGCCCCAGGCAGGGTGCGAAGCTGCCGGCGCAGGGGGGTGCCTGGGGGAGTAAGCTGGGAGGCAGCGGGAGGCGGGGAGCTCCTCCTGTGAGCTGCAGCAGCCTGGCAAGGATGGAGATACACGGGCAGTCACACCTCAGATGTGGCCAAAACAAGGACTTTCCTAGGTTCTTGGGTAGCCTGCACTGTTCTGCCGTCCCAGTGTTAAATGAAGAAATCTGAAAGGAAGGGCCTGTTCTAGGGTCGCAGCGCCTTGAGGATGAGTCTCCCTCTACCCACTTCTTTTCTTTCATTCCATGGGTTTTTTTCTCTAGTTCAAGTTCATGTCTCCAGTCTGTCATTGTGAAACTAAGCTTCAGATTTTCAGCTTTGGTGGACCTGACATCTGCAAGAAAAAAGGTGACGGCACAGATATATCATAGCTAGGGATTACTTAGGGTTGCATCAGAAAGACTTTCTCCCGTACCTGAAGAAGACCGAGTGACTACCTGGCAGATAAGGAGGACTGGAAGCTCTCTCTGGTTGCATAGCTCTGCATGCCTGCAAACTCAAAAATATGTTTTAAAATTGTGTCCACATGTGAAACATTTTAATTCACTTAAAACTTCCAGTAGTTTTATTCAGTAATTGAGTTTTGGTCCATCTGGATTTTTTGGTTAGTATCAAGCCCAGACTCCAGGCGTTTATAGAGTTCTGACTGGAGAGAAAAGTCTTGAGCCTTGGGCAGGAACTGAACTGAAGCCAGATTTTGTCCATATGAAATTCAGAAAAGTAAATGACTTCTGCCATTTCTTTTGTCATAGGTAGTGGATTAAACTAGCTGCAAAATTAACTTTGCCCATCTGTGAGAAGGAAAATAGGTCTAAAGCTATTTTTAAAAGTTTGTGTAAGTAATACAAAGTTAAACTGACTAAATTAGTTTTAGGATATGAGTAAATTCTAAGCATTTGCACAACAGATTGTAACGTACATTTTCTATCAGGCATTCCAGTGATGACAGGACAGGAAATAAATGTCAGTATGACAGTGATTCAGAATAAACTGTTTGCAAGACAATGAAGAGACAAGAATTGCTTTGAAAAAGCGGGTTTCTGAACTGCCTGCTACGCAATTTTCAAGTTAGTGCCAAAAAGGCAGAGTTAGTGAGTGTTGCCACACAAACTATATTTTATCTTGTGAAACTGTTTTGAGTTAGATCACCTTGTAAAACCATTATATTACCAGTTCTATCTGCCTACTCCAAAATTAATCATCTGTCAGGTATTTTAACACTGTTGTCAACAACTTTTTTTCTGTCACCAGGCAGGTCCTGTGTTACAACATGCTAATACAGTCTGTGGAGGCTAGCTGTGGTTCAAATTTAGGACTCTTTTTCTCCCCTTTCCAAATCCTGTAATTTAATTGAAAAATCTCCAGGCCCTCCACAGTGGCATTTTCATAATGTCAGAGAAGCTGGAGAATTCACTCTTCAGTTGTAACTGGAAGCAAGGAGCATGGATATATCACCATTTTTACTCCTGCTTCTGCCAAGAACGTCTAACTGTTTTCCTTGAATACTCATAAGACATTCTGTTAGGGTGAGTTCCAACATCGAGGAGGAACCCATGTTCTTTATTATACAATAAATATGAGTTTCAGTTGTCTCTCGTGCATATAAAGGGTCTTATCAGCTGCTGTAATATATAAATTATCTTACTGTGTTGACATATTCCTGATAGCCTTTATTATAGACTCGAGAATAGCCATTGTAACTTGCCAATTGCTGCACCAATATGCTCAAACTAATACTTTCAGGCAATATGTTTGATGCATCGTCGTAGTTAGCCATCTACTTGCTGATAAATTTAATTATTATTTTATAAATGAATTAATCATTTTTCAAAGTTATCTATAACTGTTGCTTTTTTATAAAGGTCAAGAAGTTCAGCTTACAACAGCTGCCTTCACTTGAAGAAAGGTTTTATTTAGTACTGTTTTCTATGTGTATATTTACAGAATCAATCCTAGAGTGCTAAACTGTGACCTCAATTGAAATGTATAGTTGTGCACTTGCTTAATTTTAACTATGTAAGTACTTTTTCAGACTTCAGTGGCAATATATAGTTGTTTAAAACACACAGTTAAGAATAATTGATATAGCGTGATATAGTGATTGAGTCAGAAGCTTATAAATCTTTTGAGTCTTTAATAAAAAAAAGTTAATTTAACAAAGAAAAATCCTAGTAGGGACATTGATTTCTAAGTTTGCATCGTTGTGTATGTTAAAGCTGATACTAGGGAACCAAA
>JAVKKW010000031.1:11420638-11447567 GCA_034782655.1 Micrastur ruficollis
ACTGTGCTTTTTTTCCGAAGTCTGACCTGCTGCACAGGTGTTTTTTTTATTCCAGCCCACAACCCGTGCTGTGGGATTAGTGTCTCTTTTAAAGGAAGGTTCACAGCCCAGTCTCTGTGTGTTCTCTTTGGACATTTTGCAATTGGATCTTTCTTTCTAAGCCGTTGACTTTGTATCCCATTGTGCATTTAGCCCCTTCTATCCAGAGTTCTGCTTTGGACTTCCTTTCTTAAGACTGGTCTCTCCCACTTTGCTCAAGGCTTCTGTCTTGGGCCTTTGCCAGGTCTTGCTGTAGCCATAGCATCCAACTCCTGATGTGACAGTGTGTCCCTGTCACCAAACCTGAAACAGACCCCGAGCCAAGCTGCAGGCCTGTCATTCTCCCAACACTTAGTTCTAACGAACATTGGTGACACCCTAAATTTTCTTTGCTTGTTGTTTCTCAGCACAAAGCACTTAGTAGGCCATTTAGCCTAACATTCAGTTCCTTTCTATTTTTTTAAAAAGTAAAAAACATTGAAGGCATTTCTTGAAGTCTAGCATTCCTGCTCTCCCTTTGGGAAGTAATTATTTGCTAAGAATCATCCACAGATTCGATTTTACACAAGAGAAAGGAGTCAATGATCATCTTGTTTAATGATTGAGAAAACACAAAGCATGGCAGCCTCAGAGACCTAAGAAAAGCCCTGTGTCAGAGAAGTGTACTATCTTTCAGTTGCAGAGTAGTAGCCATAAAACTTTATGTTTCTTTTTTCTTTTTCTGTTTTTGACATTACCATATATTTGGATGCTGCTGAAGAAGCTGTTTAGCATGTTCTGAAATGCCCAGCGGTTTATGCAGGGCGCTATAATACAATGGGTTGTTTTCCAAAACTTAATTTCTGCACTCATTTATAATGGCAATCCTGTATGTTTTGTTTGTAGTGCATGCAGGTTATTTCCATTTACAGAATGCTCTGGGAAATTGGAATATTTACTCTCTTGGCAGTGCACTGATCTGTCACTTGGTGTCAGCTCAGGGAGCCATTTTGTGAACTTGTGACAATTTTATCTGTAATACTTCAGTTGGCAAGAAGTCTTGCTGGGCCACATTATGATTCCCTTGTGTGTCACCTTGTCATTTTAGAGTATCACATAATAATGCAGCTCTCCATGTTCTTTTCCCATGACAGCCAGCTGAAAACTCCTTTCATCTGAAACGTGACTTCTGCAGTACAAATGGTCAGCTTAGTAAGCAAAACGTCTCGCATTTCCTTCAACAACTATTTTGGTTTCTAGTCATTTAAAAACTGTTTTGTGATCTGACTAGCAGAATTCCTGAGTAACTCTCACTGGTGAAACCTTTAAACTGTTTAAACTGTGGAACCTTATTTTAAGTAAATTCACTAATTTACATTTGACTGTACTAAAACAACCTTGTTCAGTAATACAAGCTGGTATGCACTGCTTACAAAAAAAAAAAAAAAAAAAGCAGGTTTCTCTAAACTTTCCAAGTATCTCCAGGTGTCTATGTACTTGTGTGTCTCTGTATGGGCTATGGACTGTGCTTCTCGGCTCCTCCTAGGCCACAGGGAAGGGGAAAAGTGGCTGATCTACACTCGCATCAGGACTGCACTGCAGTTGCACGTCAAGCCTGCATATCCCCATGTCCCACCTGCTGAGGTCTGGCTTTCGAGGCCGTTCAGACGATATGGTGAAGGACCTGAGAGAGAGCCAAGACAGCTCCAGTAACTGCCCTGCAAGTGCCACGGTGTGATGGGCTTCAAGGACAGTTTGGGTTTCCGTACGAACATACAACTGAGAGAAGCATTGATGACTGTGTTGGTCAGGCAGGAGCCGTCCACTTACTATTCCTGCACGTGCTCCTGCATGTGGAAGGCACCAATTATTCCAAATTACCTAGAGGTACAGAGGAGGCAGTGTTGTTATCTTAGTGTAGTATGGTACAAAGTGGCAAAGCTTGCCACGTGTTCAGGAGTAAAGGTTGTGCAAGTCTATTGAGCAACCTGTGCTACTGCCTGCCTGCCCGGGAGCCCTAGGGACGGATGCTGATACGGTACAAGTCGGTGTGAAGTACAGTGTGGCCTGATGTGAAATCAGGAGCCTGAAACAGTGCTTCCATACTCACATGCATAATAACTATTCTCACGAGCAAGGACTTGTGGGATCAGAATTAAAAACTGCAGGTGTAGCTTTGTAGCTAAGGAAGATTAATCTGTGTTATTCCCAATCCTAAATATGTTAATAATGTGATTTTTTTTTTTGCATCAACATGTAAAGATGCCAGTGCATAATTTGCAAGTAGTACATAACAGATGGTCTTGATCTCTTAAATTGCTGGAGGCTGGAATATCATTGTATTTTTATATAAGGGCTTGGTAGCTGGGGAGAAAGGAGGCCCATTTGGTTAGGAGATGCATCTCCAGATAAAACTAAATTGCATTTAACTTGGCTGCTTGAATGCCAGTAACATACGAAACAAAAGGCAACAATAATAAATAGATTATTTATGCACATTTTTTTGGTGGAAAAGAGAGAAGGAAACAGTTTTGGAATGATTTTTCATTTGCAATGCTTATTTAGCTCAATGGAAAGTAAAATGAGATACAATTTTAAGAGAACCTTTGTACAATTTACTTGTAAAAGCTTTATTGAAGATGCATAGACAGAAAATACTCATCAAAATATGCAGTTTTCAAGAGAAACGTGCCATAGCATGATTGTATACTACAATGCTGTTAAGTAATTTTTTTCACATACCCCATAAAAAATGCAGTCCCAGGTACCAAAAACCTTCTCTATTACCTTACCTTCTCTGTCCTAGATACAGGTTCTAACAAAAGCAATTCTGATTATTTCCCAGCTAAGAATTAGAACACAAAATGAGGGGGAAAGAACAATGTTTTCTAGTCTCTCTCCTGCTGTGCACCAGAAAGAAGTGGCTCTAAATGTTTCCCTGTCACCTATGTGAATCCAGTCTATTGAGACACAGGAGGTGTCTAGAAGAGAGGGACGTATCTTTGACGTCAATTTCCCAGTCTACAGTCTGGGATCACCAGGTACCAGTCTGGTACAAAATAGCCACTGGATAAAGAACAAAATTTTTCTAAAGTCATCTTTAAGTTTCAGCTTCTTAAATGATTTGAGCACTTCTCAGGAACTCCCAAAGACTTGTTCTTCTAACTCTATTGCTAGATAAAAGAATTAAAAAAAAAAAAAAAAAGAAAAAAAAAAAGAAAAAAAAAGAGAAAAACAGATTAAGAAACAATGCATTTTATTTCAAGATGTTCGTATTTCTGTATTTCAGCTCAGATTCTGCACTGTTATCAGTGATATTTTCGTTATATGCTGGTTTTTGAACACTGCGAAATAGTCATTAAGTTTATACACATACTTTTACGCTTTCTTAAGATCAAGAAGTTATATATATATATTTCCAACAATTATAGTATTATATAAATAACGAATGACACACTGAATCTAGAATTTTTCAAAGATAATGAGTTGGAATTCTCATGGAATCTTATGGAATAACTCATGGAAATTCATTGAGTTGAGCACCAAACTCTCTTACATATGTTTTTATATATTACAGCCTGACTGACCAAACAGACCATAATAAACTTGGACTCTTACAGTGAATTGTTCCAGTCAGCCAGATCTTAGAGTCCCTGAATAGTCATTAGATCTGATACAGTCTGCACAAAAATCTATTATTAAATGCCTAAATAAAGTTGCAGATTTACATGACGTTGTAATAGAGCTAGAGGAAACATTATAGCCATTATTTTTATTTTTTTTTTGAGATTGGTAAATAATACTTGCCTCTATAATTGAATGATTGACCATGATACAGAAAGAGCCAATTAGCCCTGCATTTAAAGCCTGGAACAAACTCTGTAGGAATCAAAGAAAAAGACCCTTCATTGACTTCTGTGGGCTTTCAGATTCCTTTCACTCTCAAACAACATGCAGAACTTTCTGAAATTCCATAAATGTATAATTATTTCTCATTTGGTGCCTCCAAAGTTAACTTGGGAGAAGGAAAATCACTTAATTCCTTCACATCATGACGGTACTGGAAGATACAATTATTGTAATGTTTTAATTGATGTAGCACACTAGATTTTGGAGCTAACTCCTGATTTTATGCTGGTGTAAACTAGGGCAGAATCAGGTCCACAGAATATGCCTGTGGGTCCCACTTTTTGAAGCAGCTGGTGCTGGCCCTTGTACAAGAAGAGCTTGTGGTCCACACGATTCTGCGAGCCCACTTTGGCTCAGTGAACTCAGCCCCGTGTTCTTATAACAGAAAAGATTTGAGACACATATTAGGGATTTGGGTTTTGGCAGGATGTGAGCTACAGCCTTATCGTTGCTTATAATGTCATGTTAGTGTTAACAGGGAACTGTGCACTTCACAGATTACACAGCTGAAAACAGAGTCTCACAGGTGCATCAGGTGTCTAAATAAACACTGCCCTTCTAAAAAATATCTTCCAATCTGTCTCTTTGAGAGGTGCAGTTACTTCACAAAATAAACCATGCACCAGCCGTTGCCCGTTCAGCCTTAGGCTGAATTGGGTGAATTAAGAAGTCATTGTTGTGATGAAGAGTCCTCACTTTGCCAGAGTTCAGAGGGAACACAGCATCGTACAATGCATATTTTCCTCAAATATCCAGGTAATGAACCCTGAAGGAGGAAGAAAATACAAGCAGATATTCAATGGTTAGGTATGCCTATAACACAGTATCAATTTGGTAAATGGTATGGTAGTTTAGTTCTCTGCATTGCTGTGTACTTGACATTGAGAGGAGATAAAACGTAATTTACTTGATGCCTGAGGCAAATTCAGCTAAGCTCCCTATCAAGCAAAAATTCGATACAATATTGCCATTGTTGTTCATGTGTTTTAAATGTGATGAAATATATTCAGCCCTCAGACAGCGTTCCTTTGTGGCAGACAAAGTCACTTCAGTATCTTCTTTGCGACCGATAATGCACTGTAAGCAGCCATTTTAATGAGTGTGAGAATTTTAACATGAAACCATTTCCCATATTGCTGACACTTTCTCATTTAATATTTACCTATATTCAGTATATGGATTTTCCTTGACCATACCCAGGAAGAGGGGAAAAATGTTTTCACAGTAACTAATTGTCTTTTTTTGGTAATTGTGGTCAAATTGGTATTTTCTTCACCCTGAAGCAGTGACAAGGACAGGTATTGACAATAGGTACTGGGAAGTAGGACTATGGAAAAGACAGAAATATGAAGAAAAATAGGAGCACTTCTCAAAAAAGGTCAGCTGTCTTTTCCAGTTTTAATCACAAGTCAAAGAGCTAGATTCTGCTGAATGTACAGGAAACCTAGTGCTAAGAATACTTCATGTACCTGACAAGGCTGCTGCAAAATAGAGAGGCCAGGTGATCCGATTCCTTATTGGGAAATAAACCCCCTGAAGCACTGGAATTGGTGGGGGAGCTGGATTATCATGAATGTTAGGGTACAGTAAAATCTAAAAAAAAAAGAAAAAAATCTTATGAAGTTAGAAAGTAGCTTTCTCATGACACCTGTTGTCAGGGTAGGACATGTTTCCCTAGGAAGGAAGAATATGGATGTTAAACAGAAGGGTAATTTTAACTTCTTCACTTCTGTTGAAATGAAGACCCAACCTCAAATTTCTTAATACCTCTGCTCAGAAGGTGACAAGGCAAGATAAGGTTGTCCAGTCACCTTGAAGTTGGCTGCTCCTAATGTTCTTAGCTGCTCGACCTATCCTTTGGGCCCTTACCACCTCTGGGACAATTCACCAGTGTCACCAAACACGCTAGCCTGCTCTCTTCCTTTTTGTGCTACAGCTGGTTTCAGCCTAATTCAACAACAGATTCACGATAGGACAGCTATTTTAATGCCTGTACTAAACAGTGTCCGGTTTGAATGCAGCAGGTGAAGAGCTGAAGCAGACTTCACAGAGATGCGGTTAGTTAAAAGCACTGTGCCTTTTCTCCTGACAAAGCTCGACAGCTGACTGCCGATTAAACGCTGCAGTCCTTACCCCAGGAAGCTCTGAGTCAGGCTAGAATTAAGAAAAATCTTCAAAGCAGTCAGAACTTCAGAACTGCGCTTTACAAATGGGAGATGCTGGGTATGTAATCCCCAAAAAGAAGGGAAAATGAATACATGACACAGTTTCCATCAAGATAAGCTTCAGCATGGGAAGCTAACTTTGGCTGGCAAAGGATGCTCTTTCTGACTGATGCTTCAGTGTTCAAGTGGTTGCTGCCGTGCAGCATAGTTAGGGCACTGATGTTTTTCTACCTTGCGAGAAGGATCCTTTTCAGGGAGTTGGTCCACTGAGAGCTCATTGCCTAAATGACACCTAAATAATAAACATTAAAGGTGAGTTCTTTTCCCTACTTGCAATATCTAGCCGATTTTTCACCATGACTTAGTGAAGTACAAGAAAACAATAGAGAAAACAAGGCAAAGATGCATTTTTCCCTAGCTTACTTTCGTTAATGTTTTTAACGGGTGCAATGACAAGAAAGTGAGGGGAATCAACTGATAAAAATTGAGGGACAAAAATGCTTAGTGATATTCTTATAGTAAGGTCAAGGGTATCAGCAATGTCATGAAGTTAATGAAAAATATTTCTGCCGTTAACATCACAGAGCGTAGGAAAACTTGTACAATTAGGACTCTGGGATATGTTCAGCATCTTAGACATTTCAAGAGAAATACCCTGTTGTGGCATTGGATTGATAATTAATTTCTTATTCCCCAAGGAGTACACATTTTTCTCTTGCAAGTGAAAATGAGATCTATTAGTATTGGCAAAAACAGGGATTAATTGAAATGATAAGAAAAAAATCTTCATTTTAATCAGAAAATCCTCATTCTAATAAGAAAAATCCTTGATGCTGCACAAAATGTAATGCCTTCTCTCTGTTATCTGCAGTACCGGGTTTGATGGAACTTTATGTGGTCGCTGCCAGAAAAAGGACTTCCAACATATCTTTATGTTAAAATTCATACGCCTCAAATCAATTTACGTTCAACCAGCGAATATACAGGTGATCCACCTGATCCTTCCCAATTCTGCCTGCTTTATGTAGCTAATTAGACCAACTTCCTGTTGCTGCATCTACTCTTCAACTTAGGCCTTATATCTCCTAAATAACTCGGGTTTTTTGAAAGGTGAACCGTGATGCCAAGGCCCAGTACTCAGGGATTGTTCGTACCTTTCAGCAAGAGATTTACAAAAGTTATCGTTGCGATTGACGTACCCTAAATACAGATTAAGCATAATGAAAGCTAAATGAAGGCAATAGAAGTGAAACAAGCATACCTTTGAAACAGAATTTACCAATTTGGTAACAGTAGATGTCGTTCTTAAAGCGGTGCCTGCAGCAGGCTGGGAGCTGCACTTCCAAGGGAGCTGCCTTCTCCTGTGTGAGGACATTGAAGGGCCCCAGTGAAAAGTGCTGAACCTCCCAAAGCTTCTACCTCTTTGGAATCGTGGCTTTCGTTTAGATCATGTCTTGTAGAGTGCATTTGAATATTAAAGTCTTCTCATCGATTCCTTGTCATTTTTCTGCAGATGCTGTAGGTATGAAGTTAATACACCCCATTGAATGCACATTCAAGTTTCCCCTGCTATGAGCGGGTGAAATAGGAATTTGAACCACGGATCCCAGTTGTCGAATTAATTCATGCAGCATAAAAAGGATTTTAGTACTGATGAACTGACCACTACAATTGGTTAAAATACTTTCACTGATTTTTTTTTTTTTTTTTAAATAACTGGAAGTTCCTTTGTTTGTAGACCTTTCTCTTCCATCAGTGCTCCTACTAATACAGTTCAGCCTAAGTTGCCAGCTGGGACTTTTTCTCCTCACTTACAGTCATGTGGAGTTACCTTTTTTCAGCTCCCTTCCCAAAATTCTTTTGTGTGAGCTTTGTTCTTTTTACTTCAATTAGTGTCATGAGCATGATGATTTTACACTCATGTAGCGTGCAACTAATTTGAAAGTTCTGAAGTATATTGTTCTGAAGCATCAAGTTATATATTTTCTGCAGATGGTTAATTTTAATTTTTAAAAGTAGAAAGTTAAACTCCAGACAATGTAACTTCTTCTGATGAGGAGAAAAGCTAGTAGCTATCAAAATGGCATGCAAATTCAGCTTTTGTTTTGCCTGAGAAAAACATCTTGTTTCTATGCATTTGCTCTTACTATTTAATACAGCATAAGTTTCAGCTTAAAAATTCTCTACTTTTGGCTTTTGTTCAAAATTTGTACTAATTTTTGCTTTCAAAATAGTTTTGTTATATTGAAGATATTTTGCTATAAAAACAAAGAGACTTTTTTAAAGGAAATGTGAGATGATCCCACATCTTTAAAATGTTAAGTAAGTCATAAAAGAGCTCATTGCATATTTTTAAGCTCATTTGTGTGGCCAAATGAGTAAAGAAAAGAATTCTAGCCTATGTAATGAAAAGTTTCAATCTTTAGAAAGATTTCTTGCTACAGGGAGATTCAAAGCTCTATGATCAAAGAAACAATAAGCAGAAAAAACAGCTCTTCAGTCAAGGTAGTTGCTGAGTTTCCAAAGGTGCTGTGAGTAAAGGAATGTAGATTCAAAGTAACTGTTCCTAGACAGAAAACATTTTTCATACACTTCAGTCAAAATCCTCTGGCCTCTTGCAGAGGAATTCATGGCTCAAAATGGAGTTGCAGTCAAACACCCCTGTGCATGAGAAGCCTGGGAGCAGAGTCCATGGAAGGTTTTGTGCAGTGTGGTGCATAGAAATCTAAGAGGAATATGCATTAGAATAAATATTGTAATGGGGTAAGATGACAAGTTTGGGTCCAGGAGGAGTGCGGAGCAGTGGACAAAGTGTGATGCAAATAGGGTCTGTTTTCCCTACTATAGACTGGATGGCAGTTCTGCTATGACTACTTCATTGTGGAGTTCTAGTTTAATTCTGTAAGTATCATGAGCATGAATCCTATTTCCTTCAGATGCAGTCAAGGAATCTGAATCTGAGGTTGAATTCCCTGCTGCTTGTTTGCTGCTGAGTGTGGGGAATGGAACATCATTCTAGAATTTCACTCCAAATTTAGATGGTAAAATTGCTGGATATTGAAAGAACAAAGAAACAAACTTGAATTACAGCTTTATATTTGTTTATTCAGCTTTGCTTTCTGAATACTGTTATTATTTAATGTTTTAATAAATGTGCAATCAAAATCAATAGCCATGTCCTTCAAAGCTCTGTTTACTGGGAAAGTAAAAAAGGAAAAAAATTTTTTGGTCAGTGTGGTTTCTCTTAGTTTTATTGTTTTCATACAGAACATAACGGAAACAAATGGGTAAAGAAAAGAGGAATAGAGTCTTAGCTTTTGGAGTAGCATTTCCCTTAGTAGTGAAGGCTGAGCCCTAGTGGCTTAAATCTAGTTGGGACTGGTGTGTAGCTGATTTCCCTAAAGCAATCTCTGAAGATACACACTGCATCCTGTGAAGTGGTATTTAAGAGGTTACCATAGTGTGTGCCTTCTAGCACAGGAGCTAGAGACCTCTACCAACAGCTTAGACATGAACATACATCTTAGCAAATGTGCCTTAACAGCATGTGTTGGGTGATTGGGCGCTTTGTTTTTTGCTTATTATCCCTGTCCAGAGTTGCCAGCAAGGGACTGAAGGATTGCAGCGACTACAGTAATGGTGGATTATCATGAAAAAAGCTGGTGTTATCTTCACTAAGCTCCTTACAAAGAGGGAGAAATTTTCACCTTTTTTCCGTGGGCCCTCAGAGAGCTGTATGAACCGCCCAAAGGAAAAAAGAATGTGTAATGCCAGCAAGCAGTGGCACATCTCTCTGTCTTCTCATCGCCTGAAAAGCTTTGTTCCCAAATCTGACAAAGGCTACACAGTGGGGGTTTTTAATTTTATTTTTTTTTAATAAGCTTATCTCTCATGATTGGCATTTTCTCATAGGTAAATGGTGAAATCTGTGAACTGAAAGAGCCAGCAGTCAGCTGAGTATTCATGCGCTGATATGGTATAGACGTGGTTCTCTGCTCCTCCCTCTCTGTCATGTTCCGCTTCATTTTTCCTTGGTTCAATTTTGTCAATGTAAAAAAAACCCCAACACCAATGATCCTAATCTTCAAATCCTGGGAGTTGAACAAAATAATAATACATGAAGGTTCTTTTAATTTCCCTTCTGATTTCTGAGACTTATCATTTGTACTTTCTGTTGGTCTCTCCAGGACCACCAGAAGCAGAAAATCACTTGTAAGTTGATGACTTACTGTGGGAGTGGTATTAATTCTAAATGAAAGTGACAAAGTAATGACAACTGGGGGTGTGCTAGAAAAGTAGCAAGCATAAATAACATAAAGTAAGCTTAAGACATTGCTGACAACTAATTAAGAATTTAGCTGAAGCACAACAAAATTAGTCATTTTTTACCAGAGAATAGCCAATAGTTTTTAGCAATATGATTTAAAATTTATAACTTTCAAATAACACTTTAAAAAATGGTATTAAAGATTTAAAGATCTGATTTCTTTTTAATTTTCTATCCGCAGATTTACTTTTATTTTAATTATATTTGCCATACATACATACTTTTGTTTAGCATTTCTTGCTGTTTAGCACACCAGCATCTTGGTTAGTGGCTTGTGTTTTTTGGGTGGTTTAATATTGGGAGAAAACCCCAATATTTACATAGCATAAATAATAGGAAGGGTAACTTTTTTGAAATTAACCTATGTAGGTTTGCCCATTGATAAAAAATTTGGTTTTATTTTTTTCTCCCAAATTCGCTCCTGTTTATTGTAGTGTTAACCAAAACCCTTGTAAACTGAGGTGTATCGGAATGCCTTCTCATATTCTTATATTTTCCATGTGGCAAAATCCTCAAAGATCCTAAATATCTGTCCACGGTCCTTTAAATACTATGTGAAAGGGAACACCAGGAAATGAATAGTTTCAAAGTCCGCTGATTCTTGTGGGGTTCATAAGAGTTTAATACTGTACTTTCAAGTATGTGTAGCTCTCTTGTTTTAAAATCTAAATAAAACCTAAAAGTAGGGTGTTGAATAACTTTTCAGCCCAAATCTCCTGTAATGACATAGCTATTGCTGTTTGGAGGGTTTGGTTGTTTTTTTTTTAAAAGAGGGGGGGCTGGGGGGGACGGGGGACGACACGGACGACACGACACGGATGACGGGGGACTCAGTATCTGTGAAACAGCATCAGCCCCAAAATGCCAAATAGATCAGTGCTAAATCACACACAGCTTTAATGCCATTGTGATAAGTGACTTATATTAGAACTCAGCTGTGCTTAATTGCTGGATTGCAAAATTAGGGGTAAAAGCATGATTTGTCTCGCTGTTGGTCTATTATGGGTATCAGCAATCCAATTCCCTCCAGCCAAAACAATCTTTTTTTTTTTTTGCACCCCCGCCTTCATTTAGCCATGGCTTGTCGCTAGATATGCAGAAATGAGGAAACTACTTCTGTTCTGTTGAGATTTTATCACTTACCTAGATAAAAATCTATCTGTACTATTTCAAATTACCTCCTTTGGGCTAGAAAAATATTTCAGAAGAGCAAGAAAGCAGAGACTTACTGACTTTCTCTGTGAAGAATTTTCCTGTAATTGTTTTCACTTCAGGCCAATGCTCTTAAGTGACAGAGGGATTTCATTTTATTGGTAAAAGGGTAGAGAACAACATCTACGGTTAATTCTATCTGGTGATACCATTAACTAGTAAAAAAGCCCATAGTCTATTGATGATACATGGTTACCAAATAACCCATAGCATGGCTTCCATCATTAGTTTTGAGAAGAGTACAGGTGATATTCAAGGAGAAAATATTAAATTGTTTCATTAGTTTTATGCCTCTGTTTCCAGTTTTAACTGACTCAGAATTTGATGAGTTTAACAGGATTACTATCGACTGATTATTGTTATTGGAACACCACCATGTTATATGTCTAATTTATAGTTGGTTGGGATTTTTTTTGTATCTGGCTTGATGTTGCAAGAACGGGTCTTTTCACATTCTTGTAAAAGAGTGAAATAACTCAACTGGGACAACAGTAAAAAGAAAACAGCCTTCCAGGCAAGGCATGTTCTTCCTTACTTTCCTCCAGATCCTAGAGTGCCAGGTTTACAATGTGAGCGTCTGAACAGAATAATCATATCCTTGCAGAAACCAAAGGAAATTCCGATGTGGATTACTGACTCCTAAGAACTGTGACCTTAGGTAACTGTGACTGTTCTTGATTTCTGTGCTTTAAACACTGTTCTTATGTTTTTCTACCTTCTCCATGAAACCTGATCAAATTGCATTCTTCAGCATTTTCTTATTACTCTTTTCTGAAATGTAGGGGAAGGAAAACTGGGTTTGCTTTCAGCTGAGCAGGACTGGCTACAGCCATTTAAAAGCTGGTAATTTAGACTCACATCTGAAGGAAACAGTGTAGCTTAGAACCTGTATCTGTTACACAGCATAAAACTCAGTGAGGTTGTACCTAATCAGTTTTTATATTTTGTTTGTAGGTTTGGTTTGAATAATCTTTTCTTTTTCCTAATAGAAACAAACCTTAATAAAAACGAAGGGAAAAAGGTGACTTTCTCGTCTTGAATCTTAGTTCCCTGAGCTAGTCCTTGGAATATGTTTGTGATCTACAGCATTTGCTGTCATGGGAAATATTTTATGTGAATTTCAAAAGACAAAAGCATAATTATTTATGAAGCATTCCCAGTGCAGTTCTTGAAGAAGAACCATGGAGTCATAAAGACATTCTATACACCTAGGCCACTACAGGTGTGCTGTGTGGAGGGAAACTTCAGAGAATCAGTTGACACTGGAAACCGCCAAAGGATGTGGACCAGTAAACAGGGTGGAATGAGAAAAATTTATCTGAAGGCTAAAAAGCAGTAAAAGAGACTTAAGACATGAATGAGGAGTAAAGGATTAAATAGAGAATGAATAAGCTACAACCGAACAGACAATAAAAAAATAGAGCAGGTATAGAAGACGCATGAAAGACTTTAGGATGTTATGAAAGTGGGGTAAAATATGATGAGAAACAACCTCTTTCAGGAAAAGGGAGAAAAACAACAGTAATTTTGGACCCTAGTCAGGACAGAAGGAAAATGGTGATTTGGTGTTTGTGGATAATCAGTAGGTGATGGAGAAGTAATACAGGATGGTGATTTTGGTTGGTTGGTTGGCTTTGAAATTTAAAACCCTTCCACCTTAGGCAACTGTATCAGGTCATCCCTTTTCTAAATTGCCTTGAAGTCCTATCCCTAATGACAGACTGCTAGAATTTCACTTTTCTTAAAGTTAAAAATCTTGTCACATTCAAACAAAGTACATTCATGGCACAGATATGCCCATTTTGTAGCACCTCAGGGCTACACTGATCTCTTGAAGTCAGTTGATGTGCCACAGGTTATTTCAACTGAATGCCTAGTGAGGAAGTAAATAAGACAAATAAAAATATATTGGCTATTTGTCTGAAAGAGGCAGTTTAACTGAGAAGGAAAATAAAAATGAGATGTGTATATTTGCTTTTAATAGATGAAAAACAAGTATTGTAGTTTACTGCTTTATTATTCTTGGGGTTCTTTTAACATTGCCGGATTTCTAAAGGGCTACTTCCAGAGTACTAGATTCTGAAAAAAGGAAATACTGTACTTGGTTTTGGTTCATAAATCTCTGATAGACAGAAACATTCCTCAAATGATTAGGAACAAAGGAGTGGGTATAGTTACTTGTTTTTTCACTCTCCCTCCTCCCCTTTGAAAACAATTATAAGTAACTAATGCTGAAAACTACTAATTTCTTGAATAGTTTCTGTGTAGTTCTGATGCAGTACTGGAGATCTTTTTATCTGGTTTTCTTGTATTATACATTCTTTATTTTCCTTGGGATTTTAGAATTCCAGGATATTCCTGAGAGGCAAATGCCAACATTTGGATAAACAAAGAGCACCTGTGACCCAGGAATGAGGTTATCAAAGAATCTAAGGTTTAAATGATTTGACAAGATGCTTGGCTGGTGGACTTTCAGTAGGAATGATTCTGCCTCACTGAAGCACAAAACTTTCGTGTTCAGGACTTCACAGCAGCAAATTTCAGTAGCATCTTGAGTGTTATAGCCCTGGAAGTAACAGAACGGGCATGCTGTTCCCAAGTAACGGTTGCTTTTTTGGAGAAAAGTTTCTCCATGGGTTTAGAGAGCAGCAAAGAGAGACAGAAATTGCCCTAGGCAAAACCCAGGAAGTTGTCAGAAAGGTTTCGGAAAGATGTGGAGAAGTGTCTGTGTAGCCTTCAGAGTGCTGGAACTTTAGGGACAGATGTGGCTGTAGAATGAATTGGATTACTCAGTTACACCCTGGCTGCTTTGGAAAATTGCAGAGAATTTTCAAATTGTATTATTAATTTGAATAACTGAAAATATTCAAGATAGGCAAATATTTTCAGGCAGTAAAAAACAGGTAGCAGTATCCACAAGCATTATAGACAGTTTATTGCTCAGAGGTAAGCATTCTCCTCCCACAAGGAAATATATTATGCAGATACATCTACGGAAGATATAGTTAAAATTTTCTATTCATTTTCACTAAAAAAATCTAAACCTTTTAAAATATTCTCTGAACAATCTCTGTTATCAATTGAGTAGAGATAAACAAAAAAGATTTTCACTGCTTTCTGTTGCCAAGATTTTTGTAAAATTTTCTCTGAGTGCTATTTCATAATAACTCAGATGTTATTCCCTGTACAGCAGATAACAGTAGATAGTCCTGTTTTCTTTTAAATTTTCAAGACAGAGGCAGGGGGGAGGTGGGATGTGCAAAGGAGGATGTCTAGCTAATAGTAGGATATATTACATTGTAGCAAATACACTCAACAAAGCAAATGAGTACCTTGCATGAAGCTGGGAGTGGAAGAGAGGTTTCCAGTAGGTTTCCTCTAAAGGAAAGGGAATTTTTGAGACCTGAATTTTGAATAAATATTTACATATTTGGGATTGAAGCCAGAAGTATAAAGACAAACATTTGACGAGGAAACAAGGACAAAATGTCTTGGATATCCATCACGGTGCAGGATTCTTTTTCACTCTGATGCCTGTGTTCGTCATCATTCAATTTACTGTTATTTTATTTACAAAAAATAATAGTGTTTTATGATGAGTCTTAAGAAATTGCTGGCTGCGATATCTGTGTGTCAGCATAATCAGACAGGGCAGTTACAGAACGTGCCTAAACAGATGGAACATTAAAATAATTATGAGGTTTAGTTGTACGTTATGCTAGAAAAGATGAGTAAAAAGGGCATAAAACCAGATGTGGTTGTTGGGTGTTCTACATGGGACTGAACTTCTTTTTTGTGCTGTTATCTCTGGAATCCTTTAGAGGATTTTGAGTAAGATTTGTACCCAGTACTTCAACAGCTTAAAAATGGGTTCTTTCCTTCTTTTTTCAGTAGACTGATTTTGACAAAGGTGAATTTAGCCGTATTTTCTGGTGACAGCTTTCTGCTACAATCCACGACTGAACACTTATCTTCTGTAATTTCTCTCAAAATATATGCTATTTAAAACCCTTAAAACCCTATAGTTTTGGCTAAGTTGTTTGCACTGCTATTGGTATAAGCTATAAGCAACCTGTTCGATCACAGGTGTTTCATTTACATTCACCTATCTTGCTCGGTTGTGGTATCTGTGGCTATCGCACAGCTGCGTGCTGAAAAGCGTTTACATTTTGAAGAGCTATATAATGAAATTTGGCAGCTTTTCTTGTACAAATTGCCCCTATCATAGCAGCTGTATAAACAGACCATCTTTTCTGCAAGAAGGACAACCTGAAAACAAACACAAAAGTCCGAGTTTGAAGAAACAGAGGTTCACAAGCAAAAAAAAGAAATGTAATCAAAAATATACATCTTCGTCCACTTTTTGCGGTTAATATTAGAATCAGCTGGAAAAGACAAACCACTGTTAAATATGCAGATCATCAAGAATTTTATGATTTTAGTGCTTAATTCATGATTCAAAACTTAGCAACAGTAAGTGCACCATCTGGATAGTTAATGATTATAATCTTTTCTGAGTTCTGTTACCACGTTTCCCAGAGTATATTTTTCTCATTTATGTCCCTTTGTCAGTCAGTGTTAAAGTTGAGCAGTCATGTGGTTATTTACGACTTCATTTTGGTGCGGAAAATTATAGATAATGTTGGTTGCTTGTAGAAAAAAGGCTGTCTTCCATGCGTTGTTAACAATTCAGTATGTGCCACTTCCGTTTTTTCAAGATCTACCAAAACCTATTGAAAAATTGAGAAAAGAACTGGGCTATGTATGAATCTCTTGTTGAAAGCTCTGGAAATGAGCTCTGATGATTCCAGTCCTGCTTCATGACCCATTGTGTTGTGTTCACTTAGTTCAATGACAGCCACCTCTAATTTTCCAGAAGGAAAGGATAGCTTGTAAATCCCACTGAGAGTACACCATGCATTTTCCTTGGCCATAGGCAGGTTGGAATTCTTCTCTAACAGCAATGGGAAACAGTGTAAGCAAGGTGACTGCCACACTGAACAAATAGGAAACACGTGAAAAACAGACATATGATCAAAAGGTGGATCTTTACTAGTGGCAATGTCTTTTCGCATTTTATATACAGCAATATAAAATAGGCCTGGAAAAGGAGATCCATGACTTTCGGGTGCTGCATGCAGGGTTGTCATTCATATTTAAAACTTCCCTAGAAACTCAAACTGTGCAGAGGAATTGGATTGGTTGGAACCACAGGTAGAAGGGAGCATGAAGAATTAGAGGCAAGGTTTGTCCTAGAGCAGATTCACATTTAAAGACTTCCTAAAAATGAATTTCTGAAAGCAGGGCTTTTACTTTATTTTGCATGGAGAATGATATTCTGAGTTGACCTGTGTAAGCCACTGGACCTGACAGAATTATTTTGGGAGTCTATCTCATTTAATTTTCCCTCACCTGTCTTTATGAACTATTTGTGATCCATTTGTGGTGCATTTTGGCTGCTGTGCAGACATTAAGACTGTTCCTTACACACAGACTATGTATCATATGTTACCGCACATGGGATTCTGTTGATCTCTGCTGGTTACTTTTGTGTGTGTGTTGCAAATGAAAATTTCCTTTCTTCTCTACATACAGTTGTCAATACTTTTTTACTAGTGTAGCGTATCTGTCTAATAATTCAAGGAGTTCTATGCCCAAGGATTGAAGAGAAACTAATGGAGAGAAGGGTCTGACAGCTTGTGTAATTTTAGTTGTTAGGAAAGGAGCTTGCTCTGTCATTTCAGAGCCATTAATTACTTCAAGTGCTCGCTCCTAGGCACTTAGGTTCTTGTTTGGCTCTGAAAGATTATTAAAATAAGAAAATAAAGGACCTTTTCTTGCCTACCAAGTGTAATTTTCCTAGTTTCAACCAAGCAAACTTCGTGACATGTTTGAGCTAACTTCGTGTTGCATGGAAAGGTCACACAGGCCTAATGATGGAATGACAGGACCAATTATATCACAGTTTAAAAATTTAATTCAAATGGAGAATTTTTCAAGCCCTCTGGCATTTTAATGCTACCTACAGAAGCAGAAAAAGTGTATTTGCCACTAACACATAATTTTTACACAATAGATTAAACCTGTATGCCCATGGCCTATGTCTGGTTTTGTAAATGTATTTTCAAGCTGAAGGAGGAAAACCTGATAACTGTTTCTCTTTTTAAAGATATATTTTTGCCAAAGCCTGTGCAGGTATTTATAATATGGTGTTGAGGGCTTTCTTTTTTTTCTTTTTTCTTTTTTCCAATTACCATTGCCTGCGATAGTAGATGTGCAGTCCCTTAGCCACCAATCCTTTTAATAAGCGAATACCCTGATTTGGAAACATCAGAGTGTACTTAATACTTTCAGCTACCATTACAATCTGCAGGACAGTCGTTTTCAAGATGAATCTTGCATTTTCAGCAGTAACTAATGTCTGAATCTGGTAAACGGTTATTTCCTCCCCTGCATCTATGAACTTCAATAAAAAAGTATGTGGAAGTATTCAAGAGTTGTGAGTGCTGTTGCACGAGGGCCTCTTATTACATACTAGATTGTATATGTATGTACAAATACTCTGAAGTATGCCACACCAGAGTGATAATTGACAATTAATTTATCAAAGCCTGAAACATCTAGCATTTTAGAGGTAGAAGGAGAATTAAGTATCATCCGATGTGATCCTCTCAGTTTTGACTGAAAAAAATATTAGGATGGTTGGCTAAATGGACAAAATAGATGCTGATTGAGTGTCAGCCTGGTGTGAGATTTCAACTATTTAGTCATTTTTATAGCTTGTATGCTTGGCTTTGCAGGCCTCTGTAGCTAAATCAAAGCCAAACTGAATGAAGTATCTGGAAGTACACTTGTATTTCTACCATCCCAGATTTGTGTAATAGATAGTTTTACAAACAAGTTGGGTTTTTTTTTTCTCCTTTCCCTTAAGAAAGGGGCATTGTTCAAACCTGTGTGGGGAATCTAGCTTTTTCAATTAAAACTATCTGTCTTTGTGTTTACTGCAAACCATTTGACAGCGAGCCTGAGACTTCCACAGCTTTGAATTATTTTACCAGTCCCAGAGAAACTGCTTTGCCTTCAACGTGAAAAGACCTGTCAAAGTCTTTCAAAACAGTAGATGCTCTTAGAATCACTGGTGTAGATTTCCCTCCACCTAATGACATGGGCTACATAGGCTTAAGCTTACGTGAGGAGATCACAAGTTGCCACGTGTTCATGAAAACAAGTACCAGAAGCAGGGACGAAGGCTGTCAGCAGAGGTGGCAGTAGTTTGCTAGTGTGGCAGATGACTGGGGATATGCTTCGCTATATATATGAATGACTACGGGATCACCGTGTTTTGTTCACATGCTTTTGTGTTCCTTTACCTCTTAGATGGCCTTACATACATTCAGGATTCAAAACTAGCCCAGCCAGTTCCTCCCGGGCAGCTACCGAACAGCCAAGGGGAGCAGCACAGCAGTACGTGCTTAGGGAGGATGACAGAAGATGCTGACTCGCAGGCAGGTGAGAGGAAAGGAAGCCTTCCGTTGTGTATAGTCCTCAGCTCTACTCAGAGTAGTCAATATCAACCCAGGGACAGCTCCAGCCACCTAATCACCTTTATAATTTATATACATTGTTTTAGGTACATATATCTTTCTTTTGCCAAATCTATACTTAACTATTAATGTGTCTATTTCTTGAGTCTGCGTTGATTAACAAATCAAATTTGTCAGTGATATTATTATGTCATTATCTCTACTTAACCACTAATAACAATCCTAACCAGTACTTAAATAGTGTAAATTAATAGGCATACTGTCTTTGATTTTGTTTTCTTTCTTCTCACCAACATTTGTATATAGCTTTCCTGTGAAGTAGATCATTCTTCCCTCTTAACACACCTGCAATTTCTTTATTCACATCATACAAAATTATCATAGAATCATTTAGGCTGGAAAAGACCTTTGAGATCATCAAGCCCAACTGCTAACCCAGTGCTGCCAAGTCCACCACTAAACCATATCCCTAAGGGCCCCATTTACATGTCTTTTAAACACCTCCAGGGATGGTGACTCAACTGCTTCCCTGGGCAGCCTGTTCCAGTGCTTGACCACCCTTTCAGTCAGGAAATTTTTCCTAATGTCCAATCTAAACCTCCCCTGGCACAACCTGAGGCTGTTTCCTCTTGTCCTATTGCTTGTTACCTGGGAGAAGAAACCAACTCCCACCTGCCTACAGCCTCCTGTCAGGTGTCTGCAGAGAGCAGTAAGGTCTCCCTGAGCCTCCTCCTCTCCAGGTTAAAAACTTACTGAGGATGCACTTGATCCCCTCATCCAGATTGTCAATAGAGATTAAAGAGAACTGGCCCCAGTGCTGAGCCCTAGGGAACACCACTTGTGACTGGCCACCAGTGGGATGTAACTCCATCCACCACCGCTCTTTGGGCCTGGCTGTTGAGCCAGCTTTTAACCCAACGGAGAGTACACTCATCCAAGCCATGAGCAGCCAGTTTCCCCAGGAGAATGCTGTGGCACATGCTGTCAAAGGCTTTGTTAAGGTCCAGGTAGACAACATCCACAGCCTTTCCCTCATCCACTGGGTGGGTCACTTTGTTGTAGAAGGAGATCAGGTTCATCAAGCAGGACCTGCCTTTCATTAAGCCCATGCTGGCTGGGCCTGATCCCCTGGCAGTCCTGCATGTGCTGCGTGATGGCAGTCAGGATGATCTGCTCCATGACCTTCCGTGGCACCGAGGTCAGGCTGACAGGTCTGTAGTTTCCCAGACCCTCCTTCCAGCCCTTCTTGTAGATGGGCATCATCTTGGGTAACCCCCCGTCTGCTGGGACCTCCCCGGTTAGCCAGGACTGCTGATAAATGATGGAGAGTGGCTTGGCGAGCTCCTCCGCCAGCTCCCTCAGCACCCTTGGGTGGGTCCCATCCGGCCCCATAGACTTGTGTGTGTCTGAGTGGAGCAGTGGGTCACTGACTGTTTCCTCCTGGACTGTGGGGACTTCATTCTGCTGCCTCTTGTCCCTGTCTTCCAGCTCAGGGGCTGAGTACCCAGAGGGTAACTGGTCTTGCTAATAAAGACAGACATGGGGCAAAGAATGCATTGAGCACCTCAGCCTTTTCCTTGTCCTTTGTGGCAATGTTCCCCGCCGCATCCAATAAAGGATACGGATTATCCTTGGCCCTCCTTCTGTTTCTAATGTATTTGTAAAAACATTTTTTGTTGTCTTTTACAGCAGTGGCCAGCCCGAGTTCTAGCTGGGCTTTCACCTTCCTAACCTTTGCCCTGCATAACCTTGTGACGTCCTTATAGCCCTCCAGAGTTGCCAGCCCCTCCTGCCAAAGGTGGTAAACTTTCCTTTGTCCCCTGAGTTCCAGACAGAGCTCTCTGTTCAGCCACACCAGTCTTCTTCCCTGCTGGCTTGTCTTTCAGCACATGGGGATGGCCTGCTCCCCTACCTTGAAGACTTCCTTCTTGAATAATGTCTAGTCTTCTGGACCCCTTGGCCCTTCAGGACTGTCTCCCAAGGGACTTTGTCAGCCAGGCTCTTAAACAGGCCAAGTCGGCCCTCCGGAAGTCCAAGGCAGCGGTCCTGTTGACCCCTCTCCTTACTTCTCCGATAATTGAAAACTACCATCTTGGAATCGCTACGCCCAAAATGTAAGAAAGGAGTGTATACCTGTAAACTGCCATATTTAAAGTGAGCAATGAGTCTTTTAAGATTTATTTGATATTCTAGAGATGACAAAAGTGTGCCAGAACAGTTTAAGGCTCCTACTTATCCGAACACCTGTTTCTATGTTTATCTGCGTAATCTCCATGACAATGTCCCTCATAGTGTTTAGCTGCTTGCTTTGTAAGAGAAAAGTGTTAAATGAGGAGCATGCAAACTGAATCCAAACTTATTAAAATAAAATTTACAGAGAAATAACATTGCATGTTAAGTGTCGGAGGAGTGATATAACTCCATCACTGCCATAGATCTATTTTGAACAGACAGTGGGTATTCTCATAAATGGTCACCATTATTAAGTTTCTGATGGGCCTGAGGAAGAAATATCTTTTAAGGGCCATATAGCACCAGCAGTAAGAGGGCCAATATGGTGTTTATGCAATGCTGCAGAGTTTATTTATTAAAGCCTTGATATTTGTGGGCTTGTCCTAATGTGCAATACCAGAAGTAGGCTGAAAATTGATGAAATGACTCGAAAGGAGAGAAAAGCCAAACATCTCAAGAGACTGAGATTTTTCAAGGTCATGAAATGATAACTTTAAGAGTAGTGAAGTCCACAGGTATCTGTGGCACAGGCCAAGATTTTGAACACTAGGAATTCAGAAGGAATTCAGAGGTGACACTAAGTTAATAACACTTGGTGACAAAGAACCATGAAATTGTTAACAGTGACATGAAAGAAGGCCTAGACGGAAGGCTATATGTTCTTTTCTGACTGTGGTTAGAGGTGGTGGTGGTGGTGCTATGGGAGAGAATGAGTTCTTCCTGCAAAAGAAAAAGCAGAAGCAAAAATAAGAGAATCAGACTTTTGACCAGAAGGAAAGTAAGTTTCCGAAGGGGAACAGAAAAGGACAGGAAAGGAAGAACAACAGAGTCCTGAGTTACAATTCCAGACAGTGAGAGTGTAAGGAAGAAAGGTGTGTTGAAAGCAAAGGTCTGTGTAAGGAATTAAAGCAAAGAAAAGAAACTACAGGAAGGACAGTGTGCCATTTCCACAATGTTTTCAAGTGGAATGGTGAAATTTTGTAGTACATAGAGGAAGACAAGACAGGGTGAATTATGCAAGGAACTAGACAAAAAAAACCCCAAAAAACAACTGTTAAGGGATTGGAAATATTCTTAAAATCTGATGGAAGAATAGGAAGAAAGAGGAGTTGGAATGAGAGGATGGTGGAGTAAATTGTGAGCTGATCATGAAGTAGCAGGAGAGAGATCTCAGATGACGAAGGAAAGAGGTTGGGGTCAAGAAGGTAGATAGATGGAGGGCTACAAACAACTCCTAAAACTACCCCTGACCCTGCAGGCTGTCTAATGTAGACACAAGTGTGTCTACTTGGGGAAATAACTAAGGGTTTTTTTGAGAGAGAACAAGAGTCTTACTAAGATAATAATTGGCAGTGTTGTAACAGACAGAAGTTTGGTAAGCATTAATAGCTTCAGTCAGAAGGTTTGCAATGATTAGCATTAAAATTATGTAGAAGAAAATACTGTTAAATTTTAAATCAACAACTTGAGGCATGTTGTTACTCTTGAGAACAGTAATTTCTAATTCATTCATACTATATACACAGGGTACCCAGACAAGCTGCTTGACCTTGCATATGCCTTGCCTATCACAGACAGGATAGATTCAATGACTAGACTGCTGTAGTTGTAGGAGAAGGATCTGTTATCTAGCTTTTGTTTTAGAACATCAACAGGTGATAGGGACGTGTAGTTGTGATACAGAGGAATATAGAATGTTATGCACATGAATTGTCCTCCTCCTAATGCAATTTCATTACTCATGAACCACCAGCTGTGCTGTTGCCTTTCATAGCAAAGCAACCTTTCCCTTGAAACAAAAATTAAATGTTGAATGGCAAAGAAAAAAGTTGGTGCAGAAAAATAATTTCAGGAAAGCAATAGAGAAGTTGTCCTGGTGAACAGAGAATAAAATTTGAGCAGAAAAAAAAAAAAAAAAAGATATTGTAGCTTGTATCGGTTACAGTGTCTTTTGCTCCTAACATTCCAATACAGAGTTAAATCCAGGCTGACAGCAACAGAAAGGTGTTATCATAGTATGCTTGATATTCAACAAGTTTGTTTCAAGTCTCTTTTTGACAAGTAGTTGCCAACATTTAAAAAAACCCAAAACAACAAACATTCCTGCTATTCAGGTATGGTTAATTGGCACAACTACATACAACTGAACAGTGTCTGGACAAAACCTCACAAAGCGTACCCCATTGCTCAGAGTTCTCTGATATTCAGACTTACACAGTTGAAAAGCCTTGCATAATGGATTTTCACTGCAGTAGCTCTGTGCTGTATATATCCTACACATGAAGTATTTTTGCCCAGAGGTTAAAAAGAGCTATTTTCACTTGCAGTTAGTTCACTTTAAAACATGTATGCTTTCCCCTCATTGTAAGCTTTGGGGGGCAGGGGGTAGTGGTGAGAGGAGGGGAAAAAAAAAAGGAGAAAAAAAACCAGAAGAAAAATGGAGAAAAAGAAAAACAGAAAAAAAACCCGCACAAAGTTTCACTGAACTTATCAAGTATCTTCCTTGTGTGATTTTCTTGTGAAATTTAGCTTAAAACTGCACTATTTCTTTATGCATCATTTACATTTGATTTATTAACGTTCTAACATTAGGCAATAGATTTGCAACAGGAAAGCGTATTTGCAGTAAAGTCAGGAGTGTGGTATTTGCAGGGCCACTAAAATGGAGAGGGAAATTGCTCTGAAATTTCTTCCCCCCCCCAGTAAAACATTGTACTATTTTCTGTTACGGTTTAACCCCAGCCAGCAACTAAGTACCATGCAGCCACTCATCCACTCCCCTTCCCCCCCACCCAGTGGGATGGAGAGGAGAATTGGAAAAAGGTAGAACCTGTAGGTTGAGATAGGAACAGTTTAATAATTGAAATAAAGTTAAAAATAATAATAATAATAACAACAACAACCATTGTAACGAAGAGGAGGGAGAGGGAGAGGACAAAAACCCAAGGGAAAAAACAAGTGATGCACAATAGAGTTGCTCACCCCCTGCTGACCGATGCCCAGCCAGTCCCCGAGCAGTGAGTGGTGGCCCCTGGCCAACTCCCCGCAGTGTCTATGCTGAGCATGACATTCTATGGTATGGAATAGCCCTTTGGCTAGTTCGGGTCACCTGTCCTGGCTCTGCTCCCTCCCAGCTTCTTGTGCACCTGCTCACTGGCAGAGCATGGGAAACTCAACAAGTCCTTGATTTAGAGTAAGCACTACTTAGGAACAACTAAAACATCAGTGTGTTATCAACATTAATCTCCTACTAAATGCAAAACCCAGCACTGTACCAGCTACTAAGAAGAAGATTAACTCTATCCCAGCTGAAACCAGGACACTGTTGTTAAAAAAAAGGTTTCTCATGACAAAGAATACAGATTGGATGGGTGCAGGACTGAGATGATAATTTCCTTTTTGAATTTGCAAGACTTACTGTGAATGGGGGATTTAAAAAAAGCGTATTTTCATTTGATTGAAAAGCATGCATACTACCCACCACTGAGTCTCAGTCACTTGCTATCACTCTTCCCTTAAAAATCTTCCCCTCAAAGAAATGCAAAAAATGATGATATTTTGCACAGAAAATTTTGAAAAATGATGTGATTTCATATCTCTACTTCTGTATTACTAAGTTGCTGCCATGGACCTGTATAGGTTTCACGAAGACAGCTTTATGTAACTGAGGCCAGGAACATGGCAGGAACATAAAAAGGAACATGAAGCTGACTCACAATCAGATTTTAAAATATATATGTATTTATATACATAAAAATATAGATATACTATATAAATTGTACAGAAGAAAATTTTAATTAAGGGCTGAAATTTTTAGCATTCTGGCTTTTGAACAAGTAAAGAAGTAGTTTGCTTTTACATAGAAAACATTTTCTTGTGGTTGCAGGTGCAAATTTTTACTTTGTGCAACCTGAAAAATTGTATTTTGCCTATTTTCTGGTGCTGTCTTGGATTTGTTTCCATCGAAACAAGCAGCATTTATCAGAAGGATACAGTTTGAGGGTTTGAGCACACATACATTTCCAAGCTATGAGGTCCTTATTCTGTAACTTGTGATTAAGCTGAACTCAGTTCGTGCTATTTCTATCTTTGTTAATAAAGAGAATTTTTACAGTGACACTGATAACACCTGATCTGTATAATCCCATTAGTTATGGTAACATCCAGTTACATAATCAAGCAAATGTAGGTATGTCTGGAAAAACTTCACTAGACAGATTAACTCAGATTCACTGATTTAGAAGGTAACTTCTAAATAAATATACCCATAGAAAAAAAGAACAAAAGGAACACCAGGTACAAATGTTAGAGCATTACACTCTAAGTAGATGACCAAGCGTGTCTTTGTTACATGACAGTTCAAATTTGAACCAGGCAATTGTACTGCATAGGTTGTTCTAGAGGACGACTGCAAGAATTAAGTTTGGAAAAATAAAGAGATAATAGGTAATACTGCATACCACAAGCAGTTATTCGAAGGTGTGGAACCTGTGTTCTATCACGTACAATCACAATGTTAGATATTATAAAGAATCTATAAGACAATATTACACGAACATAGTTCTGCAGAGATCTTTAAAATATTCATTGGGTTATTCATAATAAACAGGTAAAATCCCCTATCAGAAAAAGACCTTATACCTGTCAGTTTTAATTATTCTAACTTGTTAGAAGTCATCTTTAAGAAAAGGCAAGGCCATTTGCAAGTGTTAGGTTTCATCAGCATAGTGCATGGCAAATGGCTTCAGTAAGGATGTAGCTTTTAAAGACCGTGTCCTAAAGAACCCAGAAGAATGTTGGGGCCCTGATCTCCACGGCTCTCTCATGTCATGCTCACAGTACAAGAATAGACTACCAAATTAGAAGGCTGCAAAAGAAACAGCATCTTTTCTGTCTTTCCAGTAAGTGGGAGGAAACAAGCACCCTGCCTCCCCCAGTTACTGCCATTTGTTTTGAGGTGCTGTCATCCAGCAGGAAGAGGAAATGTAAAAACTCAGAAATTTGTGTTCAGTGTTCATGATGACCTATGCAAGTGATGACTGATTTCCTACCAGAAACAAATAGAAGGCCTCCTCAAGTTAAGAACCAGTAATGGAAAGGCACCATTTCATTCAATACAAGATGATGGGGTACCACTACACAAGCAGTCTTGATCTGTCATATTGATTCTGATGGAACAAACAGGCCTGGAAAGTCAAATGACCATTTTTCTGTGAAGTTCTAAACAAATCAGAGTTCTGAGTATTTCAGAAATTGCAAAACTTCAAAGAGAAGAGGGCTGCTACCCAAGACAGTGATCATTAAAATACATTAATCTTTTATTAAAAGCTAAAAGAAAAAGATGCCCATTTCCTTTTTTTTTTTTTTTGCAGTAAAATAAGCTCTGACAATAGCAGTTCACTTCAGCACTGTTTTACTGATTGACTGGATACCAAGCGAAAATGAATTCCAAATCAAATATAAGAAGAAATGCAGTTTATTATATTACAATATAATAAAGGAAAATAGCATGCAGTATGATA
>JAVKKW010000031.1:11454299-11477917 GCA_034782655.1 Micrastur ruficollis
AGTCCCCTCCCAATTTCCTGTGTCCCTCCAGCTTTCCCGCCGGCGGGACCCAGGAAACCGAAAATTAACTCTATCCCAGCTGAAACCTGGACATTCACGAACTATTATTGCTACACCTATTCATTTTTAAATTGATAAGTATTATATATTTACCGACATAGTGCCTCCTTACAGATAGATGGGTGTGGATAGATACAGATACCTGTGTGCTATATATTGGTATACCTTTTCACTTTAGGCCAAGGAGCATATAGAATTATCAGATGACTATTAGAAAACCATTAGTATGAATTTGTATGTCATATGACCACCTAAGACTGAGTTTTCTAATTATGATATTTAAGGGAAATTAATTCAACTGAACACATAAAACCTGCTGACCGTGTCAGCTCCAAGCCATCATCTCAGTGCTTGCCTCCCTGCTGACTCTGAGATTTGCTACAAGCCCAAAACAACCGCTGCATAGGTGTTAATCTAATTACATCACAAATAGCCAATTAAAGTGTAATGAAATACAGCTCAGCCCTGTCTTCACAATGCAATATTCACGGTCCTAAAATCAGCCCCCCCAGCCAGAATGAAGGGGGCTCAAAGTCTATTCTCTCCACTTAATCTCTCTTCTGCCTTGTGTCTATCAGTTCTTACTGATATGTTCACAGCAACACTGTTTAATTACTGTTGTGGCAGTGTCCTGAAAACATCTGTCTTGTTACAGCTTCTCGGGTAACTCGTGATAAGGACATATGGGAAAGTTCATTGCACTAAAGAGCTTATACTCTAGGTAACGATAACCTTTAAAACAGTTAGGGGTGTAAAACCTGGAGTCCACAGATCAGCTCTTTCTCTTCATTCAGATCTTTGTATTTTCAAGGAGGGCTGACAGCAGTGGTGGCTACCTTGTATAATTAACAGGGAGCGTGTTCTTCAGTATTTTGTTTAATTGGTATTAAAGTCTTAGAATAGACAGAGTGAGATGGGAAAAAAAGGATATTTACAAGCAACCTTATCATTTGCTAATTTATAAGGTATTCCCTTTTGAGTCTTTATAGTGGTATCTTAAAGTAGGGGGTTTGAACATGCAGCATATGGGGGGTGTATTTTTAATTTCTGTTTGAAATGGACATGAAATGAATATTTAGTCTCATTTTAAGAGAAATGGAAAATTAAATTTTACCTGGAAAGGAAGACAGCCTTGGAAGTAGCTAGTATATCTTGATTTGTGATTTCCTTTCCTTATTTTTTCTATTTTAGATTTGTCTGTGGTTTTTTTCTCAATATTACTGTTAGGTTTATTGGGAGCTTTATAATTTTGTTTTTCACTTCGCTGATAAAATGTTACATCTTATCCTCTTTTAGCGAGTGTAATGTTTTCTTTTGGATATTTTATTCTAGTTTCCTTTTTAAATACCTTCCCTTCCTTCATTTGTCATCTTTCTTACTAACTTCAGCATTACCCATCTCTTTTCTTTGATAATGTTCATTTACCATTTATCTCTGTTTGTTTTACCCCTTTTTTGGTTTCCTGGTGGCTTTGGTTCTTGTTGTCTACTCAACTGCTTTTGATTGCTTTCTTTTTATTTTTCCACATCCTCCTGCATCAACAGGATCTTCGTCCTTGTTCTGAACTCCGTGGCTGTTGCAGGTTCCTTTGAGATGCTAACTTCTCCTCAGGACTCTGGTATTTTCCCAGAATATATTTTCTGTCTTTATTGCAGACAATGGTTTGGTATTCATGAGGACCAGATAATTTCTTTTTTTGCCCGGTATCGATGAATTGGGAATTCAGTAAAAAATTTCCCTTTTGTAATCATCTTACCGTAGTCAATACTGTGCTTTGCTCTTTGATTTTTGTGTAGTCCAAATCTTCAACGTGATGAAAATTAGAATAAAGTAGGAGATCCATCATGTCTTGTAGGAATGGAAACACTGCAGTCCTTTAGAGGAAGGTTTGGTTGCTTGTTCATACTTACTCAATTACAGAATGGTGGAAAATCAAACTGTCCCTTTGCCATCATATTCTGTTGATGTTACGTGTGTTCCATCTTTGTTAGAAAAAAATGAGCATAATATTTCCAACTCAAAGTAATTTGTTAATTGTTAATTGCTGATTATTATAGAGTCATATTATTGTTTTTCCTACTCTAGGGCTGATTTTAAAATCTTGATTTTTACAGGCAGTGTGTATTTCTATGAACTAGTCTTGGCAGTTTAGTGTTGTTCTTACTTATTTTTTTAACACATTGTGTGTAATACACTTGCTGAGAGGCAGTCCTCCCTCATGAATTCTTCTCAACTCTGATCTTCACAAATAACAATGTTATTTGTCCATTTGCTTGTGCCAATAAACCTTATTGCATTTTTTTCATAGAGGGGAAAAATCAGTATCAATTTTTGATACCTTTTCCCTCCGAAACTCTCTTCATGCTGATTAAGTCCTTGAGATTTTAAAATGCGATGCATTTATTTGTAATAAACAGGTGTATGTTCTGTGCGGATCGGCCTCTTTCTTTGCTAGTCCTTATCAGCATCTGTGGGTTGTTCCCGTGGGACAGGAAGGATTTAGGCTGATTAAAACACCTGATACTGTAATACTTGCTTAACACTTAACAATAAATAAAGAAAAAATATCAATCACTTCTATGTTGAGTAGATTCTTACTTATCTCTATTACTAGAACTGAAAATAGAAAAAGGTAAAGCTACAGGCATTTACTTTTAGGAGAGAAAAAAACTACTTAAAATGGTATTAGCAGCTATGCAAATCTGAAAGTTTCTTCAGAATAGCAAAGTAATGTTCATTTCCAGAACACACAGCAAACACTGTGGAGAAAGGTAATGCGGAGATTTTCCTGGCTGACCAGAAGCTTGTTTGTTGGTCATCAGACTTCAAAGGAGCAGTTGCAAAATTATCAGTTCCTTACCCTTGGCACTCTCGCTGTGGGGAGTGTCGCTGTGTCTCTCTCCCATCCCTCTGCTCCACAGCGACCCCGTGACGATGATGTTCCAGGCTGAGGGAGATACTGTGAGGAATTATTAGCCAGGATTCATTCACGTAGCCCTTTGACCATACGGAGCTTTATTCGCGTAAGGGTAACTCTTCCAGCTGGCCTCAGCCCAGCTGTCAGTGGCCAGGTGTCTGTAGCCTGTCAATAGCAATGACAGTGCTTCATAAGCCATTACAACAGTCTCAGCAAGAAGAGCTTATTTAATAAGGACAGTGGATCTGCTGATCGGTTCATAGAAACCCAGATGCATACGATTGCACTTGGTTTATGTTTTAACTAGCTTGTTTGCCTATTTTTTGTTTCCATTTAGGTTTTTCCCATGCCATCACAATAATTTGCAGTTTAATCTTTTATATGGCAGCTGCTTTGCATTTTCAGAGCTTCAGAATGACAAATTACATGGTGTACAAAATTTTAGGATTCTTGTTTTCACAGCATATGTTAAAGATATCTTTTAAAAGTATGTCTTTCCTTGAAATAAATTGATTATAGGTATACTCCTCCCCCCACATACACCAATATTAAAATGCACCATAAATTATTTATAAGATCACTTGTTTACTACCTTTAACATACCAACGGAGGAAAAAAGCACAGGCATGATTTTAAAAGTTTTGTGTGTATACTTCTTCCCACTTAAATAAGCCTGCCCGTAAATTAGCAGTGCACACCTGAAATTTTTTTAGCATAACGGTCTCTTCTGCCCCTAGATCCACCCTGTGCCATCACAGGCAGCTGATCTCTAGTCCACCCAGCCCCGGAGAGCAGCAGTACATAGAGCAGCTGTGGTAAGAGACCAAAAGGGGAGACAGAGGGAGGGATGAAGAATATAGCTAGAATATAGATATAGAATATAGCTAGGCAGAATAACGGAGGTCCAGCATGTTTTCAGTGCCCTTGTGCCATTTAGTAGGTGTTTGGCTGGAACTACACCAGTTTCATCTGAAAATGTGGCTTCAGGTTTGCATGTTCTGATGTTTATTTTGGCCTAAAACAACGTGATTCAGTATAGCACTCACAAACAGCTGCTGGATGTGTACGCTGCTTTGTGGAACAATTTATTTTGCATCCGTGTGTGTGTTCAGAAGTACTTCTCAGTATTAGTTTGTGACAGCTGTCCTTTACAAGTAAAAATAGTTTGTTGTCTTTAAAGACCATCTCAAATTTATCTGTGAAACCTTTTTGATTATTACTATTATCGTCTAGCAATCTGGATTTAATTGCTCTTTAGTTTTCCTACTTCAGAGACTGATGTATAACCTTTGCTTAAATGTTTTTATTAAAATCAGTGAGGCTTTTAACATGAGTAAAACATGTGTATGATTAAATGTTTAGAAGGTAGGTGAAATATTGTAATGAAAAAAATACCTCTGAGCTTGTTTTGCAAGGCCTGAAGTTATAAGTTTTCCAAATCAGAGACCCAATTCTAAAATCCTTTGTTTCTTCCCTAAAAGCATTGGCTAGATTCACGTAGAGTCTTTAGTTTTGATGAAAGGTATTTTTATTTTTTTTTAAGGAGTGCTTCAAAAGTTTGTCCCCTTAAAGTGAAATTGGAAAAAAGCAGATTTTGTACTGATCAGAAAACCACTGAGAAAGAATATAAACACAAAATTTGAAAACTGAGATGTATTCTAAATCATGCCCCAGCAGGATGGCATCTGTTTCCAGTCAAATTTTCAGTCTTGAACTGTCTTCTGAAGTAGGCACCTAAAAGCAAGTTTGTTCTTTGAAGGGACTGTAGAAAAGTTACTCTTTTAAGCAATATGTTTGGAACTTCTCTGTGAAGTATGAGAGATCAATAGAACTGCAGTTCTTGCCTCTTATGGCTGTATACCTTTGAAGAGGAAAAAGAAAAAAAAAAAAAGATTCCTTGAGACAGAGAAAAAGGAAACCTACAATCATATGTTTAAATTTAGAGCCTAATGAATAAGAGAGGGAAGTTGCAGGTCTCTGTTGCTACCTCACCCTGTTGTGTGTTTTATTTATTGATTGTTTAAAGTAAAATAAATTTAAAAAATTACTAGCAGAGGAATCAAACCACAATGTCCTCATTCACAGATGAATGCTTAACCTACTAATGCGAAAGAATCGTGGATGTTCTTGCGTACCTACTGTCGCTCTGGCTATTGGATCTCCCTACAGAAAGATGGAGACTGTCACTTTCGCAGAATAGCCTGAAGAGTCTGTGATACTCTCTAGCCTTCTCCTTGGAGAGCTGTGTTTTTCTATGCTTGGGCATATGCATGAATTAAACCAAGGTACTCTGAATATTATTTATTGTATAAAACAGAAGCGTGGAACAGATTTTACCTTTTCTTCTCACCTTTCCTTCCTAACTCCACACTATGTATTTCTAGGAAAGTTTTGCACGATTTAAGCCATTTTTTGAGCAATTAGAGAATTCTAGACTATTGAGCTATTTGGCCATGTCAAGATGTAAAAGTTGCCGGGAGTACCTGGAAGCAGAATTTTACGTGCCAGAAGTTATTTAAGGCACATATCTGCATTAAGTAACTTAGGTACCTCTAATGCTTAAGTGGCAGCTGAACAAGGGCAATTTTGGATTTGAGAGTTTAGATTCCTTTTTTAATCCCCTTTTAAGTGCTGAAATTCTTTTTTTGCATTTAGCAGAGTATCAAGATAAGGGTTTTCTATAATTCCTTGTTCTTACATTTATCCATTAACTGTAAAAGCAGTAAAGCAATGATGACTGCATCCCATTCTACTGTTTGGATGATTTGTCCTTACGCTAGAAACATTTGGTTTCTTGCTCTAGGAGGAAAAATAATTTGCTTCATTTTTATGGCCCTTTTATTTTTTTCACCAAATTGTATTCGATGTGTGGAAGGAGAATTCTTGATGATATAGAATTTTATATTCAGTATGTATGGCTTAAAATCAAAAGAAGGGTCTTTTTACTTTGACTCCAGCTAATTACTTTTGATCTGGTGCAACTCTTAGAAAACTCTAAAATTAATCAGGATTACATATTGGTAGCACTGGATTTGATAGGATTATATTGATAATCCTAAACCATAAACTTCCCATTAGGAGATAGAGTACAATGTACGAATTCTCGGCTGAGGTGACTATATCAGTCTAAATGCAGCAGCACAGAGTGTAGCAATATAAATTAGCTCATAATGAGTTTTGTGTTGCCCTGACCAGTTTATTGTTGGTGCCTGAAGTGAATAATTGAAAATGTGTTTTCAATTAAAGCTTCTCTACAGTGTGCTTCAATTTCACTGATAGCATCTAGCATAGACTAACTTGAATTTTTTAAAAAATGCATTTTAAAATATGGCTGCCAAAAATACTTTTTTTGCATGTTTGTATTCAGTTCTGTGCCCCCTTTGTGGAATTCTCATGCCTCTGTTGGTCTTGTGGCTCAACAGTGGCATTTTCACCAGTTACCACATAAAAGGCTATGGAAATTAGGTGCAGTTAAAATACCTTTTCTTCCTCTTCTGCTTTCTCCACTCTCAAAATGAACTCCTTAGGTCATGATGATTATGAAACATTTCATTTTATTCTTCTTGTCAGTATTTGTTGTTTCACTTGATATGTGATATTCTTACTCCTATGATGCTATTTTTGGGGGGACAAAAATATTACAAAAACCCATCGGTTCTTGAACTGAATTTTTTTACACCATTCTTTCTGTTTCTTTCCCTCCTTTTTTTTTTTTTTTTTTTTGTGTTTTGTGTTGGGGTTTTTTGTCCCTTGGTGGTTGCTCAGGGTCTCAGTGCCACACACAGTTACTCTAACTAGCAAAACAAATGCCTCGATAGCAAGGAGAAAGCATGTTTGCTGTTGCCACCACTGGCAAGTAATTCAATAGCTAAATCAGCAGAGATGAAAACTACCGCGCAAAGAATTCTGAAAAATAAGTAGGATGTTAACCGCCATTCTATTTGGAACAGTAATTATGTGGAAATGCCAGCTTTTGACTCAAAGAGGTGCTCCCAGACTGTGATTGCAGTTTGATTTATAGCAGTGTAAATCAGGAGTAACTGTGATGTTGGAGTCAGCGGCATTACAGGAGCGTAAAAAGAAATGTAACTTGCATACATGCTTTGGATTATTCCCAGTTTTACCATTAGTCAAACGAGTGTGAGTCGCAGCAATAAAACCAGGGTTCCTCTGTGCAGCTGGGTCTCACGGCACTGTAATCAGCAGCACTGACTGTTGACCGCCACGGCTGCAGTTCCTACAAATGTGTCACGATGCTGAAAGTGAGAATTAAAGTGTTTCCAGATTTTAGCTATTAACAAGGTAGGACCAGAAAAATAAAGATGTAAAACTGAAGATACCAGAAAAGTATCATTTTGAAAGAGAGCTACATTAGATGTGAAGGAATAAATATTAAGGTGTTAAAGTATCTGTTTGAAACACAGCTATTTGGAGCTTACGGGCTTTAAGGGTTTACAATGAGGGTCAAGCACAGGAAATTGTAAGGGGACAAGGATTTAAATATTATCCCCGTGAGTGCTTATACCAGGCTTAGTAACATCACCTACATGGGAGGAATAAAGGATAAAAGTAACAAATGCACACACATAGCAGTTACATTGAAAAAATAATTATCTAAAACTTGGGAGAATTTTCCTTCTTTCTTTTCTTTTTTTATAAGGACTGGTTTTTTACTCTGTAGCTTCTGCAGCTGAAGCCACCTGAAACAGTGGTTTTTCTCATCTTTCTCACCCAGGTCATTGTCAATATTTCTCACCTTGACAGACATTTCTGGCTTGCGCTGGTTATTGCATATACCGTGACTCTGTGGTAATACACAAGAAATTCCAACTTGAATTATGCTAAGTGATTTTGGGCTTTCACTCAATTTAGAAGTCTACACCCCTTTTCGAGCCTTGGAACTAAAAATATTTTGTTGATGGCAGTGATGGGCATTTGAGGTTTCTGCTTGGTTAATCGTTTTTTTCAATTGGAGAAGCTTCTGTTGGTTCATCTGTGTGGACTGACTGGGCACATAAAGTTGTACATTTTAGAAAGTAACACAACAACCACCACAAAAATAAAAAAATATGTGGGGAAGAAACCGCGATTTGGATTCATTTGACAGTACACGCAACTGGGTTTTTGTGCTTAAGTGCAATATTGTTCTCACTGAAATCAGTAGCAATATTGAACTAATAATCAGTTTTTAGTGCATGCCATATGTGTTATTGAATGGTCTGTGATAAAGACCTTAGGCGTTACTAGTTGTTTTTACTGTAAGTTGTGACCTGAGGCATTTACATCAGTTGAGTGTTGAGGGCTCTGTTGGGTAACGTTCATTGTCCCAGCCTAGCTGAAGCAAGTGTAATGATGTACTGGAGCAAATACTAAAGAAGTTTCATCATCTGTGTAGAAGCAGCTGATTAATTTCTGTTCTAGATATTGCCAGACCTGTATTTTTTTTTCTAAGCTTATATTTTCAGTGTCATTTCATATAAACAGCTTATGGTCTTGACCTTTCATACTTTCTATGTGCATTTGTTGAAGGGATGGAAATACTAGTGCAAACTTCAGGACTGGAATTCAGTTTTAGAAGTTGTTCAAACACATTACACTACAACTACAATTACAGTTATACCCTGGGATGCTATAAAATGCAGCAAAAGCCATTCCTTTAACCTCAGTCTACCAGCAAAACTTCTCTTTAGGCTGAACTAATGTCCAGAAGGGCTTATTTTGCCCGTTTAAGAAGAGTGGCTTTTTGAAACTGGAGTAGAACCTTTGTGCTCATTCAGTCAAGTCCAGTACTGCCAGCTAGTGGTGGGGACTTCAAAAGCTTAACCTAATGGAATTTACGTTAGCCATTTAAAAACAGAAAAAGAGAACAAAAATAGAAAAGTGGAATAATCTGCAGGAATAGCTGGGTCTCCTAGTATTTGTCTTGAGCAATATGAACCAGGAAAAAGAACCTGCCTGTATCAAGATTGCCTTCAACTTTTTATACCTATCGGACTCATTTCAGGAAGATAACTAATTCGTGTCACAAATTGCCATAAAGGCATGAATAGTCACAGGACTTGTCCACAGAAATTGCAGAAGATATTCCAGTTCATTGTTTCCATAAACAGTATTTTATGAAATATGCAATATTCAGGATACAGTGAAAGTATATCTAATATGCCTGACCAATGCAGGAAAGCCTTGCCTAGAATTTTTCTCTTTAAATACACTCAATTTATCACAGGGTTTGAAAAGTTGGAGTAATATGAGTTTCATCTAAAGCAAGTATTATCATCTAAAAGCTAATATTGAAGTTCTTATTAATCTACCATAGAGAGGAGGGAGGCAGAAAAAAGGTTCTACAAAAGTGCTGGACTTCTGAAGTTGCTTGGGCTTCTAAGGTCACTTTTATAAGATGTAATCATTCCCTTATACATTATCTGTTTCACACATAAGAAATAATTTTTAGGTAATTTTTCCTTCTCCTTTTCAAGTAATTTTGATCTCTGTGAAAGGTTTGTACACCTTCTGAATGGTGAGAATTGCCGATAATTTTAGATAATACCATTTATTTCAAAATATTATCATGCTCAATTTCCTTTGGCATTGGGCTTTTACAATATTTTTGTACTTTAAATAATAGCCTAGAATATTTGATTTTTAAATTATATGTTACCTTTGGAAGTTTACAGTATTTTATGGCTGTTTTAATGGAGGCTTTGAAAGTTGTCTTTAACACACTTGTGAATTTACTTGGTAAGTGAATTGAAAACAGTTAGGATTTTCTTTTTGGTATTTCTAATGGTTCCAAAACAAAGGGATGCAATTTATGAGTTAGAAATTTATTTGAACTGCAGACCCTGTAAACCCCTCTTGTATATGAAAATGAAGCCCAAATCTCCACTTGCTAGAGCTTTACCAGGAATTTAGAAAATCCTGGACTTTTGGTTTAAAATCTTCACCACCTAAAATCACTGAGAATTTGTCCTAAAGATCTGCAGGGGGCAGCTCATCTGTCCAGTAGAAAGTAACAATTTCTGCACAGTTCTTAAGATAGAGCTTCCCCTGGCAGGCCTCACTGTGAATGCAATAAAGAAAGCAGCAGCCATAAAAAGAAAAATCTGTTTAACGTGCTGTTTAAACAAGAAAGCTTTAAGGTGGAAATCATAGTTGCAAATCCTAGTTGTCTGCTAGCATGGTTCTGGTTTGCTGAACCTATAAATTCTTAATCTGCAACAATATCAGATTGCCAAACAAACTTTCTTCTTGCCTTTCCTTCCTCTGGTATCCCCGAGAATGTGAAGATTGTGAAATTCTGGGGGGAATTCACCCAGTTTAAAAACTTGCTTGTTTTGAGAATGCTTCTGCAAACTCTCTCTTCCTGTCCTTTAATTTTGTACCATGGAATCTGTTCCTTTCTAATGTGCTATAATGCTTCTTACTGTTCCAAATGATACATTAAGGTTTTCCTTTTGGTTTATATTTTGATCTTTGCCAAAGAAGTGGGATTTTGATCTATTTACAAGAACACCATCAAGAACCTCTTTGACAAGATGCGTTTCCCACTTTTCCATCTTCTTTGCAAACGGATCGAGAGAAATTATACTGCAATGAGAAGAAATGCTTGGAGCTTTCCACATCACCTGCGCAGGAGTCAAACCAATTTTACAGAGGAGGACAGGAAACCAGAAACTGAAATGTAAACATTAAGCATCATTAGCAACTAACTTCTTCACATGTAAACACCCAACTAAATTCTTGCTTACGACAGCAACAGTGTTCATTGAGTTCTTCACCTGATGCTTTGGTTGGGGGTTAATGCAGGCTGGTGTGTGAGAGGTAGAAACGCTGTAATAAACCGTTTATCCAGAGGTACAGCTCACAGAGCTCCCAGTTTTTGAGCAAGTCCAATAGAAGACAACTGAAGCAGTTTTTCACAGCGTTTGGGTTTCCAGTCAGTACCAGCTCTCTCTGTTTAGCAGGCAGGTGGTTAGTTAACTGGATTCTGATGTGCCTGGCCAGGAAACATGCATCCATGTCAGTGGATCCACCTGTACCATCCATTAGTGCATCCACCTGCACCAGTGGAAGAGGCAGGACCGATGGGCAGCGATTCAGTCTCCATGCTTTACACAAAGAACGGCTGTCGGAGAGTCTCCCTGAGGCTCTGCTCTTTTATCGGGGGTGGGGGTTGGTTTTTTTTCATGCAGTAACATAGACTTTTTGTGTGCTGACTGGCTAGAGGATTACTATTAGGATGCAGATGCTTGTGACTTAATACAAAAGGTATAATTGTGCTGGCTGCAATTGAGAAGATATTGAGAAGATAATTTTGGGGTGAGAAGGTGATTTTGATCTATGTCTGTAGGGTATTAAACAAAAAATCCAATAACATCGTACATTATTTTTAATTAATGGTTTTGGCAAAGTTGACAGGAGGAGGTAGAAGTGAGCAATGCTCCCCTTGTGTACAAATGTTGAGTCTTTGATGAGGGACAGTATTACAGAGAAAACAGCACTGCATTTTGACATGGATTAGCCTGTTCTGTTTTCTTGTGAAATAGATCCATGTACTTACCTAATTCTTGAAGCATATCTTACATGAGTTACTTTTTTCTCATCGATGTTTTTCAGTTATTCCCTTTCTCTTTCTGAATTTCCCCTTACATTGTGTTTACATGAGAGGGTGTTTTCAAGCAGCAGCCATGTTTTTAATCCTTTCATTTTCTTCTGCGTGGGATGCTGTTGCCTATACTATTCGGGTACTTTCAAGATTACCGAAACAAAGACAAAATCCTCCATGCTTTCGTCCTCCTGTTTCCCTGCAGGAACATCTGAAATGTCTGTCAAGCTCTTTATGAAGCTACTGACAAGCACTGGCCTCCGCAGACTCTTCACATTGGTTTTTGTTTGTTTGTTTTTTAAATTTATTAAATGTTTAATTTAATTTTTAAAATGTTTGAAGACGTGGGGTGATGAACAGTCATCATAGTAACAGGTACCCTTTGGACAGGAGGCAGCTAAGATCTCAGTTTTTGCTTCTTTTAAGATAACAGCAGCTCAGTTTCTAGGAAAATGAGATCTGATCTCAGAGCAGCAAGTTTTATCATTGTTAGAATGACAGATATGCCAGAGCTTATAGTCTATTAGATTTGAGATTTTTGAAGCTAAAAGTCAACTTTTTTTCTTTGATATATTTAAGGCTAGACACAATGTGTGCAATTCTTAGAGCCTGAGGAAAGTAGATGTCCGGATCACACTGAAGCCAAAACATTACTGTCTTCAGATGTCAGAAAAACCTCAAGTTCAACCTAAATTTATTTTTAGCTGAATGACTACTGCTTCCACATTGTCCATCTCCTAGAATCTCAGTATTGTTTTTGCCAATGATGGTGCCATATTGATAATGATGGTGAGATACTGATTTTGTCTACTACTCAGCCAGCTCTACCAGCCTTCCTGAATGCACACACCAGAAAAAAAAAAAAAAAAAAAAAAAAAAAAACACCAAGAAAGAGGTTTTTTCAGTGTTTTAATCCCTTTGGAAAATGATGTTGTTCTCCAGTCTTGGTGTCTGATGTCAGGAAACTGGAACATAATTTGAAGTATTGAAATTTATTCATTCAAACTAACTTAACTAGAAAAATCTGCTACCTAATCAAGCAACAATAGCTATACATTGCTTTTTAGAACTTGTACCATAATACCATTATAATGATCATCATAAAGTAATGAAAATAATTCTGCTGATGTTTTATAATACTTAATACTGAAAAATAGCTAATATTTGTGGTTAGTTCATTATTTCACATCTTTGATATGACGATGTGTTTGATTATGTACCTTCAGAAAAAAACCTGCAGAGGACAAAATGAATGAAAAAGCTGAATAAGCACTGATTATGCTGCCTAGTTTTAAGTGCCCTAAACAATTGTATATTCTGTGATGCAATATTCCACTTTATGCAGAAAGTGCATGTCAGAAGCAATCCCAGGCTGTTATAGTAATATAGTGCTCTGATAAGTGCATTGCTCTCCACTACTGTAAAGTATAGATTATATTTTTTTCTTCTAGAAATTTACATCGGTCAGTGTTGAGCAGCAAATGCTGATATATATGAAAAACATTCTCTACATCAATACTGAATAGACAAAGTTTGGTTCTCTTCACTTTTTTTCTGATATGGACCTTGAAGGCAGATGTGCTCTGCTAGGGCCAGTCACAAGGTTAGGCTAATATAATGGCAAATAATTCTTTTATAGTTAAAGTCTTGCAAACTTGTGTTGTGGTCTTGGAAAGCAGTACGGGCCCAGTGAAACAGTGGGAAATTTATTTGTGAATGGACTGATGCTAACTTGTCTTGATCTGAAGGTCTGGCTTTTCATGCACCTTCAACTTGCTCCTCATGCCTGCTGCCACTTTGCACGCACTTTCCAGAGTTTGCTTTGCTCCAGGTCAGTGCCTCAAGCAGCTGCCTGGAGTACAGTATTTTTTCTGGGAGTTCTAGAGACAGAATTATATCCTGTTTTTTAACTGTCCTTTCAGATATGTTCTCTTTTACTTTGTCAAATATTTCAAAATACCTGTGCTGCTACTTGCAATATTTTTTCCATGTCTTCATCTTTTTAGTGAGTGAAATTGTTGTTATTAAAAAGTGGATGGAGGAGGCAGAGTGAAAAGTGTTACACTGAAATCTCACATTTATAAAACTGGAAACACCACTCCTCTGGAAAACTTAACATCTGTCTCTTCCATGTGTATAATATCCATAATTGTTATCATTCTTCTCTGCAAGTGTACTATCAAACTATGTGACTGTGTCATGGATAATCTATTGATAGATAATCTATTTGATTTGTTGTCAAATTATTTCTGTTATACCTGTGCAATATCATTTAGTCACTATCTTATTGTGGTGAAAATTGATTACTGCTTATGAAAAAGCTCTTGTCTTTAATTAGGGATCGCCTACCTCGGACAGGGAGCTCAGGGAGCTCAAGAACAACTTTAATGAGCAGGTGGTGTTAGTCTTGAACCCCCCGAACAAGCAGGATGTGAGCAGGACCATCCAGACAATCAATATTGTGTGCGGCTGCGTCATGATGGTAACTCCACCGCGCTCGGGCGTCCGGCCAATGTCCCTGGTGTGTGTGGACGTCACGGACCATGAGACAGTGCACGCCTGAGCTTAGCCTAAACTTAAAAGTTTACATGCAGTAGGTGTGTAAAGTGCTTTTGTTTTTCACTGGGTGTAAAGGTAGGCGAGCTCCAGGCCTGGACCAAAAGCCTCACCTACGGGCGGACGCACCGCGTAGGGATTTCCCCGTTCCCGAGAGACTCCTGGCGCCGGCTGCAACGGGGCTCCCAGCCGAAGGGTGGGCCTGGAGGATATTAAGGTGGGAATTGGTGATGGATCCTTTTCTTAGTCTTGTCAATGCTTTGCAGCAATGATTTGATGCTTTGCTCCTGTTATTCTTTTATCATATTGTGCGTAATAACTGGTACTGTTTCCTTTTATCATATTGCATGCTGTTTTCCTTTATAGTGCAATATAATAAACTGCATTTCTTCTTATATTTGATTTGGAATTCATTTTCGCTTGGTATCCAGTCAATCAGAAAAACATAAATCGGTGTAGTCAGCAGGATACGAAGTAAAAATGTTTCTATTGGAAAAAAAAAAAGTCTACTTCGACTGTTGCTACTGCGATGATTGATATTCCCGGGTGGGAACAATTGCCTTATCGTACTTCGGCCACTGAGTGGTCTCGTTATGCTGGGCTGTGTGACAGTTGGGATTCATGGCTGGGAGAAGCAGCACCCCTTGATGTGCTGAGATGTGTGCAAGAGATACCTGCTGAAAAAGGGGGGAAGAGGCCTCATGAGGGCAGCACGGATGGATTTTGTTAACTGCTTATAGGAAAAGGTGTCAGCAGCAAGAGCAGGTTTGTGTAAAGTGGAGTTAGAGAAACAAATATGTGATTTGCAAAGTAAGGTGGTCCTCTTACAGTGCCAGAATCATTTGTTGACAGATAAGTTGGATACTTATCAGACTGTGGCGGAGAAGGCGGCTGTTAGGGATGCTCAGTGTAAGTATTGTAAGCGGCGGGGTAGAGTGAATAGGGAAAAGGTGCGTATGGTTATTCCTGAAGCAGGAATACGGTGGGATCCTGACAAGTGGGGTGGTGATATATGGGACTCAACTGATTCAGATGTGAGTGTAGGGGGAGAATTTGTTTCTAAGGATGTAGAGATAAAACCCATCATTAGGAGATAATTAGAACTAGGGCCAGATGGACAGCAAGTGAGACGTGATATAATTGAGGATTATACTCAACATGTATGATTGAGTGATTCCGGCAGAAATCAGGGGAATCTTTGCTCACTTGGATGGTGCAGCTGTATGATTTAGGAGCATTTGGAATTGCATTGGATGCTGTGGATAGCAAGAAGTTTGTGATGTTGAGTTCTGATTCTTTTGTGCAAGATGCTTTTCGAAATCATTATCAAGGAGACACTAATTCGTTAGCCTTGGCAGCTGCTGGTTGCAACTGCAAATACCTCATGGAGGCGGACTGGCCAGGAGAGCGCCCCTGGTACACATTACAAGATTGCATACAGCGTCTTAAGGAGGATGGGATGAAAACTGCTATTTTTCTAGGAGACGCTGACACAATGATACAGACTGGGTTAACTGCACCTACTAGGAATAAAATAATAAAAACTGCTCCGCCTGCATATAAGAATGTCATTATGATGCTTTTAATAAATGGGACAGGGAGCTCCATAGCAGAAATAATCGAGAAGGTACAACAGGTGGGAGATTTAGGAGAATGGGTTTCGGAGCAAAATGCAGGTGGTGGTGATAGAAACGATAATAAAGTGAAAATAGTAGGATTTCACGGAGAGGAATGTTTGCTGCCTTGTTAAAGGATGGGGTGACTCGAGATAAGATTGATGGAATTCCTACGGATGTGATGTGGAGGTTATATAAACAGTGAGGAACGGACAAACCAAGTAAGAAAGTAAATAGTCATGGCCAGCAAAGGTTTGTAGAATCACCAGAGGAGGCAGCTCAGCCTACTGCACCGCCTCTCGAACCTCAACGGGAAGCCCCCCTCCCCAGCAGAGGGCCCCCCCACTGGAGACCCAAACCTTCCAGGGGAAGGGGAGGATTGGGGGCAGCTTGATGATCTGTATCCCTGGCATGATGTTAAAATCCTCCGTCAACAATTAAACGAGTTAAAGACAGATTGAAAGGAGGGCCAAGCTCCAATACAAGGGTAGGTTAAGAAAGACAGTCGCCCACATGTGGAGTTGCAAATTTATTGGAAAAATCGATCCCCTCAACAAGTCTGAGCCCTCATAGGTACTGGAGTGGAGGCCTCTCTAATTTATGGAAATCCAAAGCGATTTAAAGGTCAAAAAATTGTTATTACTGGAGTAGGAGGGAAACAAATTAAAGCTGTTCAAACTAAAATTGAAATGAAAATAGGAAATTTGCCCAAAAGAGCCTATCCAGTTACGATTGTCCCAATCCCTGAATATATTCTTGGAACTGATATTTTAAAAGGGTTAACTTTACCTTCACAAGATAGACAATATCAGTTTGGAGTAAAGCCATATATTATGGCTAGACCTGTACTTGTTGGAAAAGTAAGAATGCCCCCTATACAGATTCCCTCTGCAACGAAAATTGTTGCAATGAAACAATCTAGAATCCCAGGAGCGCATGAGGAAATTTCACAAACAATAAAGGATTTGTTCGAGACAGGAGCTTTAAAACCTACCATCACCGCCTGGAATAGTCCAGTGTGGCCAGTAAAGAAAAGCGATGGGACCTGGCGAATGACTGTTGATTATGGAGAGCTAAATAAATGTGCTCCACCGTTAACGGCCGCGATGCCAGACACCGTCACTTTGATTGGAAAGGTGCAACGCCATCCAGGCACCTGGTACGCAGTAACTGATTTGGCTAATGCTTTCTTTGCGATACCCACTGCTGAGGAGCACAGGGACCAGTTTGCCTTTACTTGTCAAGGCAGACAGCACACGTTTGCCTGTCTGCCTCAGGGGTGGATACATGGCCCTACTATTGTCACCGAACAGTGGCCGAGCATTTGGGTTTATTGACTTTACCAGTCACCATGCAGATAGTACAGTGTAGAGACGACATCGTGATTCAGGGGGAAACGGGGCAAGAGGTGCAAGATCAACTGGGATTGTTAATTCAGCATATGAAAAACAAAGGATGGGAGATTAATCCAAGCAAAATCCAGGGACCAGCTCAGACAGGGAAGTTGTTAGGGGTACAGTGGCACTGAGGGCACAGAGAAATACTGCCAAAAAGCCAGGCAGAAAATTTTGAGTTTTGCAACACCACAAAACAAAACTGATGCACAAAGATTGATTGGATTATTTGGATTTTGGAGACAGGATATTCCACATTTAGGGCAATGAAATTACTATATATTCACTATACACACACTGTATCCAAGCCAATAAACAATGACTCTCGCCTATGCCATAACCTTTCAATTTCTTGGGGCAGCTCTTTTACTATATAGTACAGAAACCTCCTTTTGGAATTGATGCACGAGTTGACAGAATTCAGGATGTGCTGTTTAAGTCAGAGGGACTTTGGGCCCTGCACCCCTGCTGACACTTCAGATTTTCATCCCTTGAGCTAAGTTTGTATTTGGGAGTCTTCAAATCTCAGGTGTGCTTGGGTTTGCTCTGATGCGGTCTGACAGGGACTAGACGCACACACCTTGGCTTCAGAGGAGTTTTCTAGGATTCATTAATGCCTTGTTTTCTCCAAGATAAGAGCAAAACTGTTGATGTTTTTCCATTACTGTTTTTGAGAGGGGAGCTGCTTTTTGAGATTAAAGTACGTTCTCCTTTGAATCAGTTGGGTTTTTTTCTCTTTTTGAAATTAGTATGATGGTGTTATTTTTGAAGTATTTTAAGAATGTTATATCAATTTTGTGTTCATTAACTTCAATGTTTAAGAATTTTTTTATTTTTTTTTTTTGGTAGAGCAAAGTCATATTTTACTGTCTGTTTTGTGAGAGGTTTCTGTTCATTCAGTCCAAAACACATTTTCTTTAAACAAAAACAATCAATTTTGTACACTATATCTAATGCCCAGTTTAAGATTATCTTGTCGTTGGTAAAGATAGTATAGATCTTAGAGTGGCTCATTCCTGTAGGGCATTCCAATGTCATGTAATTAAAGATTCTTTTGATTAACCTATTGATTTGGGAGGATAAAGGGTAAACTATTTTTCTTTTTATTGTCTTTTTCCATGAGCTTGCTTTCTCTTCATGAATAAAAGAAGAAATAGAAGTTTCCAAAGTAATTTTTTCAGTACCTGTTAACATTTGAATGCTTTTTGCTCACTAGCAGCAGTAGTTCATTTTAGAAATCTTTAGATAATAATGAATTAGTGAATCCTTAAAAAAACAGCTCATGAATTCACTAGCAATAGTTTTCACAGATACTGAGAATATGGAAGTATTGTGCTATATTATATATTTAATGACCTGTTGCCAAAAAATATAGATTAAAAATATAGATTTTCATCAGAAAGAACAAAGTGTTACAGGCTTGGGGTTTTTTAATATGATAATGGAAAGCCTCTGATGAAAAGAACCGTTGTCTTATTTTTATTTGAAGAGAGATATATATATTAGTATCTACAAACTGAAATTTTTGTTACACCATTTCAGAATCCAAAATGGAAATGCCCACACTTTTCATTTTAATTCCCTAGAATTAAAAGTTCATATTTCAGAATTGAAATTTTAAAATGCTGTCTAAAACATTTTTCATTCCTTAATTTAAAATCTCTACTCTAGTCCATTGTCTGTGTCATGCTTTCATTAAAAAATGTTTTATTTTTCATCAGGATTATTCACATGTGAAATATTCTGGTCAGCACTGTGACACACTTCTCTCTTTGAAAATTTCTGTGAAAAATGTGTTGTGATGAGTTGTGTTCTGCAGCTGTGCAAGGTGGGGATTCAGCTGCTTTGCAGTTTTCCATAACTGGAGTTGCCCTACTTTGAAAAATGAGATTGCCAGCTGTTATTAGCATCTGCAGCACTTCTGGGTCATGCTGTTCGTCTATAAAAAGGAAGTAGTTTGTTACTTGTAAAGTAAAGAAGCTCCTAAATTCCTGTACTTGAAGAATCATAAAAGGATATATGTGTTGATGGGTTTTCCTCTTGGTTTACTGTATGGCTGCGTTGGCTAGGAAGGGACTAGTAAATAAATTTTTAGAACCAAGGTACCGACTGCCATGCTTGCTGTTGAAATGCCTGGACAGGAAGCTTATTTAACTGAAATACGAGATTGTCAGAGAAGTAGTTGGAGTCACGCTATGTTTGTTCATGGGCAACCAGCTGGAAGGTAACTGCAGTGAAAATGGCTTTTTTTCACTTTGGATGCTGGTTATGGCTGATGCCTCTCTGAAGATCCTTGGATCTGCTGAAGGAGAAGACAAGGAGCCTTACGGAGGTAGACTTGACAGGCTGGCTAGCTCCAAGCCCCCATGATTTCCGTGGAAGATACCTCAGCAAGTAGCACTACTGAAAACCGGGCACGCATTTCAAAGACTGGAGGAAACTCCTAGTTCAAAATCTTGGCTCAGATCGCTCCAGGGTCTGCTGTATTAAAATCCAGTTTGTAGGATCCAGATTCTTAGAAAAATCTGTATAAATCTATATTGATAGTTCTATGTTTTAAACACCATCTTCGCAGTCTCTGGGAATTTTAACTCTGCTGCATTAGTTTAACACTTACATGAATCTTTGAGCTAGGCAACATATTATTGTTAATTGCTTAATCTGAAAATTATTTCCAGGTTGTTTTCCCCATATAGAAATTATAATTCAGAATACACCCAGAATACAAGTACAGTGCATATCCAGAATGATTAGGAAAAAGCAGAATTAATATTTCTCAAAGTTTATACTTATAAAATTTTGCCTGATTATCAACATGTAACAGAGTAATTCAACATAGTAACCACATGTAACCATGGCATAAATGAATACAGAAAACAAAGTAATTAAACAGAAATAAAATGAAAAGGGTTGTTTGGTTGTTTGGGGTTTTTTTTAGAAGTGGAACAGAAGCATAAAATAGTTTGTCTAAGAGGAGGGTGGCAGATGTAGGAATGGGCAGCAGTCATTTGTCAACATAAGAAAACCATAATGGCAGCATCAAGAAGAAAATTATGCTAATAAAAAAGTCATGCCTCATGGTACCATTATTACTTGCCTGTGATACATGAATGATAATGAGAATTACCGCACTTCTTGAATTTCTAAATTGCTTTACAACCTGATTGTTTATACATTACATTTTGCTTCGCAGTCGGCAGATTTTCAGCACTTTCCAAAGAGTTTAGATTGTAACGCCATACAATCTTTGCCTTAATTATACATGCAGATGATGTTTCCTGTCTCCATAAAACTCATGAACCCTTTCACTGAGGCTTGTCCCCATTTGTTCAGCTACAGGGACTAGGAATTCCTGGCACAGAATGGCCAGACCACCTTTCCACTTAGGTGGAAAACTGCCTTTATACTGTTCTGTGCTTTGGTTTTCATCATATGTGAGCCCAGCACTGGACCGAGGCTCCACCTTCTTATTTGTATGTGTATAGTATTTGTATTTCTTGGCAGGATTTATAAACTTTTTTTTTTTTTTTCCCAGAAAAAGCATGTTCTGCTGCAGTTTAACTTTGAAACTACGTTACACTTGTAACACTACTTCAATTTCTTTTACCAAAGAGCCATTTTCTTTTATTTGATCACAGCAGAAGTAGTGATAAGAGATATGTTTCAGAAACATCAATTTGACAGCCTTCTAATTCCAAAGCAGCACACAAATGATTTTATTTAATCTAGACTCTAATATGTAAATCCCACAGAGCAGTTTCTCTGAATTGTATCACACAAGATCAAAATGCTTCTGAAGGCGAGTCGAACAGCAACAACGTTTTGAAAACTGACAGGTACTGAAGTGATAATCTGTTTACTTTAACATTGGTGGTCATAAACCCTCAAATTTGTTCTATGACCAAATAATTCCAATTAGTCTATTTTACTAAAATTCTGTTAAATTTTCTTTTAAAATCTTTTTCTCATTTTAATTAATCCCTTTCTTAATGCTTACAATATATGCAACACTGGCATAATTTTGGTGAGGCAATTCTACTGGTTCGCTGTAAATCTAGAGTAGTTGGTGTTCGTTTCTACCCTATCATATGGCATTCCTGATAATTCCAGAATGAGATTTTTGAGTTCATTTGCTTTTTCCTCTGAGAAACTGATAATATTAATCCCCATCCCCAAGCTGTTTTTCTGACATGGTGAGTGTACTGCTCATTGTTCTTCTCTCATCCAGACGGATTCTGGGATGGTAAGTATCACTTTGAGTTGTTCCATTTTCATAATTCCACATGACTGTGAAATACGGTTCTTTGTCAGTGCTGACTCTGAAAAATAACATAATTTCTAATTGAATCAATGTCAGTTTTCCGTATTTCTGCAGCTGTGCTTGGAGATCCTTGATTTTCCTTTTCTGTTGCTTCAAAATTTGGTGATCGGTCCCTTTCCTCTTTGATCTTCTGGAACTATCTATCTGACAATCCATTTCAATGTGTACTAGTGAAGCAAAACCACTTCAGCTACTAAAAATCATAAATTAAGATGGAGGACAGGTCAAAAACATTTCCTGGTTTTGCTCAACTTCTGCAGAAGGTCACAATGGGAAGTGCAGAAGGCCCAGACTATTTGCCAAGAAAGAAAGGGGTGCTGTAAAGAAGAGGAGTCTTCCAGTCCGTCGGGAAATGAAGCTACTTGGATAAGTTACGTTTACCCTTCTAAAATTTATAAGATAAAAATAGTGAAAATTAATAACCTATCATCAATTAGCAATTCCTTGCGCCATACCAGGAAGATTAAAGTTAGGTTCTAGCAATTCCTTTCCCTTTCTGTCATTTATAAATTAAATTATCTGTAATTTAAGAGGCATGGAAAACCCTGTCTTGGTGAGAGCGATCTGTGCTTCTCAAATCCTGAAAAAAACTGTATTTTAATTCAAAACCTTTCACACTGCATCTAATCAATTCCATAGTTCCAACTGACTAGTTCATCCTAAACGTGTTTAGCATATGCAAACCTCATTTCAAAACACTAAATTTGGTATTTACTAAACCAAAAGTAATAACAAGGTCTTGACATTGCTGAGAAACGATACAAAAGAATAAAGAGGTGGCAAGGTAGATTCTTCCCCCCTGTGAATTGGCCCAAGGCCATTCAGACTCAACACAGTTGGATTGTAGGTGTTGCGTTATCTGAGCTTGTGGGAAGACGTGAATTTGAAACACAGTGATTTGGTGATATATGTGAGGAAATACCTGCCTGGGATGGATGGATGGGTATACTTGGTTGCAATGAAAAAAGCATCTTAATTTTGAATCTACTTTTGCTTATGTTTTTCAAAGTATAACATGTTCTTGCTAGAATATGCTGCAGACTGTGCGGTAACATCTGCACAAGGTTTCTGTCCTGATGCACTCATTCAGCGAGAGACGTTTTGAGTAATTAGTGTTGGAACGTCAGATAAAGTGAAGGCTTGTCTGTGCAGAAACTGTACCGAGCCACCTGTGAACTTAGCGCTCACTGCATGCCCCTCACTGCTCCCTAGCGAATAGTTCTAGTTTTTACCAGGAGTGCATTCCTGTGCTGCAGCTGTCTGCAGGAGTGAAAATAGTCAGTATATTATTAATTCATAGCCTGGCTGTCATGTGCTGTGCTGACTTTTTTGGGGTTGGTTTGTTTGGTTTTTTTTTTTGAACTCTCTTCACTTTCCGGTGTTTAAGAAGAGGAGTCAGACTGCTGAACTTTATTGCTAAACCTCTTGCAATAAGCAGTATTCTTTACCAACCTGATTTATTAATTTTTATTGTTCACCTATGTACAGTTAAGCTGCTTCCATAAAACACAAACGTAAAAGATTTCTTCTGAGTCACCTTCACGTTAACTGTAGCCCAAAACTGCAATTAGAAACAGTTCCAAGTTTCATCATAACAACTCGCCTGTCATTACAGTGCATGTGAAGAAGACTTTTGGAAATATACAACTGTTCAGTTTCATTTAAATTATGAACAGCAAATTTATGTCACTACAGCTTTATAAATCCACAATATCCCGTTAATTATGCTTTATGGGTCTCTTAGGTATTTCATAATCCTTACTGCAGCACAATGTATTTTTCTTTATTACAAGATGTTGCTTAGTAATGCACAAATCTCACTTAAAATGCAGCTGCTTGTGTTTTTTTAATGGTTGTCTGTCTTTACTTAAAGGATGGCGTCAGTAAGATGCCTCTCTCTGTGCCAGCAATGAGGACGGCAGTTTCATATCAAGCCTGTCAAAGCTGCCATCATTAAAAGGGTGATGGCTGTCTTTATATGTCCTTTCAGACACCGCAACTGGTGGATCAAAAAAGCCCAGACACGAGGGGGAGGGGAAGCAGTTTGCATCATCTAGGAAGCTACCAAAAAAAAACCCAAAACAAAAAAAAACAAAAAACAAAAAACAAAAAAAAAAACCAAAACAAAAAAAAAAAAAAAAAAAAAAAA
>JAVKKW010000031.1:11478017-11489019 GCA_034782655.1 Micrastur ruficollis
AAAAAAAAAAAAAAAAAAAAAAAAGAGGAGGATGGGAAAGGCAGAAGCAGAGCGCAATATACATTAGTTTTTAATGATCTGCACCTGGATTCAATCACCTTTTCAGGCCAAGCACTGGGCATTTTAAAGTGCAGTTTCACAGCTGGAACAAAATGCTGTCTCTCAGCAATCCAAAACCGTTAGGGGTGCGAGAAAGGGCTGCTCGGGTTTTAGGGTTGAAATGCTCGGTTCCATAGCAAGACTTCTGCTCAAAAAAGGCTAATTTCATCAACCAGGTCTATTAAAAAATGTACCTGCAAATGAAACCATGATGTAATTTTTATTTTTTTTAATGGGCCCCCATGAACAAAGGAAATCACAAGCAATATCATCTGCGTACCAGCTGCTTATAGGAATGACAGGTGGCTTTGCTTTTCCTATACAAATTAATTCCTTTTCCTCACCAAGGACCTTTGTGAACAGTGACCTTGTCTCCTTTCAGCGTCCTCTCTTCCTGTAATTAGCACCTGAACTGATACTTGGTAACAGAAATACGGTGCTGTCTCGAGGCACATTCCCAATGTCTTGCTCTCAGAGGTGGATAACAAACTGTTAAAGGGTGAGACCCAGGAACTCAGACTTTGAGGATGGGTTTGCAAAATAACTGATGTTTTAAGAATAGTGTCCCACTTTGTTCACCTGCTGTTAAATCACACTTGATACCTCAAAAAGAGGAGCCGAAAAATGACTCTGCCTGGCTGGTTCTATGAGCAATATGGTTAGATTCTGACTGAGACAACTTTATTTGCAGACTGATGCTAGAAATCTGCACGGTAGCCTGTTGTGTACAATGAAGCTTGATTCAGCTGATAGATTTCCGACACAAAGGCGCTGGGCTGGCTGCTGTCACCCAAGCCACGGTTCACTTCGCAGTGGGAAGGGACCTGCTGCCGCTGGGGGTGTCCCCGGCAGCGCGGGCGTTCGGTGCGGCGCTGGCCTCAAGCTCTCGGCTTCTTCAGCAAGCTTGTAGGCAAAGGGGGAAGAATGTAATAAGTGACGGCAAGGTGTGGAAGGAAGGTTGCCAAGTACGATCTGAGGTTAGGACAGAGAGCACAAAAGGGAAGGTCTTTGGTCACTTTGCTGTTTCCCAGAACGGGGGTGACCGCTCGGCAGGCGCTGTCTGTCGTGTTGCTGTGGGGAGGGTCACCAGTCCCTGCACCTTCTGGTCCCGTCCTGGGTAGTTACAGGTGCACAGGCTGAGTGGTTTGTGAGAAAAAAACATTTACAAGTTTAGTTGTAGATTGCAAAAGGGTTTGAGGGAGCACGGTTATAGACAGCGGCGTGGTTGATTAGTAATACGGAATTACAAGCTGCCTGGCTAGGGAGAAGCTGCTTTTGACCTTGACAAAAGAGAAAATGTTTCCTTTGTGTGTCTGATCAGCTGGCTCATGCAAACAGGGTCTTTCGGTGCCTCAATCACCAGCGCAGTAAGAGGAAGAACTCTAAATAAAAGGGATCAAACCTTCTGTGCAGAAATACTGATGGTCTGAAAAGAATCTGTGACTGTGTGCGGACTGTGGGTATGTGGTGAGAGCCGTGAAGGTTTGGACCCTTAACTTTACATTCGTGTAACGCCTTCTTTAATCACAGGCAGATTTCAGTCGCACTTGAGTCTATTTCTTACTAACCCCAAACTGTTGTACGCAGAGTTGTTATTTTAGTCTTTTTACAGAAGCACAATCTCTGGTTGTTTCTGTTGTTCTGTTTTGGTTTGTTTCCCTTTTCTAGTCTGTACCAAGTTTCTTCCTTCCACCTGAAGTGTTTTTTCCAGGCTGTGTGACACCAACGTTATCAGCCTCAGACCCACGTTTTCTGGCCTCTGTATAGAATCACGGAGCATCACGGTGCTTCATCAGCAAATATCCCTCTGCAACCTGTTTGCAGAAACACTCCTAGAACCTGGGCCCGTGCTGCCCAGGGAACGCAGAAAACCTGTCCACAGGTGCTTCGTTTTTCCTGCTATCTGCTCTTGGCAAACAGTAAAACCATATCAATTTTCTAGCCATGGATGGGAGAGGAAACTGGTGACAGAGGAGATATTCCATAATAACAAAGACTGTACTTTTTAAAGGGCCCCCAGATCTGCAGGGGTGAAGATTTTGTCCTGTATATGGTAAACAGTGGTATATATGGTAAACTGTTTAAATATGACTTGACGAAAATGGTATGAAAAGTTCACATAAGCACTTTTTTTCCTTTCACAACTTTTGTATTCAGTTGGTGCAAATTTAGGTAATTAAATGAAAGTAACTACATTAAAGCTCTTTTCTCTCTCTCTCTCTCTCTCTTGCTTGCAAAATTGAGGGAACTGAGTTTGTTTAACCCAAAGAAGATAATAGCAAGAGGAAATACTCAGTGTCATAGAAGCTTCTGTACCAGTTCTCTGTGTGTGGCAGTAATCTGTGCTCTTGCATTCGTGGCAGGTACGACAGGAAATAATGGACTGAACTGGAGGAGGCAAAAAAGATTTAGGTTAAAATTGTGAAAATCTTTCTAATTATATGGAAACACTGGAATAGATAGCATGGAAGAGTCTCAGAGATTTCACTCTCTGCAGCTGTTAAAGACACATCACGTTACTAGTTAGAATGAAACGTATGAGTTGTGAAGGTGGGGGAAGTGTTTCCTCTGTGATTCTCTGCACGTGAGCATTTCCTGAAAGTGCAGCCATTTCAAACTAAATTAAAATGACAAAATGTGATCCATTTAAGGCTTTTGGAAATGTAACAACATAGCATAAACAAAAAATAATTTTAAAAATACCTTCCTGATAATATAGTTTTAGGGCAGCCTTATCTTAAGATCACAATGTTCAGAAAAAGAAAAATCTGGAGGATTTGTGTGGGAGGGCGAGCATGTGTATAATGTGTAATCTGCCCTAAGAAGATGAAGTTTTTAAGTGTGTGTTAGAGATGAGAGAGTTTCATGTAAGCATAGCTGTTTTCAGAAAAAACGAAACAATTACTTGGAACTTAGAAGGTGCTGTCTGTCCTGTAATTGTTAACAAAATGTGTGCTCTCGTGTAGTATGACAAATCACTTTAGATTCCTATTTGGGCTAAAATGTTATTTAAAACCAATTATATGCACCGGTTGGAATTGTGTGTCAGATGCCATATTTATTTTCTACCACATTAAAATTAGATGTGACCATGAATAATTAAAATAACCTGTAGAAAAGCATTGGCTTTGAAAGTTTAAAAAAGCTTATTTTGCAGGTCTGCAAAAAGCTTTTTGTGCTCCACTTTGAAATTATGTTCTGATGTTAGGAAAACACAAAATGAAATCCACTCTTTTTTCCCTTTAAAATTCAGAATAGAAACACATTTAGATCATGTTCAGACAAATTCACTTTGTAGTTCAGTGCAAGATACAGGCCAAATTGGTAAAGCTACATCAAAATAATTGCTATGAAATGGAAGCTTGTACCTGTTCTCAAAGCCTTTACATTTACTCAATTTGTGCAAATCATCTGCAAATTTAAAAAGACATTATTGTGATTGTGAACAATATTTTGTTTTAACTAATTTTTTTTTTCTTAGGAAACAATTATATCTCTGCAGTTAAGTAACTCTCCAAAATCTTGCAATGAAAATTGTTTCTTAAGCGATTTTCCTCCTTCTCCATTGTCATAGCATATGGAAACAACTGCTAATAATTTGAGGAACAAATTCTGTTCTTTTCTGCCCTACGTGAATGTTTTCTTTATCTGTTTGACTTTTGTAAAACAAAAGTCATTATGGACCTATTTATGCAGGTGTTAATGGATGTGAATCAATGTTGATGCTGTTGGATCTAGTGAAAACATGAGAAATACATCTACGACATTTGCATTGTTTTTTCCTCAACTGTAGGATTTTTTACTATCTACAAACAGATTTGCTAAAAATGTGGGATTTTGTTTTCAAAAAACCAAGAGCCTGCCTAACAGCTCGTAGAAAAGAAAAAAGAAATCGTTTAATAAAACAGAAAAAAACTAAGACTTTGCAATGATAATTGCTGTCTTGCTCTTCATCGCAGACCTTACTGCATCACCTTTTCAACACAGTGGTGAGCTTAAAACACAGCTGAGGAAGAGAACGTGATCAAAGTATGCTGAGACACATTGATTTCACTGTTGGAAAGTCACCTTGAATAGTTTGTTACCTGAATCCTCCTTACAGCCTTCAGTGCTTTCTATATGTTGCTCTTTGTTCATGAAGTATCTGGCCCAAAGCCATATGGTAGGCAGGGAAGGCAGCTTGAACTCAGATTATCTCACATTTTTTGCACATAATAAGGAAAGGTATCACATTTTTATACAATTAGAAGTGTTTGTGTTTTGTCCAGAAAGTTCTATTTTAAACTATTATAAAGGTATTGCCATATAAAGTTGTAGCTTTTCATCTTCCCAAAATGTTTGATTGACGGTAACCGAGAATTTCAGAAGGGAGAATATGGCAGCTTTTCAGTGATACGGCTCATTGAGCCAAGGACATACAAAGCATTTTGTGGTAAAAGGCCACAGCTAGTGACTTCTTTTGAAAAACAAATGAAAACAAAAAAAAGCATCAAAAAACCCCAACCCCACTAACAAAACTATATAGAAAGGGAAGTGATGTCTCTTTCTCTGCTCGGAGCAAATCACCTTATCTATACGTTGACTGTGTTCAAACAGGGCCTTCTAACTCTTTGCCTTTTAAACCTGAGGAAAAGCACTATCTTTCTGTGCAAGTTGGCCAAGGTTCCTTCCCTGTTCCTCTGTGCCCATTATGCTTTTTCTCAAGGAGGTGAAATTTTCTCAAATGCATCTTATTTTCATTTACTTTGTTGTTGTTGTTGTTGTTTTGTTACTCCATTCACACCAAAACGCAACTTTTAAAAGATTTATTCTAAAATTCTGGAAGTGAGGTGGCCTGTTAATGACATGTAATGAAAGTATTCACAGTATTGCAAATGGTGTATGTTCACCTTATGGTTTATTACAATAAATTATCAAAAGAGATAAATTACGGGAAAAAACCCTATTCTGATGCCCAAAAAACCCTAGCCTATTTTTGTTTGATTATCAGCTTGGAAGGAGCAGTGTCTTACACAAAAGGTGCTTCTTACCCTCTATTTGACTATTTCCTTCGGTTTTTTGAGAATTAAATACATCCTTTTCTTCCAGGTTATCTTGCATAATATCCAAACATGCTTATTGGAGAGAGGAATATGGGCCGTTCAGAAGGTTATACAATAAACCTTATATTATGGTCAAATACTTGTTGCTTCTCTGGTGCTCCCATGTTCTAGTTAATGTTGAGTAATCTGAAGGATAGGAAACTGACATTAATGGATAGCTATATTCTTAAACAAATTTTGATCTGTAATAAAATGAGTCTTTTTTCTAAATAGTACATAGCTTGTCTGGGTTTTTGGCATGCCTTGCTTAAGTCAAACTTGTTTAGATTACTGATAACAGCTGATGTAAATCCAAATCTTGAGGGTAGAACTAAACTTGTAGCAGCTGAGATTTTGCTCTTCTGCTATGTGCTACACCATACACAAGTTTTTGTTTAATGTGTTCACAAGAGCCGAAAACTTCATTCTTATAAATTACTGCAGTACTCAGCAGCATGTGGGTATTTTTAATGATCAATTATGAAGGGAAGATTCCTGATTTTAGGCTTCATTATCTTTATTTTCATCTGCCTAAGAAACTTAGGATACCTGTCACTGAAACTACATCAACAAAGTGACATTTTACCTTAGTAGCTTTCTACCTATACAGTGTGTCTTTTATATTTGACTCCGGTAACTTCTTCAGAAGGGTGTCAGGTGTCCCTTCCCCCCTGTCCCCGACAGTCAGGTAACGGTGCTGCCACAAGTCGTCCTTCTGCTGGTGCACGAAGGTTCCTTTGATGTTTGTCAAGTCCGTGGGAACTTTGCTGCTTGGAGGAAGCGTTACCTAAAGAGGAGCTTATTCCAGTAGGTAGTAGGGGGGGGGGGGATTCAGCTTCTGGAAGGAAAAAGGTCACCCTTGCACTCTTGAAAGAGCTGTGTAATAGGCTGATACAGGTGCGGACTCTATAGCCCCTCTGGTTGACTTTTACACGCTTTTTTGATTTCAAATGCAGGAGGTTCAAACAGTGATATATTTTGCCGCTCTTCATAGCTCAGAAAATTGCTTCCGATGAAAATTGGAGCAGGATAAAAAGTAAAAGGAATAGCACATTCACTTTGTTGCTTCCCCTTCCGTTGCGTTCTCTCATCCAGTGTTTCTGTATTTTTCCCAAAAATGTTCAAAGTAAAACTGAAATCTTTTACATTACCCTTCAGGGAAAAGCTCTTCCTTTTTAGCAAGATTCAATATTTCTTATAATTTATTATTAATTTCTTTCAGTGATCATAATTTTTCAAGGGCAGCTATAGAGAAATAATTTCAAAAGAAGTTGAAACTACTTGGATCACATCAGAGCTGATGAGCAAATGACTGTTAGCCTTTCTTCCTCTTATCCAAAGAGTAACCGTGACTTTCCTTCATCAGGTGAACCAAAATATAATTGTTTCCTATCAAAAAAGATTTTACTTTATTTTCTTCACAGCATTGTGATCGAGATTAATTTTTAAAATAAAAGGATAACTTTGATTGCTGTTCAGATGTATTTTTCTGAGCTCCAAAATATAAAACATTGTCATATATTCTATATTACTGTAGCTCTCGATATATAAAATGCTTTAGATCCAGGGTAGAGGTATAAACACATCATTCAATCTAAACGGATTTCAACATGTTTCCCATCATTCTTTAAAAATTTCTGAAGTGTTTGGCTAGAAAGATTCAGTGTTTGCTCCAAAGATGACTCAAAGCTGGTGGGCAGTTTCTCATTACTAATGTGCTTGAGAGGGAGGAGGGAAGGAAAAATACTTTAATCTGTTTCATTATTTTTCATCTAAGAAAGGAACCCTTTGTATAGTTTCAGGTAATGATAAATTTCAGACCTGTTGCCAGCAAAGCTCACAGTGATTTGTTCCAGGCTTTTGAAATTGCTTCCAATAGCAACATCAGAATATTTCTCCTGTTGGAAGAATTGAAAAGGTAGTAAAATGTTAATTATAAATTAGTCTGCCTTGGTAACTGAGATGGTGCCAGAAACTCTTGATAACAGAATTCACAGTGACCATCCAAACAAGAGGACTTTCCCTTCCTCTTCCTTTCCAAATCTGGAATTTCCAACCTTGAAAATAAAACTGTTGCAATTTTTTCAGTAGGAAAGGGACAAGGATCGCACCATTTCTACATCATAAGGTGGCAAAGATGAAGCTTTTTATGCTCGCTGCAGTTACGTGTATTCAGAGTTCTCCACAGGGTGTCAGTCTTCCAGCAAATCCTGGCTTGAATTGGCCTATTCTGTTTCCTGTGCCGCGAATCCAAAGATTTGATGCTTATTTTTAAGCACATAAAACCATAAAGTGTTATGAAATTTTACTGCAGCTGCAGTAATGTTTGTTTCTTTCCTAAAGCAGCATGTGGCAGAATAGTGCAGCATGAATCATACCTGATACGCCAGAGCAGGATCATGATCTATTTATATGGTTTTTCTTTATGCCTCAATGAATTTCAAACCTTTTCAGTTCACCGCTCAGCCTTACTTCTACTACTCCACAATATTTACAATAGATGTTCTTTTATTTATCAATAGAAAGCAGAAAAATACAAGGCTTCTACAAAAAAAGCCTTTTCCATCCTTCCATGACAATAAACTCTTGCTTTACCTCAAGTGACTGAACTTAGGTTTAATATTTGATGGCATCTTCTGTCTCAGATCTTCCCTCACTTTAGTTTATGATGGAAGGTGAACAACTGATGTGCTTTGCATAATGTTTTGGCACAAAAGTATCCAATAATAATAATAATAAATAATAATAATAATGCTTGCTTTTCAGCTTCAAAAGATATTTCTAAAATATGAATATTCTATTTTAATGCTATGATAAACCACCATAAATACTTTGGCCACAGGAGAAAAATATGAGTTCCATTACTTCCTCATTGATTTTGAAGTGGAGTGTGCACTTACAAAGAAGTTCTCATGTATTTTCCGAGACAGGGTTGAAGTGAATTAGCAATAATCACATTAATTCAGTAGAGGAATTTGAGCTGTTCATATCAGCTGAAGATCTGGGCCTGAGGTAATAAAGTTTGATATGGGCAATACATTAGTATATGAAATAATTTTCAAAACGCAAGAAGGATGTGCCTTTTGAGGACACTTAAGGACACTTTCTTTTGAGACATGAGCTATTGCTTAGTTAAGCTCTGAGATTACAGTATTAAGGGGCAAAGTTAAATCTAGTAAAACAAGTCTTGTGTTTTAAGATTGAAGAAAGACCTATAAAAAAAAGAAAGCATGATTCAACTGTCAGTATTTAAGAAATCTGGGATCTGCCCTTTTTGAAGCTTTAAGAAATTCTAAGGTTGAAGGAGCGGTGGGCGGAGGGGGGGACCTGTATGGGGATTTCCCCCCTCTGCCCTTTTAAAGAAAATGAAATAAAAACTTTGCATGAGGAACTAAATGTCTTTCTCTGAAATGGAAGACACACACCTTTGCTAAGACTAAAATTCAGCTTTGTGCACAAGCCCACACAAGATGTGTGTATCATCTGCCTCAGTTAACATCCACTTAATACTGTGCCAGAGGCATCGTCACTGAATGTCACGTACACGTCATTGAATGCCGTACTCCAAGGCAGACTGGTAACTTGTATTTCTTGTCTTATACATAAGAAGTCTCATAGAAATACCATAGCAGTTAGGTTGCTTCTTAAGAGCATGAGTTTAGCTATTTCTTGACCTTATGGGTTATAGCCAATGCTGTCACCTCGGCACATTTCAATTTGTTTCAGTGACATTTGGATCAAATTTTGGGGAAAACTGGAACATCCTTATTACTTTTTTCCCCCTTCTCTATTTATGCTCAGTTAAGTCAGAAACAATAACATAGCTACTGACCAGAAGCATTCTTCTTCCATATGCAGTCTGTTTCCTTCAGAGACAACAGGAATCTGATCATTCCTAGAAAAAGATATTTTGTTTTACAGATTTCTTCTGAAGTGTGAATTGTTATGGTGGCTGAGTTCTACTGTGGAAAGGCCGCCTGGTATAATAGAATACAATCCACATGGTTTTCCTGCTATTATTGTAAGCCCTGCAAGTTTCATAAGGTTTTAGTTCTGAGCCTTTTGGGTTTGTGTAAGATTTTAATTGCTCATCTGGTCATGAACCAGACCCAAGCATGCACACTCATTTGTGATTATTTGGCAGAAAACAATCAATTTATTGTCCTATGATGAGACTAGAAACTCCACCTTCAATTCCTCTTCTTTATGATGGGAGAGAAGTTCAGAAGAGTTCCTAGAATTTTTGTTGTTGTGACATGTGTCAATGATATAAAAAAAAATAAAATTGAGAACACTGGGACAGTTACCTGGTTATGAATGAAACCTAGTATAACGATTCAAATGTAAAACGTAATCCTTTCATGTATCCTTATCTAGCCCTCTACTAAGGACCTATCTTATTAGTTGAACCTACTGTGTCCGGTGAAGGAAATAGCTACCACCTGAACCCCAGTGCCTGAGTGAGAAATGAGAAAAAAAATAGCTTTGGCTTTTATCCAGGAGGAAAGGAGAAAGAGTCTTTTCCTGTCTGTCTGTCACCTTACAGCAAGACTGTCTCTGAGTCGTGTTTTGTTCACATTATGTGAAAAGTCTCCAGGCATTTACTTCCAAGATTTGCTGCAATTCAGGGCACAGGCTGTTACTGAAATACCCGAAATACATGATGAGGTACAGTCAGCAACTTTTTTCTTTCTTCTTGGCCAAAGAAGCTACTCTACAGAAGAGTTGGTATTAAAGAACTAGGAAGCAAACATCACAATCTGTATAGGTCTAACGCTACAGTGGAATAATGATGTTTGAGGTTGAAGCAGATGGTTCATTAATGAGAGACTGCAATTTTTTTCATTAACTATGTGGCCATTTAGAGAAATATATTTTTCACCTGATATGAAGAAAGTATGTGTGTGTTCACACACACACATCACACCCTCTCCCCACTGTAATACCTAAGTCTATCCAGATTTAATTTTTCTTAGATATTAAAAAGAAAAAGGGAAGGAAGCATACAACTACTCAAAGCTTGTTTTGCTAACATTTAATGAAAAGCTGTCTTACGTCTTGAAGATCTATGTGGCTACTGTAGAGTCAAGTTCTGGTCCTCTTGTGATCTTAGAATCTGTGATCTTCAAAAAACCCCAAAACCCCAACAAACTCCTGAAGGTTTATTCCAGTGAGGGTTGCAAGACTTTGTCTCGTAGATAGCTTTGTGTGATATTTTATTTAGGACTTCAGAAGCCTTTGTACTGATTTTTTGGGGGAACAAAACAATGGTAACATAGAACAACGTTAAAGTGATCCATTCAGAAAACACAGACCTTTTAAAATTATACTGTCTTTCTTGCAGCTCACAGCTTGGGCTGTTGCGCATATGTTTATCAGACATTAACTGCTTCTGTAACAGAGCCTTTTAGGGGAAGCAGCTGCTTTATGCTAGTTGAAAAAGCATGATGGTAAAATCAGTCAGGATGCTTTATAACTCCCCTTATGACCATATCATTCTTTTTCATATCTTCCCATTCAATTTGATCCTTCTTTGTTATTCTACTCTATTCTTCAAGGGTCTTAATTGGGCATGCGTTTTATTTAGTTAAAGGTCTATAAATCCAGGTAAAACAAGAATATTTTTTACAAAATTGGAAGGATTTCAATTTATTTTACAGAACTACTTTCATAACACCTGACAAATTTCATATATACTCTTTTTCTCTAACAAGAGAAATCTAAAAAAAAAATCATATAACCACCGTTTATTTACTTGAATATGTTCTGGTTTTGTCTCCATTGGATTTCTGTATTCAGAATTGTGTCAGATATTAGCTGTG
>JAVKKW010000031.1:11496510-11511763 GCA_034782655.1 Micrastur ruficollis
ACAGGAGGCTGGAGGCAGGGGGGGTCGGTCTTTTCCCTCAGATAAGTAGTGACAGGACAAGAGGAAAGTGCCTCAAGTTGCGCCAGGGGAGGTTTAGATTGGATATTGGAAAAATTTCTTCACCAAAGGGGTTATCAGGCACTGGAACAAGCTGCCCAGGGAGATGGTTGAGTCACCATCCCCGGAGGCATTCAAAAAGATGTGTAGATGTGGTGTTTAGGAACACGGGTTTAGTGGTGGACTTGGCAGTGTTAGGTTTATGGTTGGACTCGAGGATCTTAAAGGTCTTTTCCAACCTAAATGATCCTATAATTCTATGATCATGTAAGTAAATATCACACTATGGCCAGTAACATGGCTTTCACACATTGAACAGGAATGTGAACATTGCAGGGTTCCCCATACAGAATCTTCCAGTTAATCTGGGAATAAGCAGATCCATATAATACCTCACAGCCTAAGCTATAGCATTTCCTAGCCTAGAGGTGTAATGAACCATTAGCATACTACACTGTCTGGACTTTTTCTTTATGCTTCAACAGGAAAATTGAGATGAAAAAGCACAGAGATGAAGCACTCATTTTCCCCAGTCCTTAGTTGTTGAAAATACAAAAGACCAGAATTGAAAGCTAAACTGCAGGATTGAACCCTACGAAAGAAAGGCTCTTTTGTTTCTTCTGTCCTAAAGAAGCTTAGCTATTTAGGAAAACAATCTGGTACCATCTGCAGCACAAAGTGGTTGAATGGCAAGCTGTTAAGAAAAGATGTGAATTTTTGTGTTGATCTATGTACATCACTGTCAAAATTGAGAGCCATGCCACAAGTATTTTAATGTAAACGTAATGGATTTTTAATATTAAATATTCACTTATCTCAAAAGCAAATTTCCTAGACATTTGTATGATAAAGGTTATTTCTGAGTTTCAGTCTAAACCTTTAAATGGAGAGTTACTCAACTTCCTGTTATCTTACAAGTTTTAGAAACCTTTGCCATCTTAAATGAGGTCTTCGTGTCGAAAGTTTATGTAGACATTCTGTAAAACCTATATGTAAATTAGGTGTGACCAGGAGACTGCATCAAAATTCAAAGGCAGAAATCATCATTTTTCCAGATTAAATCAAACTGGAATTTCAGGCTTTGTCCTGGTTCTGTTCTTAGCATTGTAGTTTTTGGACACTCCGTGACAAGAAAATTTAAGTACGTGTTCTAAAAACATCTGCTTATTTATTGAGACTTTAAATATTTCAGTTCATTTGTGTATTGCTTAATTTAGCTCTGACTTGGGTTTTTCACGTGTACGTAGATTAGGATTTCTGAAAAAATATGTAACAAGAACCTTTCCTTGGAAGTTGAAGGTACCTGTATGGAACTGGAATTTATGAATGGTCTCATTATCCTGAGGATATTTCCTAGTCAGACCTATAGGAATATGCACTGTAGCTAACATAACAGATCACATTTAAGTGAAGACTCTTACTTTTTTGTAACCCTATGACTACAAAATAAATGCTAACCATTGTTTATCTCCTTACCACAGAAAATCAGACTTACTTCTGGGGAAGCTGTCCCTTTTAATCTGTAACAATGTGTAAAACAGAGAAGAGAGCGCACCAATCCTGAACTACAGTCACTTGTGACAAGCTAGAAAATAAATATCAAAACTTACACGACCAAAGACAGTTTTGAGGTAAGGCTTGGATTGCTGTGCAAGGTATTGTATCAGGAAAATTCAGTCTTTCAAGATGACTAATTATTTTGTTTATTTCATAGGTTTTGACACAAATGGTAAAAGGTGCCATAGTTTATAGGAAACCACCCAATTTCAGAGTTGTTTTGGAACTGAAAAGCCCAAAAATTCCTAACAGCAGATGTAAAGAGGAGCTATTCTAGAACATCTAACTAAGCCTCTTGGCTACTGCTTATCTGAGGTTCTGACATCCATGGTCAGTAAGTCCACAGGTATAACTGTATAATGCCATCTTTATGTCAGTCCATGGTTGCAATTGGAGGCAAAGAGATGTAATGCTTTATTTCAGGTTACCACAGGTCCTGGTTTTACTCAGAGAAATTCTAGTTCACCCCCAGCTTTACAGTAGCCAGTAATGTTTAGGCACCTCTGCTGCAGCACATGTGTGCACAGTGATTATCAGAAATGTGTTTATGCTTTAGCATTTCATTCTGTGATGTACATATGGAGTTTTTAAATACCCATCCAAGTCTGACCCATCACCTCTGGTCTGTTAACAAAACCCAAGACTTTTACAAAAGAATCTAAAATATCAGTAGGATGACATTTGGGAGCTGTGTAGTTCACTCAGTCTTGCTTATACTAGTAGAACAACGTATGGGTTTGCACAATAATTCTTTCCTCCTTTTAGCATGTTGTTCTCAGAATTACTTCTAGTGTTGACCTGTGTTATAGTTATCTCATTCAGGAAACAGTTGGATGAGATGAGCTTATGTGAAGCCTGCTGCAGAGATCCTAAAATCTTTAGCAGTGCAGACGTTTGCAGCATCAGGCTTCTACCATGTGTAATGCACATAAGATACAACATGAAATCTGCTCCAGATGACCCTGCTTGAGCAGGCGGTTGGGTAAGATGACTTTCAGAGGTCCCTTCCAACCTCAACTATTCTTTTGTTCTGTATGTTCTATTATATTGAGCTTTATTTTCATTTTCTTTTAACTCTGTGTGGCTAGTGAGAACAGGAGGTGTAAGACCTCATTGGTCTCTGCATTTCTTTCATTCCATTACTTCTGAATTCTGTAAGCTTCGTATATTAATTAATGAAATATCCCCGGGTTCTGAGGATAATTTTTCAAAATAGTGTACAGCCACAGAGTTAGCTGAAGTCAGTAGAGGTGATAAACGTTAAAGGAAAAGTCACTGCTCTTGTTCTAGTTCCTTTGTACTATGCAGAAAAGCCTGATTTCCTACAGCGGAGTTTCCCTTGTTGCTGTACTGCTGAGGATGTCTGTTTGGAAGAGCCTCATAAGACCCCTTGGAAATCGATGGACTAACAGTATACTGGAGAGACGTTGGAGAGCTCCGAAATGGCAAATGCTGTCGTTCTATGGACTCTGTTCTTAAACAATACTAGGCCATGTGTGGGACGGCAAAAAGCTTTCTTAAAACTGACTACACTCACTGCGGCCTGAGGAAACCGTGATCCGCCTCTAAGCAGTGAAGTAGAAAATCACAGAGTAGCCTGAATAAAGTGTTTACAGGCAAATTAATAGCCTGCAGAATTAGAGTGTAAGTGCATGATGCCGTAAATACGAATGGCAGTGCATATCACTTAACTCAGCTATTAGGTCTAATTAACTTGATGTAGACTATTTGGTAATAATAAGTTAATGTTATATTCCTTGGAATTAGAACATGAAAACATTGCACTCCTGTTGATAAAATGACAGAATTATGTTCAGTTACCTATTGGGAGATACATTCATTATTAAATCCTGCTATCTATGAAATGCAAACTCAAATGTGTTCTTAGAAATAAATTACTTCATCAATAAAAGCTTCACCCCCTTACTATAGTGAGGCTGCTGTGTGTACTGATGAGTTGGATCTTTGCCTTTGTTTTCTAATGTAACAGATGTGCTGCTTCATCTTATTATACATGGAGCAAATCCAGAAAGCACTTGATTTTTCTATGGATGTCTGTCTAATTTCCATGCTCCTGCAGTTTTAAGAGTAGACTACTGAAAAATCTTCCCAAATATCTTTTTCAAAAGTAGAAGAGAACAAGTTCATATCAAGTATATTAAAAGAAAACATTCTTAGAAAATGTAATGTTCAGAACATGGATTCAGTCATGTTAAACGCAGTCACACAGGCAGGATTGTGCTGTTGATGGCATTATTTATAAGTGTCGTAACTGACAGCTGGTGACAACTGGAATCAAATGCCTATGCATGACTACTTAACCCAGCAATTAGAAGCATTTGCATATGGTACCTCCCCCTCTGTCTTTTCTTGCTCAGGAGCTTGTCTTTTCCTTCCTAGTACAGCCTCACAGGTTAGGAAGGATGTTATCTTACTTACGAAGTGAAATGTCTGACTAAAGTTACAATGTAAATTTGGCTTCTCGCTGCATATACAGACGTGTGGACTCCTTTAAGACAAGACAGAGAAGAAATACAGGACATTCACTAGCAACAGTGAACCATGTGAAGCATTCATTTCAACTGCTGACTCTTTTAAGAACTAATAGGAGCTTTAAAGTATTTTCCTGTTGAATCTTACATGCTTCTACCTGTAGTTAAGGCTTGATCCTGAAAACCTCCACACCCGCAAACATGCTGAAGATTCAGGATCTTTGAATCAGGCTTCACCTGAGCTCATCTCATCCAGTTGTTTCCTGAATGAGATATCTTATAACTCAAGTCAACACTACAAATGAAAACTCACGTCATTAATTATCGAAGGAGACAGAGATATGTGAAACTTGCAGAAAATACTGTTTTGTACTTTTCTTTCAAACATTTTGATATTCTGAGGCCATACCATCACAAGCTGATTACAAAGAAATGCTGGTTATTTTTTAGAACTGTTTTGGGAACATGCAGTGGTGGTAGTTTATCAACAGAGTAAATATTTTGCATGTTAGTAATAAATTTATAAAATAAATTTTAAAAAGATCGAGTCTGTAGAGGTAAAGATTTAAGCGTCTTGCGATTTGTGAGTCTGCATATCGTTTACTTTTTCAGTGATAAAAAGTTTATGGTAAACAGTAGAAACTATTATGGAAATCACACCCCACAAAATTATTGTCAAGTTGCAGCTGAGGTCTAAAGATTAAAACCCATTCAGCTTTCCTGTTAGTCAACTACACTTGACAAAATTTACAGTAGTAAATTAAAATTACATATTAATGAAAGTGCAGTTTTGTCTATTGCTGCATAAAGATAGGGCTGTGTTCCATCAACTTCTGTACCATCTTTAAGTAGCCTTGTTCTATATTATAAATGTAACTAAAATGCCCTTACTAGCATATTTCTAAAGATTTCCATTCTAATTAATAAAATATTTCTTACAGAAAAAGAAACTGGAAACAAAACAACCAAACAATAAAAGTGACTGCCTAAGGTAGGTTTCTAAAAAGTTATACTTTAAAATATAATCATATTACCCCCCTTTTTCTATATTTCCTGTTAGTTAAGAGATGCCAGAAAGACATCAGAACAGCTGTTTGAACGCCTAATCAAAGTAGAGTTGAACTTCCACATTAAAAAAGAAAGATGCAAAGTGGTTTTAACACCATCCTTTATCTTTCTCTTTGAATTCTTACTCCATCAGTTTTATTGGCTGGTTGGATCTAATCTTTCAAGCTTTCAATGTAGGGCTAATTTTTTTTTTATTGGGAAGATTCTATAATACTAGCACATATGGGATGTTTTCCCATAGAAAAATAGATTCTGATCAGCTGATCCAAATTATACCCACCTATGCATGTAGAATTACAATGATGTTAATAGAACTGCTCAAATAAAGGCTGCTCATGGGGCACCTGGGAACACTAGCCTATATTTTGTGGGGAGATTAAAAATACCACTTTGTCAGTATTGCTTAATATGTAAAACAAGTTATGCAAAACCCAGTGCTCAGGGGAAGAGCATACATTTTGCTTTTATATTCCCATTATGCCAGGAGCTTTGCCAACTCATAAGCAAAAATACTATTTTCTATGTTCTTTGAATATAAAACAGGCAGTAGACTTGAAAATAACCATCTCTAGAGTTGTGTGACCTATTGGTTTGAGTGTTTAATTTGTGAAACAATTCCTGAAAGGCAAAAAAATCCTCTGCTCCTGTTAAGGCTTGGGGTCTTCATTAGGGTCTAGCATGTCTGAGAAGTTTTGCATTCTGAACTGGTGATGCAGTTGTTTTCCCACCCCAGATTTGAAACACCACATTTAGAAATAAAATTTCATTGGAGAAAAATAAGGTCATATTTTCATAGTCAAAAACAGATCACTGTGAATTGATTAGTGAGAGAGAGAGAAAAAAAGAATGGAAAAAAATATAGAAACTAATATTTCCCACCTCTTTCATCTTCTGAATATATAAAAATATAGATAAAGAAGACGCATATCTATGGAAAGACATATAGAGAAGTTTATTATCAATGAAGGTACTCAAGCCCAATTTATAATTTATTGAAATGAATGAGAATTTTTTTCAACTATCTGTGGATCATTACTAGAAGAATTACTATTCTGAATCCAGATTTATGAACTTTAGCTTTTATATCATCATCATTTGAAAACATTCTTTAGATAATGGTATGAAGATCAAGGTTTTCATTGTCTAATCAGAATAAATTTATTTTTACATGGATTTGATTTTCTTTCAACCCTCAAATTTGTGGCACAACATGAAGCATCCTCTGTAGACTATGAAAAATCCAGAGAAATTGCATTGGTTTTGTTTCAACTTGGGTCTTCTAACATTACACAAGTCTACAGCTAGCCAGTTATGTGGCCACAGGACTAAAACTCCAAGACTAAAACCCCAATATTCAGTGACAAACAATTTAAAATTTATTTACTAACCAGGATAAAAATAGTTATTCCAACTTTATAGCACTTGCACACTACCTGCATACAACAATCTAGGTCTCAGATCCTCTAGTCCAGTGTGGACCAGCACCATGTGCATAGGGGGATGGGGCACCACTCTCACCTGTCAGTGTCCTCCTGCCTCATGACCACGCCACTACATGAAGTGGTTCCACCTCAGGCTTAGCTTGCTATATGGTGCTCAATACCCACGTAAGAATTCCACCACCCCCTTTAGTTATGTATTTGTATTCTCACCACGTTAAAGTGAAAAAGAAGCTCTTAGGCTCTTAAAAAACAGTGTGAGCTAAATTTGTAAAGATGCAGGTACCTTTTTCTAACAAAACTGCAATCTTACTTTGCAGGTCCTAAGCTGCTTTAGAACACACATTACCTTATCACAGAATTTTTAGTATTACAATCAATCTTCCTTTTCTTTCTGTCTGACCAGTTTCTTTTCTTTCTTTTCAGAGCTGTTTGTTGCTTTTTTTAAAAAAAAAAGGAAATCCAAAGACACACTTCTAATTGTGTGAATCTGTTTCATGTCAGGATTGTCAGATGGACTTAACCAGTACTTGGATACTGAGGGATGTAGCTACTGTGAAATTGTCACACCATATTTGATGTTAAGCTGACTCAATACAGTGATTTGAAGGTACTTGGTGTTCATCTTACTGCAGAAAGTGACTGGCGCATCACTAACACAGAGCAAGTTCTGGTGCAGTCCACACCTGAAACTGTTTGGTCTCCACATTGTATATTCCTCCCCACACTTGTCCAGTTTTGTTTATATCTCTTTAGTTACTAGTGAAGGTTAACAAACTACTGTACGAAGTCACGTACAGAGTCTGCTAGGCATTACAGTAAAACAGCCAACAGTAATACTCATGTTTAAAAATACGGGCCTCAAAGTTCCTTTTGTAGTCACAGACTTTTTTGCTTTAATGTTTGGGGACAGACAGGCTGTCACTCCTCGTCCTATACTGATCGTCGTTTCTTATAAGTATGCTATGTCTTAATAAAGTGAGCATCATCACAATTCACAACAGTAAGTTAAAAACTATGTGGAATACCACCATTCCCCTGTACAAAACAGAAACTAATGTCCATGCTGGAACTTGGTACAAGGCAAGGAACAGTTGTGGCATGGCAGAGCAAGAGATCATCAAACATTGGCAGCAAATCGCAGCGATGTTTGACAGTAGCTCCCAACTCCAGCCAAGTTTCCTCAGGCATGAAACCTGTTGACTAGTAAGGGGAAATTTGCTCGTAATCACCTGTCTGGTAATAAAAGCAAGGACCTGGTTAAAAGACTGCTTCATTTTTTTCTGATACTTGGTGACACATTTTACAAGTTGAATTGAATGCCTGGAGTGCTGTAGTAAAGTAAATTTATTTGCCAAAATTATTTTCAAGAAACTGATTCTGCTGTCATCTTATTAATTTTGCCTGGAACACTGGATCCAAGAACAACATGCTTGTGCATTTCCCCCGATATCTCTATAACTAAAATATCATAAAAATGCATAAGTGCTTATTTTTAAATCGTACAGTAATTATGGGGTTAGTTTAATAAAGAATAAATGAAACCTTACCAAAGGAAGTGAGGTTTAGGCTAAAATAATTTAAAAGAGGTGATACAGTGCATGTTAAGCATCATATTAGTGTCAACATGAGTCTAGTTTCAGGAGAGATCTAATATTCTGTCATTCACTAACCACGATGTTTCATTTGTTAGTACCTGGGTTTCCTTGCCCCCTTCTCAGCAGTCTCTGGAAAGGGAAAGGGTCCTGGAAGGCAAGGAGTCTGTAGGAGTCTGATAAAAAGTAAATGCAGGTACACTGATGTTTTGTTGTTTTTTTTTTTTTAACTGAGGTGGGTTTTTTTTACTTGTATGTATTCCTAGAACAGGTGTAGGCACTGAAAGAGAAACTTATTCCACAAGAGGAGTGGATATGATAAGAAAATATTCTTGTCTCCAGGTGATTTAAAGAAGCCAATGTGATAATGTCCGAAACATCAAAAGTTGCATAGCAAACGTGAAATATGATAGAGTAAAGCAGTTATGGAATTCAGTGATACAATGTGATTCTAGTTTTCTAAATAAGTTTGAATATACAAATTTAGCTGTGTACACAGTCTTTGTTCTTTGCAAGTCAGAAGCTTGAAATCTGAAAGCTCAATATTTGTGTATTCTAGAGGGTCCTCTTGACTAAAGGCTATTTTGAAGTTTTCGACTCGGGGACTTAATTTGGAATTGAATTTGAGACTCTTGCCCAGATCGCTAGCATTCCTTTTCCAGCTGATTAAGGATGTGATGCTGTATCTTTAGTAATGTAGTGTTTTTCACCATAGGGTATAACGATTTCAGGATCAGATTGTAAACAAAAAGCATATACTTAATAAATGTCACTTTTATTAATTCATATTTTTTATCCCAATTATTTCTTTCCATTGCAAAAAAAAAAAATATTCTTCAGATGAATATCTAAAGATGGGTTTATACAATAATTTAACAAGATGCATTATGTCACTTTGGATCTTTGGAACATTCTGAATCCAAATTGCTAGAGATTGCAAAGATAAATTTTAAGTATCCAAATCTCAGAAATGTATCCCAGGCCAAATTTGTGTGTATCCTCACATGGAAATAATGTGTAGATTTAAATTATCCTTTTTCTTGTATTTTCTAAATTTACTGCTATTCAAGCATAACAACATTAGAACATTCAAGATATAAACAAATTGCTTCTTTGAACACAATCACTACCTATCAACAAAAATCTGTCAATTTTTGAAAACATCTACTGAGGATTTATCTTCATTAGATTTATTTATTTTTAATATATTTATTTCAAAAGAGACATGCTTTTCAGCATGTTATACTTAAGTTTCTCAACACACAAAAGCCACATCTCATTATGGCCTTAGAAAGATACCTGGTCACCTACATTTTTCAAGTTGAGATAAAACTGGAAAAGCAGCCTGTTGCATTCTTCCCTGCAAATGTTTGTGATAATATAAAACCGTATTTCCAAAAATACATTGTCATCATGTCATGAGCCTTGTTCCTGCCTTGTACTGCAATTAGGTGAATCGAACTAGCGTTGTGTTTCCACCGAGATCAACAATGGGAAAACACATTCAGTTTCTTCCAGGTTTCCCCTTCCAGCCCAACCTGCTTGTGAACAAGAATCGTGAAACTGGAACTGGCTACAAAGCACCAGTTAAGCAGAAGTAGCTAAATAATGTATGAGCTTTGGTTGGAGGGTTGTGGGGTTTTTTTGCTTTGTAGAGCAGGGTGGAACCCAGCTTTGCTAATTTCAGCTGAAGGACTCACTTCTGTTCACAATGAGTAGAGACTGGAAAGGAGTAGTTATCAAAAAGCTGTATCTAGCTTGAGCTAGGATATTAAGCATTGATCTAAGATTCTGAAAGCTTTACTGAATATAGGGTCTGGAGGACTTAGGAGTTGGGGGGGGGGTGTGTGTAAATTGAGAGGGACAATCCATCCTGCAGTCTTGTTTGTGTGTGATACATTTGGAGACACAACAACCCTTGCAGACAATTCCTCCAAGAGAAATACTGAAATAGAAGCTATTACAGCAGCAGTTGTTGCTGTGAACAAGTTTCCAACAAGTATAATGTTCTATAAAAATGAGCTTCTTTTTCCTATAACTTGCACATGCATTTAGAGAAGGAGAAACCAGAAATGACCGCATCACAGAAGTGATACTCTTGGTAGTTCAGGCAGCCTGTAACAGGTTACCATAAATTTCACCTGAACCGAATAACTTTGCCATACCTGTTTTTTGTAGAGACCGGCTATGGCAGAGCAGTTGTATACACCATCTTGTTTGTTATCAGTCATGATACACATTTCCAAATGTTACCTTCAGTTAAAGTTATTTCCATTTAGAAAGTAACTGTGAAGGATGGAAAGCTCTGGAAATAGCTGCATATTAATTGCACTGTTCAAACATACTAAATATGGTGGACTAACAAATGTAGTAGGCTTCAGATTCCTAGGACTCTCTTCTTAAAGTCAATCTTGGCAATCATGGAAGGTATACTTAAATTAAGGCTTTGATGTTTTTCTTGTAATTGTATTTTCTAGAGAAGTGCATTTACAATTTGCGTTTGTACTGTAAGGCAGCTGTGTTTATCCAATTATTGTTGTCATTTTGAGATTTCTGTAACTGAATATTTGAAGTACCTTTGTTATGGTTATTGTGTCTTGAAAATTCAGGGATGATTTCCATTAATATTTAAGCTGGTTAATTGCCTTCCTTACCAGTTCTCTGCTTCAGCAGAGTGTCTGCTAAAAGATAATATGTAAAGGCTCACTGAGCCTTTAGTTATGGAATCAAATCCACTTCAATACATCAAAATATCATCTAAACACCTTCTGCCAACCTCCTATTCATTTCTTCAGCTGTAACCAGAGGCGGCCTTGTTGGGCTGTCACATCCCTGTTGTTACTGTGGTCACAGATGTTTGTCTGGAAGTAGGCTACAGGAGTGATCCTGCACGCTGCAGAATATTTTGTTTCCCTAAGATCAACATAATTATGTGGATACACAGGTTTTCCTGCAGAATGTAGAGTCTGAGCCTCTGACTGTATGATTTTCAAAGTGAGTATGACCACTTCACTACCAGAATGTTATATTCATATGAAGTAAATTAAAAGAAAAATAATAAAATGTGGGCTTTTCAACAGAGCCATGTAATTACAGTTTATGACACTTTGACTGACCCCTAGAAGAGAACACCAGAGCCAAAGCTATGTAATTCAGGGATCCAGGCTGCCAGTCTGCATTTCTGAGTGAGTAAATGAGGTGTTTCTATTACAGAAGTTTGTCACAGGTAGAATTATTTCAAGGATGTCCTGGTGTTCCTTCAGGACGTTTGCATGCCATCAGTTAACAAGAGCTCTGGAGAATACATGTTCACAACAACGATCTTCTTCACTGAGTTTGCTTTCAATTACACTTGCTGCAGTTGGTTTTCACTGATAATTGTATTTGAGCTGACAGCTGTCAATTCAAGTGATAGAAAATCCCAGCATGTGAACTTCTTCACTAAAGTCCCCTTATGTCCTCATATGTGTTGTGATCCTGTGCCACAAGTAGCATAAAGTTCTCCTTGTTTAGCCAAGAAATAGTTTGCTGCAAGTTTATACTTAAAAAAAAAAAAAAAAGAAAAAAAATTAACTTAGCCATTGGTTATTAAAAACAATTTGCAAAAATGTTATGATATTCTGTTTTCCAGCTTTAACCAGTTCACTGTTCTAAACTCTCCCATCTGGAATGGTGATTTGTACACACTTACTCACTGGAAAAGGTATCTCGTGCTGGTTAGAATGGGGATGGACTGCTCTGCTGCAGTTTTGCTGCTTAGGTTAGACAATAAAGTGCTTATTATGAAAGACAGCTTATTATGAATTACTGCCTGGTAAAACAGGAGATCTTGTGGAGCAGAGGAAGTGGCAGTCTCCACCAGGGTCTGCTGCTGATGTCCTCTGTGACCCTTACCTTCCTGGGCTTTCCGTCTATCTCCTCATTTTATCTTGTCTGGAATTTGTGCATTTTTTATGACGATGGCTTATCATGTGCAAACCATCAGCTCTGAGTATTCTAGGCAGTACTGAAACAATTGCTGGTTTGTACTCAGGAATATTTATCATGTAAAGAACAGGATAAGAAGTCCCCGACTGGAAAAAAAGGTGTTCTTCACGCCTTGCATGCTCAGATCATGTCTCCATGGTCTGTGCACATTGTACCTGGTAACAGCACATGTACTAGTTGTTAGAACGCTTTCCAGTGCTTCTGGTAGTGAAAGATGTTACATGGCAGCTTATTCACCCTCAGTTTATAGGGAGGAAGGGCTTCAGCACAACTTAGACACTATGGTGTGCCAAATTACATTACCCGAAATAATAAAGTCGTCTATTGATGTAATTCATCCTCTTTCTGCTTTCCAAGGCTAGCAGACACTTGTCTGCACTACAGACCTCTATGTTCACTTAGAAAAGCTATCACCGTGCTAATGTACAAAAGTATCTCAGTTTCTCTTTCTTGCTGTAAGTTGAATAGGATGGCAGGTTGTTAAGCTCTCCCCTATTTATATGCTGAAGTCTTAGCAATGCCTTTGCCTTGCAGATGTAGCACTTCACTAAAGTTGCTACTTTATGGTGACTTTTTTCTTGTCAGCTTGGGGTTTTTTTCTATGGGTGACACATCTGTTTTTTTCAGAGTACAGTTTCCATTCAACCGTCTTTTGAAATAAAATCACATAGCTAAATTGTCAGGGAATCCAGTCCACTGCGTGAGATAAAGGATCATGAAACTGGCATATTTTCCCTCTACTGTCTGGTGTGTGTTTCCAATTCTGCATTATGTAATACAGTAAATTACAGAAGTTGTAACTAAATATTGCACCATCCAGTGGAAAAAAAAATAATAAAAACCTTGTAGACTATAGCAATTCTCAAGAAAGGATCCTCAAATATTGTTTGCATCTCAGAAGATTTAAGCTGGCTAAGCTGGGACAGAGTTGACCTACCTCAACTGGGGAGAATAATACTGCTTCACTTCTGTAGTTTCCAATTATATATGATATCTTAATTAATTACATTGAAATATAATTAATGATGTGACATTAATTTCCAGATTTTACATTAACTAAATCCAATGTACATTGGAATAAAATTGCAAAAAAATGGCTTTATTGACCACAGTTTTACATAATGCAATACTCATTGTGAATTTTCTGTGGAAGTGGTGATCTGGAAAGTAAACAGCAAATCATCTGCACTGCTATAAACAATTAACACTGTGCCTTCACGGTGTGCTAAACATGTCCCAAAACTATTAGCTGTTGAGAATCTTTCTATATAAAAGAATCAGTTTGACAGACTGTTTTGGGGTTTTTTTCAAAGTGAAAAGAAATGGAGTTCACGCAAAAAGGTTTTATTTCTAAAGTGCTGCTTTTGAAGCTATCTGGTATAATAGGAAATGGGGAGGGGGGTTAGCTTTTCATGTCCTGGGAAATTAGGCACTGGTTAGCATTCAGAAAGTATTTCTAACCTAAAAAGTAGCTGCTGCAACTTTTGCATTTGTTTTCCAGGTCTAGAATTTCCTTGTTTGGTAATAAAATTGAGGAATGGCTTCTCTGCTCTCTTGGTGCAGCAAAGACAGTTCAGTTGGAAAAATAAGTGAACTGGAGACTCCCTTGGCCTGTGACCCAAAGGCTTTCCAGTATGAGATCCAGTACTGAAGATCTGATCAAGTTCACCATCTTCAGTGATATTCTTCATTTTTTTGGGGACTTGTTAAATAATAAGCAGACATGATTACATTGATGACTCATGAGTACAACCTGCTTGAGACCAGATTGATCTGTAGGGCATGGATGAGGTCTTTGCTAAATGAGGAGTACTACAAGTAAAAGGGGGACCATCGTTATTCAGCTTTGAATTTAAAATTTGCAAAAACCTGACTCTTTATGATGACTGATAGTTCTAGCTAATTTTTTTTTAAAGTGACAAATTGGGTATAAAAATCCCATGACCCTTCAACAAAGTGTTAGAAAATGCAGTTTGTTCTGTATGTCTACACATTTGTGGGAGACGAGCAGTGTAAAAGATAAAGGACGCATCTTCCTAACGGAATCTACCTCTAATAGTCATCAATTAAAAATGCTGCATCATTCAGCTTATAACCTTTCCACATCCTGTCTGGACATGCCCTCTAATCTTAAAACACGTTAGTCATTATATGTAGTAGGTCAGAGGATAATGTTAAACTCTAAATCAGTTTCTTCTCTAATCTTTCTAAACCTTTAATGCCTTATTTCAGACAGTAATGCAATTGCTAAAAGGATTTTGTCAGCCATTCAGTGTCAGAATTTGCAGCAACAGGATGGACCGTGTCTTTTCACACTTTTTGCTTATAATCATACAAGAAGAAATGTCTGTTACCATTATTTTTCCAATCCAATTGGTTTATCATACCCAATGAGAAAGTGAAAGAGGTATGTTGTGACCTCATTAGAACTACTTGCTGGTTGCTACCATGAATTGCACATTTCTTAGCACCAGCTTCTTAATGATAGTGTTTCATTAGCAGCTTTCATCTGTGGATCTTTAAGAGGTTTAATTATTTAGTAATAGTGGTACATTAAATTAATTAGTTAAGCCTTATTATATACCCTTGTGAAAGAACCAAAACATTTTTAGTCTTAGGGAGAAAAAGTGTCACAGAGACTTTTAACACTTATCTCATAAAGCATGTGTGATAAATTCAGATATGGGCACTTCAGATGACTGACCTGATTTTCATGGATGTTGCACATGTGAAATCTAAATTGCCTGTCCGATTTAACGGAAGGAAGGCTGTTCTAAATTATTTGCCCACAGCTGCTCGATGACCCAAATCATTTAACTCTCAGTCCTTTGCTTTAATGATACAGCATGCTTCACTTCACTCTTGTGTGAAAAATATGTCTTTCATTACCACTAAGACCTTTTTGCCACATTGTATCTGATACTACCAGAAAAATTCAGTAGTATTTCATATTCATAAAAGAGAATCCTGCAATGTTTGGATGGAAAATCCGGTCTACCATGCTTCACTGGTGAAACTGAAAAAAAAATAGGGGATAAATATACTGAAAATTTAAAAA
>JAVKKW010000031.1:11511863-11584470 GCA_034782655.1 Micrastur ruficollis
AAAAAAAAAAAAAAAAAAAAAAAAAAAAAAAAAAAAAAAAAAAAAAAAAAAAGGAAGTATGGCTTTTCAACACCAGAAAAGACATTGCTGAAAAAGAATGGGCCAGGTGGGAGGAGGACAACTACATTTCTTACATTTCTTCCAGTATTTCTCAGTTAAAATATAGGTGAATATGGCAGAAGTTGTTCCAGTAAAATCTGCTTTAGAATAAAATCACTGCCACTGAAGCTAATGAGAAAACCCTCTCACTTAAATCAGCACACCCTCTATTTTATCTGCAGTTTTTACACAATGTAAGAAGACTATGAAAATAAAGAAAAACAGAACTACGGTCATCAAGAGGTCTGATAATACCCTTCAGAAGAAAACTGAGTCCCTCTAATAGCAAAAAGTGCAGTGAAATCCTCTTTCAGTTGTTTGGTGTATTTTTATTCATTGGACTTCCAAATTCAGTGAGCAGATGGAGTAACTTAAAAATAGGAGTCATGTCTTTCGCAATTAGCACTGGATTCTTGAAGAAGTTGGAGCTGGGCTATTTCAGGGAAGGAACGGTGTGAGACCTTTAAGGATACCTTAAATATTTTTTTTCCTTCTTGTGTAAAAGAAAGGGATGACAAATGGTTGTACCTATAAGATTTTGAATATATAGTAGACGACACAGAGAAGCATGGTTTATATTGGCAGTAGTGTAAACCCAGGGCACCTCTACTCTGTTAATTATTTTGCCTGGCTTACAGGAGACACTCTCTTACTGCATCTTGTGAGAGGCTTTTCAATAATACATAATGAATTAACTAGAAGGCGGCTAACAAAACAGCATGTATCAGCACATAAACCTTTTCCATTAAGCTCTAACTACATGATTTGCCCCCCTTTCTTTTCTTTTAGAGATAAGAATAGATTCATTAAAGTAATTCTAAATAGTTCATCACCTTTAATGTACTTGTGTAGACAAGACTTTGCAATACAGTCTCAGACATAATTCCTAAATAGGCTCTTTCCTTCATAAAATCTCTCATTAATCTGTCTAAAGAAAGATGTATGACTGCCTGCTCCACGCAACTATTGTCAAACCTGTGATATGTTGGTTTATGTGTAATAAAATAAAGTAGCCTAAACTATGTAGATAAAAACATTAATGACATAAAATTGTAATTCCTGAAGCTAAATGAAAACCTGTCTTGTTTTCTGTGGAGATATAAGATTCTTGGGTTTTGAGGTGATGAGTACCTCTCATAATTAAAATGAGTGGTCATAGAGCGCACACATTGCCCTTCTGAAAATGAGGAAATGCTCCCATGTAGTGACATGCTGGACCTCATCAAAACCATTCTGATTTTACTTCTAACTCCAAGGATGTAACTGATGAGCTCTCCTCTTTGGAGTGACTAGTAGCTGTTAAGATTACAAGTACTACCTTGATAACTGAAGATTATCTTCTCTTCAATAGACTTTGTCACATTGTGGCATCTTGTGGAATAAATCACTCCTAACCTACAGAAAAAAAGAGTATTGTTATCCTGCTTTCTGACGGAACTTGTGACTGAGATGGCTGGAAGGGCTAAACATCTTCAAAAGTAGCATTCACTTCAGCTAGGAGGACTAGCAGTGGAGATGATTGCTTCATATGAGCAGCACTTTACACCTATTCCCACAAGTCTTTGGGGACTCATGAGATATGAATCTCACTTGGCCCTGAATATTATTAATCTGTTTTCTCAGGATAGTTTGGGGGGGTAAAATAGGGGTTAAAGCAGTTGTTAGGCCTAAATTTCAGAATACTGCCAGTACCTGCCCTTCAAAAAAAGTAGTTAAATTGATTTCCATTATTCTTCATTTCTAATTCCTCCTCAATAAGCAGAACTGCTTTTTTCCCAACCAGTAGCGCACTCACACATCTTGTGTTCTGCCTGTTCACATTCAACTGATACCCAATTAACAAAATGCTCAGTTTTCACACCTACAATATCTGCATCCTCCAGGGCACTGCAATGTTAAAAGTTCATGCTCTGCTTCCCCCAGGTGAAGCTACCAGATCAGTGGGAATCTGATAACTGACTAACATCACAGGCTGGCTTAGGCCACTATGAAACTGGACAAAGGACAATGATGGAGAGCAAGGTGAACACCCTGTGTTGTGCAAGTGGACTGAAGAATGAAGTATTCCTTTTTCAAGAAGTGTGGAACAGCTTCACTCTGACTCCCAGGTGGTTGAAATGGAAATACAACTGCAGCCCTTCTCTCCTTCTTTACTGTCTTCCTTACCCACTAAGGGAAGAATGCAGCCCAGCGCTTGGCTGTGTTAAGTCATGAACTAGATAGCGGCACAGTCTAATGGTCCTCTGGTACTTGCTAGACATTAAAATATAAGAATATTACATCTTGATTGGAATTGTGTGCCCTGTAAGCTGTCAAGTAAAAATAAGACCAAGGTCAACAGCTGCCGAGAAGCTGTAGGAGCAATCCAGTATTAACTACCTGTTAGTAGTAAAGAACAAAGCAATCCCTAACTAAACCGCCCTTCTTGGAAGCATGTAGGGCCATACGTAACTTGTATGTATTTGTGTTCTTTCAGTCAGCTCTGTTAATATGGTTCCTTATATCTTCTACCCAGCAAATGGTTGCTGATTTGTGATGGACACATGAGGACGTCATGGAGAGAGAACTTTTGGAAACCCTTTTTCAAAGGGTCCTGGTTATTCACTTTGGGACAGTAACATGATTTCAAGACTTTTGTTCGTGGTATAATATAAAATTTTGCAAAAATCAAAGACAACCCAGGCAGAATGGAGAACGTTCCCAAAGTGCAAGACAGTAGCCAAATGAAAGAACAACTCCTGTTTCTGGAGAAGTGCTAAGCAGGCCTATGAAGAAAATGAGATGGTCAGATGGAAGTGTCCTAGGGATAAATCATGATTTGAATGAAGAAAAATACTTTGCCTTGGAAGAACAGTGAAAGTAGAGAATGTGACCCTATGCTTAAGGTGTTCATCTTTCTGCCAGGTTCCTGTACATGGAACTGTAGCATTCTCGGTCTCTAGGTTGTTGTTGTGGATAAAGAGGTAAACCTTTAAACAGCTGCTGTGGGGAGCTTCACTTTTACAGACTGCCTATTCAGAATCTCTTTAGTGGCATGTTACAAATCTTTACTTTACATGAAGAGTAGTGGAGGAAGGAAAAGTTTTCCTGATTTATGGCAGTATTTAATGTATCAGTGATGGGTCTTAGCCTCTCTTGGTGTAAAGATCTTGCTCTGAGAGTTAGCACAGCTGATGCTGACAAAGTTCCAATGGGTTAAAAAAAAAAAAAAAAAAAAAAAAAAAAAAAAACCACCAAAATTATTAAGCTAGCTTTCATGTTGGAAATCCCTGCATGGCCAACTATAGATAGACCTGAAAGAGGACACTTGCATCAATGCTTGCAGTATGTGTAATTTGGGGGATGGCACGGAGAGAACTGTGATCTTTGGAATATTCCCATAAGCAGGTTGCAAAAAGTTAGTGAACGGTTCCTGGAAGAAGGATGCTTAATCATAATTTGGAAAAAAAGTTCTGTTGTTTTATTCCAAGTTTATAACTTTTCATAATTTCTCTTTTTCATATATAATTCTAGAGCAAACAGATGTGTTTGTTAATTCACAGAACATGCATTTAGTTTCCCTGTGTTGTTGGATAAGGGCTTGACTTGGTGTATTTATTTGTACAGAACCAAGGTCTGTTGCACACAGTCCTTTATGCTGGACTTGCTGAGTTTGCAGAAGGTTTACAAATAAATAAAAAGACTGTAGTATACCTGAATGCAATGGTAATGGAGCACAGTAAATACAAGTGTGCACGTCACTGCCTGCTGCTCCCAGAATAATAGCCAGAAAAAAGAATCCAAGATGTGTTTTGAAGGGGTAACTGAAGATATTCTTGTAATACATAGTTTATACATAGATACTGATAAGTTCCACAAAACAAACTTTTAAAAACTCTAAATACATTAAGACATCTTATTGAAAGGACATTCACACTATTAATATCTTTGTGTCAATTATACTTTTATATTAAAGTCAAATGGGGAATGTTGTGCAGGGAGGAAGACTTGTCACTCAGAAGAGTATGTAGTGTGATGTTTCAAACACAAACAGAGATGGGTTGACATGTTTTCAGGAACATGGGAAGCTGGGAAAAATCAATATAATAACAGAATTGCAGTGTGTTGAATAGAAGAAAATTTTTCTTGTAGCGCTCTGTCCACTTTAAAGTCTACACAATACTTCCAAAATATCTAACAATATTGAGAAAGAACTAACAGTAACATTATCCACATTAAGCCTGTCAGGCTGGTTCTACAATTTGTCTGAAGTGAAAGCTTCTCCAGAGATCCCATACCTGTGAATTCTTGCAGGACCTCTGAATTTATCCAGTTTGGCCAACAGTTCACAGGATGTTTTTTCAGGGTATACCCAGATTTCCCATAGGAAATCATCCCAATCTGGCAAGTAACAACTGCACAGCTGGTGTGGCCACCTCTGTACAGAGCAGCCTAGATTAGCTAATTCTTTTTTCTGTACAAAAAAACCTATAGCTAGGGTTTCTAATTAAGACAGGTAGGAAAAGCAACAGAGCTATTTCTGTGAGAAAGTGTTGCTCAAGTTAAATCAAAATCTTTGATTAAAAACAGGGGTTTACTCTTAGAACTTTGTTTTAAGAAAAAACAAACACAAAAATTAGGAAGAAGTCCTGGCAACTTCAAGTTACCCCGTTCTAAAACTTGTTACAAACAATATACCTTTTTTAGAACAAGTTTTAATACTGATATTTTTTTTTAATGGTGCTATAATACCAAGTAGAAAGAAAGTTAAAAAATGAAGCATTTTAGGCAAAATGAATTGTCTTCAGATAAATGTATTTCCCTAATGGAGTTTATAATGTTTTGGTTTAGAATCAGAGCAAAAGCATATTTTGAAATCTCAAAAATCTTAGTGGAGTAGAATTCTAGTTCTCCAAACAGCCCTACATTTTAAAATTATGTCTGAGGAAAAACCTGGAAATATGAACAGCATTTGGAGAGGAAGATGGGATACTAGTCTTAAGGTAATTGTAAGAAAGAGAGAGGTACTTCTCCAGGAAGAAAACAGATAATGTTTCTGCAGCATCAGACCTGAGGTGGCTTTAATGCTGTCTTGTGACTGGCAACTATCAACGTGAAACGGTTTATGTAGTGATTGCTTTCCCACAGACTCAGCTAGTGTGAACCAGGCACTTACCCAGTGGTGGGTATTAGTAAAGTAGACTGAAGTCTATCTTACAGTGCCATAGCAGGCCATAGAAGAGAAAGGATTTCTTGAGGAAGGAGTCCAAACTGCACCCTTTTTTCCTTGGTTGGGGGTCTTGCAGCCGCAGCCAGAAGGTATTGCAGAAGAAGCCACCCCTAGAAGTTATTACGGCCAGAAGCATTACTGAAGCTATTTCTAGAGAATATTCCCACCATTGGTTCTCATTGCAGCTGGCTTCTGCCTTGTTTGCAATAAAAAAAGAAGCTCTATTGCGCTGAGGAATCATGCCCATTAATTCTTATGAACAGTAATTTCTTGAAGTTACCCTTAAAGGTGATTAGTGAAGCTGGGAAGGATTTAACGGATCAGTGAGGAGATGGATGGAGAACCCCACTTATGGCCACAGCCACCGAACCAGAAGCTCTAACAAGAACTGATATCAGACCTCTGTCTCCCCACCTTGAGACCTCTCAATGGCTCACTGACAAAACTCAAACCTCCCTGATCCTGCTTCAGTGTGGCTCTGTGTTGCATCAAAGCATTGCAACACAAAATTTTGTCAAGAATGAGAACAAGATATTTTCCCCTCCTCATTCTTGCTGAAATACCTCAGACAGGTTCTCTTACTAGCGAATCCTGAAAAGACGATTCAACTTTCCTGATCCCAGCACCTTACGATGCTAATTTCATTTAGAGATGAATGGTTTTGTATAGAGATTCATCATTTTCTCTATTTAGAAAAAAAAATCCACCCACACAGGAAAATTCAGTCTCTAAGGATTTTTCAAGAACAAGATTCCTATTGTGTGGAATCCTCATCAGAGTATCTCATTAGATGGCTCAATCTAGCACAGAACAGTCTTTAACCTTCTGCTGCACAGACTAAGGGATCAACTAGTTGCAGGATTTCAAACATTTTGCTTAATCATGTCTCATAATGAGTGCTTAATGATGGAAGAGGGAAGGGAGAAACATTCATATTCTTTCCATTTCCTCTTTGAAATAGCTTTAACTGACCTTTCCTAAATGACCCTCAGATTAGGTTCTTAATAACTTCTAATTAATATTTTCCACATGATGCTTTACATACGAAATCTGATGTCTTACTTCTTTCTAGTACCCAGCAATTATTGTATTCAATCACAGTTGTTTTATGAACTTGACTTCAGCAGTGTATGTGAGGTCTTCTGGAATTTATTTCTGTAGGACGTGCAATGTAACTGCAAAATACTATTGTAGAAGAAATGAAGACATAAACTGGTGTTAGATTTGCAAAGTGTATCCAAAATACTCTTTGCTATGACAGTAAGATTAACTTTTAACAGATTTTTGCTGAAGAGTGTTAAAGGATATTATGAACGAGTTACACTGCAAAATCTGTAGAGAAATATCTCATGCTGTCTTTCATTGTCGTTGCATGTTAAGTTTAAAAAATGCATGGTTACATTGGCAAAGCATTTATAATTTATCAATAGCAACGTCGTTTATTGCACAATCATAATTATAAATTTGTGTGCATTTGACATCTAACTAAAAGTAGGTAACTAAGAGAAAATTTTTTTTAAAGATTTAAGGAAGAGACAAAATTGTATCTGGATCCAAAACAGGCCTTTTTCTCTCAAACTATTCTGTGTGAGTGCAAGAGTTCCCGTTATTAGCAGGAAGATCTATGATTTCATCTACGCTGAGTTTTAGCTGTTTCTGATGAATCTTTTATTCTAAAATACATTATATTTGTAGGTAGTTGAGGACTGAGATATAATGACATGTCATTTTCTGGGGATACAATCAGCAGTGACTTGCAAAAGCCCTCTAAGCTTGAACCCAGGTTTTCGACAAGAAAACCAGTAAGATTTAATAAATTTGAAGGTGTGAGCTGGAGCAAATTGACATTCATAAAATTTGAATGGAGAAGGACTTAGAGGAAGAACTTTTAGCACAGTTAGAAGTTTTAAAGAAATTTATTTCTACAGTTCAGGCATCAGGAGATTTTTGTTCAGGATTCAAGAAGCTGGCAAGTTTGATGGTTTTGTGATATTTTGTAGCACATGATGTTACAAAATGGTACCCCTGTAATTCACAGACACTCATAGCAAAGCAAATGTTATTTTATTTGCAGTATTTAGAGAATGCATTAATTCACCAGCACAATAATAATTCTCTATGGAGCTACCAAGTAACCTACTGCTGAGATCTTTCTGTGTGCTAGAAATATTTTTTAATTTATTTTTTTTTTTATTTTACACCTGACTTCCCAGTTCTTACCTAAATGCAGTGCTACTTTGAGAGTTCAGAGATCCGGGGTGCTCACACCAAAAGTAACATTTATAACTTATTGGAGTACAGTGCCAAACTACCCAAATGCTTCCTTTTCTATTACAAAATGATGAATATTTTAACAGTAGTCTTAAGTGTGTCAGGAGTATCACTATTCATACCATTCTAGCAGGTGCTCATATTTTTACATGGTACACGCACAATTAATTTACTAGATGGCACACTGCAACAAAATGCTTACTTCAGACTTTGTTCAAATATTTTCTTTTCACCATTTGTCAACTGTGGGGATTTTTGGAATTTCAGTGATTGCAATCAAAATGCTTTAGGAGCTGAGTCGAGTCATTTAAACCTTAGACTAAGGCAAATGTGAATTATTTTTGTACTATATTCTGTAGTGCCACTTTTTTTCTGGAAGTGTGGAATGAATCTATTAGAAGTCTTGATTGGTGCTGAGTATACAAGTAAGAAAACATCTGTATATTGGTGCTGTGATTGGTGTAAGGGTGCTGTGTATACAGGTAAGAAAACATCTCTCTATGTATATTCAGAATTTCGATTACATTTAAAGATACGTAACTATCATATGAGCTCATGCTGAAGTGACTATCCAGAATAGCTTCTGACTATATTTCAAACTTCCTGTTCTATAATATTATTCTATCTCAAAGATACAACTTAAGTTTTCTCTTCCCAGGAGTATTAAACCACAAGTTGTGCTTTTAAGACCATTTGAACAAGCAATTAAAACTCTCCTGTCATCCACATTTCCCAATGTCACCAATCTCTATGAAATTTTACGGTTTCACAGCAAACATCTCTCATTTACAGGTAATATCGTCTCTTTTTTTTCCAGGATTAGTAATACTCAGTTTTGGAAGAAGCCACCCCATGTCTCTTGTGCTACCTATAGCAAAGTTTCTATTCGCACAACATCACAGCGCACGTCTCGTTCTTCTTGCTTTTATTTCAAATGCAGCACGCAGAAAAACAGTCACTGTTTCTGCCCTTATAGTACTATCTATCACTGCATTTATCATAAGCCAGCACTTCATTGACGTAATTGATAAATACACTTTATCAAGTACCTCTGTACTTCAATATATTAATTTTTATTTCTTGTTGGTTTTCTACACGTATTGATTTTTGGCTTAAGTATTCATTGTTTAGGTGGTTTTTAGTTGTGCTTCTTCTGATTATTATAGCTTCACATTACATGCAGCTTCAGATGTAATTCTTTGAGCAATGAGATATGGTTTAATGTCTGTCTTACCAGAAAAGCTAACTAGCCTGGCATTCTGTGTCCGGTTCTGTTTTCTTAGGCCATATAAACTGAACTGCTACACTCTGCTCAGCTCTTGAAGTCTGGGGAATAAACAACTGTGTAATTCTTCTGGGATACAGATATAGATGCCAAAATTAAATAAGCCTGTGAGCATGGAGGAACCTTTTGGGTTTTTTCTCCCTGTTTTGGAGAGTGGGAGGGGATGGCCCCCTTTGGAGACCCCTAACTTAACTATTGTATGCTTCCTCATGGAAAGAACAATAGATACTCCTTATAGCGGGGGATACTTCCTCAAATTTCAAGACACCTATTCAAGCTGTGATGGTGCTTAAATGTCTTCAAAACAAAATCTTTATAAATATGGACAAAACACATCTTTCTCTATTTTGGGAATGGCTCATTAAATGGAAATATGTACCTGTTGAGAGTATCTGCCAGAAATATCATTGTGGAAACATATCCATAAAATCTACTTCCTAAGCAATAACATTAATACTTGGAATGCATTTAGGTTTGATTAGACTGGTCACTGTAAACAAATTCAATTCCAATTAATAATGAAAATTTCCAAATTTTCAATTAAAGCTGTTTATAATATGTTGCTAAAGCAGATCATTTGCAAAATCAAATCACAAGCAACAGGCTAAAACAAAAAAGTATTGCTGGCTCTGACTCACAGACAGAATTTCTGCTAAACCTGTGACCTTTGAAGTCTTCAATTACTTACTAGAACCTGAATTTTCACCTCTGAATTTCTTTACTGAGCTTACTTAAGAACTTACAGCAATCCCTCAGCTAAAGGTCACAGTGTTGTGTGGTGTTATCTGGGGTTTTATTATTTCCTCGTAAACTATGACATTTATAAAATGTCAGCATCTGAGGAAATCAGGCCTATATGAACATGGAGGAAGAACAAAAAAAAAACCTGCTTATGTTGGCAATTCCATCAGTGGTGGTTCAGAGTTACAAATGTAATCACAACAAATAATACAACATTCTCTATTGTTTACAGGTATTAGTAATTGTCATCCTGAGTAGACATGCATGTTAGTACACCTAGGAATAAAAATTAAATCGTATCATACTTTGTTTAGAATGATTGTGCCACGCTCAGTGATGGCAGAAAGCTCACTCTTGTCAGAACTAACAGTAAATTTCGTTCCTTAATTTTCCTCTTCCTGATCCTAACCTGAGGTGATCCACACTCAGGTAAGTCATTTTGGTACGAGAGTTCAGAGAAAAATAGATCCTTCCCATACTCAGATAACCCACAAGATTATTTGGGGGGAAAAAGGGATAGTTGTAATGACAGTAAGACAGTGGTATGCTGGCTAACAAAAAAGGGACAGCAGAGGAGCAGGAGCAAGCAACATCCCAGGCTAAGGCAAGCTGCTTTCTCCTACTGCCTGCTGTCATCTATTTGCCTTGCCGCTGTCTCACCCTGCTGCCCTTGCGGGCTTGATTGCCCATTGACCCTCCAGCTGAAATGACAATTTATGTTTCTGTGAAGTGAAAGAAAATGCGAGCGTTTTCCAGTCGCTCTGCGGAGGCATTGAGCGATAACACACTGTGATACCAGTGAGGCATCGGGCACTTGAGGCCAAACCCACCTGTATAAAGCAATGGAAATCCACTGTCTTCAGTTTTATTTATTTATTTGTTTAAATTATAGCAAGACTGGGATCAGCTCAGATGGCTAAATTGTAACTTTATCTAACTTTGGCTTGGTTAATTTATACTAATCCTTGATTCTGAGTCCTCTAACTCCTGATAAATACCTACTGAAATCAGAGGGATACAGCAGGGGCAAAGAACATCTCTATTTTTCCTTTTAATTTTTAAAATCAGTGTTTAGTCACTTCAGTAAGTCACTTTGGGAAAGGAAGAGCAGTTGTTATACCCATACTCCTCATTTCTAGATTCTACATACATGCACTGACTGCATACCTGGGGCAAGGCAGGAGGATAAAAGCTTTTAGTTAGGCACCAGATAGAGACCTGGGCTCAGCGAAGGGAAAACCCCTGATGAGAAAGATTTACATCTTCAAACTCTCCCTTTTCATGTTTTTCTATGCTACAAGTGAAATGGAGCAGCCCTGCTGTGAGAGCAGGTACATACCTTCCCTCAGGTGTGTTTCAGGTCAGGCAGGAGGAGACAAAATTCACGGGCATCTGAAATTTTGGAAAGAGTTTCATAATCTGACTGAGAACTAGAAAGTTTCTAGTGGCCTTTACCAGAAGCAGAAACTAGTGGCAAAAAACTAGCTGTCAATAGGGATGGTTAAGTAAACTGAAAAAGAGAGAAGTGAAAATAAGGGATTACAGGTATATCGCAGGGGACATGTGACAACTGTCTGACAGTGATCCAGCTGGTAGAGGTGGTAGTCAAAAAGGGCTGGACTAGGCTTGCTAGAGCATCTGGAGTCCAGCTGGCATGGGGGCTTCAGGCGAACTGAGGAACAGATCTTCGTTGTGACAGTGGTCCTGTTCTCACAAAATAAAAGACAATTAGTCAAGGGGTTAATGTCATAGTTATATCTGGAAAAGCCTAAGAGTTGTGATACATTTTCAAGCACGACTTCTGTTTAATCCACAGTATTATTTTGCCACCTAGAATTGAATTCGAGTAACCTCACAACAACAACTAGAAAAAATTTGGACCATAGGCTTATCCTCTTGAAAGTTTTTGCTGACTGGTTTGTTACTTAAATTCCACCTAATTTTTATGATGATGTACATTTATTACACAAAACATATGTACAGGTTCCTTCTCCCTATCCATCCATCCATCCCCCCATCTTCCAGCCAATTTATGACATTGAGATCATTTTCTGGTTTAAAAACAAAACAAAACCAACAACAATAAACAACACCACCACCACAAACAAAAAAACCAACCAAACAAACAAACAAACCAAAAAACACAGAACAAAGACCCACCTCACAATGTATTTATCTGCAGTTAAAATTAAACCCGTGCTTTATACATAGCAATGTAAAAAATACTTCAGTTACATTAATGCAAATTGACATTTCTGTGGCCATTCTTGTATGTTTTGTTCTGGGTATCTCTATGACATGTAATTAAAGTGTTATTAAACACTAAAAAAAAAGGTGGAAAATATATTTAGCATTTTAGAGCATTTATCAATTTGTTCCTAACTGCTGATCATTGAGACTTTCTGTTAAAAGTACAAATAATAAGCACAACTAATAAGCGTTATTTATGTGATCACAATGGAAAAGAATAGCCAGAGAAAGAAAGGAGCGTAAGTAACCAGTGAAGACAGAGCTGGGAAGGGATGGGATCCATTCCAAAGCACATCAGGAATACAAGATATATTTGTCTACATTTGGACTTGTTCTCTGGACTCGCTTTATTGTCAGTGGAGAGAAACAGGGATAACGATTTATCCTTTTTCTAAAATTGATATCTAAACTAGGATGATATTTCTCTTTTTTTAAAATTTGTTCACTTGCATTGAGAAGCAGATCCAGGTATGTGGTTACTGTAAAGACACATGAAACAGAATAAAACAGGCTTGGTATCCAGTGCATAGAAAGGCAGCTAAATATCCTCCAGGAAACATAGGCTTCATTTTCTTCACACCTTGCTAATTCAACAGATTTGCGGCTGCAATTATGTGCCACTTATGTTGCATTTTATGGCTCTCATTGCTTTGGATTTTTATTTTAGGAAGTGAGATTCTGATCTCATTGTCGTCAGTGTAAAATCCATTGCAGCTAATGAGTTGCACAAGTAAGGAATGGTAGAGAGCAGTCAGTATTGGCTGTTAAGAATTGGGTCGAATAGCTACCTACACTATCTTTGCTACAGCATCATATTAATGAGATATTGAGAAAAGCATGGATTTTGCTTTGATACTGATAACAATGGTGCAGTTATGCACCTTTCCCTAAACACACATTTTTTGCTGTTTGAATGTAGTGGACATACTGGTACATTTGAACAGTTTTCCATGGTTGTCGCTAAGTGCGCTAGTTCTTGTAACAGCATTATCACATTGTACCCATGAACTCATAAGGCACCTTTACCATCAGAGGAAGCAGATCCTGTAAAGAGTAACTTGACTTTTGAAAGGAGCATTGATTTTCAGCCATTTGCTTACATTAGTAGATGTGTATAGGAGAGGAAATAACTCATTATTTTCAATACAATAACAAGGTTTAGAAACATTTTTCTTAACATAGAAAGCGGTCATTAAACATGGTGGAAACATCTGAATATTTATTACTAGTATCTAGGATCACTCCCAGCCTTTTTTGATTACTAATCAGGTTGCGTTATTCTTGAACTTTCAGTTTTACAGATCCTCTTTACGTAGATTATACGTGACTTTGGACCCTACAGGATAAAGTGTCGATTTTGTGTTGTGTGATTGACAGCATACATCATATAGTGCTGCTTCTGCTCTCTGCTTCAGGACTTTTAAAACTGGAAAATAATAGAATATTCAGCAAGTTGTGATACTTTGAAGAAAAAAGTGAGACATGTTTTATGTCCTGAATATGTCAGGAATCTAGACCTTTTCCTGAATACAAAGATATCATTTATATCACCAGGTTTAAAGATTTCTGATTTGATTCCATACATCACACTAAAAAGATTGGCTCACTGAGTCAGCCCTTGTCAAACGTCCTTTGAAATGGTTCTGCTGATATCCTCGGCACAGTGGCGTTAGCATGAGTTTTAAACAACCGACTGAAAATCAAAGAAAGTCTGCCTAGAAAAGCAGGTGCTTGGGACCTGGCTCAGGTTTTCAGTTATTTGGCTAGCACTGTGGAAGGAATCTGGACAACTCCTATAATTTCATATTTTTCCTCTTTCCCAAGGAGCATGTTGTGCTGCTGTTCTCACCCAGTTGTTCTCATGGCCTCGCACCTGAAAATTCCAATACTGTTATGGTAGTTCTCATGGGAAGTGATGGCTGCTGGTGTGAGACTCACCCTTTCTTTCCCTTTTTCCTTACCTTTTGGTTGTAGCATTTTGTTTTACACTACAAGACTCGATATATGTGCACAAAGTTAAACAACCAGCGTGCAGCAACTGCCCCTTATAAAAGCATCCTCCAATCAGTGCTAATAGCATTATAAGCAGGAACTACCCATAGGGAATTTGAGTGGGTCCTGATGAAAATATATAGCTACTGTAGGAGAAATGTTACAGGGGAACCACCTGCTGCACTGGGGAGGATGCCCAGAGAGGACACTCACCTGAGGACTCCATCACTTTCAACTTCCTTTGCGCAAACCAACTAAATATATATAAATCCCTAAGTTGATATTCATCTTGATCCTCCAGATTCCTATTTTTCATGTGGATCCAGAGGAAAGAACCAGAACCAAATCATGTTGTCTCAGACTCTCCCATCATTATTCTATTTAAGTGAAGCTTGCATTTTGACTGCATCAGTTTGAGTAGCTGCAAAACCTACGCAGGCAGGTATGATTAATTCAAAATGTTTGATAAATATTTTCATCAAATACTACAGCTAAGGGAAGTTTATTGACAAACAACTGATGAACAAAATGAAGGAAAATAATTTTGTTTGCTATAAACCCTAACAAAACAAGAAGAAATGTATGTTGTCACAGCATATGTAAATCTTTAGCTAAGGCTCCTCAGAACTGGGATTTTGAACTGTTGAAATTTTGAACCGCAATTTGAAAGTGTCATTAAGTCGTTGAGCTGTCCTTGAGTTGCTTTTCATACAAACATATTTGTTAGCATGGGGTGTATGTGATTTAAGTTCATAGCATCCTAGTGGCAGTGCTCTTTTTACCTTCAGTAGTGAAGGCTATTTGTATAAATTGCATGTCATTGTGAAGTCCACTAGAAATAAAGGATTAGAAAAATAAAAACTCCATAGCCTCACAAAGAGATAAATTTGTGAACACACAGAACACACAGTTCTGTGCCTCCAGCGGTACAGCCCCTTCGTTATGTGGGAGAGGGTGTAGCTTCTATCTGTCAGCAGTTTTTCATCTGTGTCCCGTTCTTGCTCAACGTTGCTTCACCTGTCAGCTGAATACTCGTAAACAGAATCTTCCAGTGCTACATGACTATACCCTGCTGCAACAGCTGGAGCTTTTTGAAATTTAGCTTCTTAAAAAATGCAAATAATTTTTTCAGCTCCTACACTTTGTCAGGTTTCACTGAAATAAGTCACTCTTTCTTTGATTCACCTTAAAACTATTGAAATCTGATAAAATAGAGAAAATCATCCCAGATAAACGCAATGTCATAGGCAGACCTGGAAATGACAACAAAATTCGATTGAAGTAATAAGAATGAACTGTTCTGGACTATAACCTATTTTGGGGGCAGAGCCATGTTCTCAAGACAACAAACATGCCCTATGTGTTCATATGTCCATGTCCTATATATTCCTATGACAAATATGAAAGTCAATATAAAGAAAAGTGAAGACTTAATGAAGATTCCTTTGTGTATCTTAGATCAATTATTATCAGAATATGAGGCACAAAGTCATATACTTGTATAAAGATCTCAGAAATCAGTGGGAACCCTGGATCTTTTGATTGAAGAGAATAAATTAACCTGACGAGGGGCGGGGTGGGGTTGGGGCAGGGATTATTTTAAGAAAGGACTACTGAGTGTTTTACATACTTGTAAGCTTCTTGGGTTTTTTAAGAGATCCTAAATAACCTAATATTTGTAAATGGGTATATTCTAGAAGTCGCAGAAAAATAGGGCAGAAAGAGATCTTGAGAGATCATCAGGGGAATTCCCCTGCCCTAAAGCAGGCCAACACTCCTGGCTGAAGTTTGTCCAATTTGTTCTTAAAGCTCTTCCATGATGGAAGCTTCAACAGCTTCCTGTCTAAATCTAGTTTAATGTTTCACGTGTTCATTTCTCCCTTTTATTGTGCTCTCTGATAGAAATGGATGAGAAAAACTTAAGGTATGTTCTCATTCTTGTGGGTTTTGTTTTCTTATAAGTTTTTTTGCTGGTACCCATAGCTCTAGTTAAGTGCCCACAGATTTTCTCATGAGAGAAAAATTAAATACCGCTTGACTGAATCCAAAAGAGGACACAGCTAAGAAGATGAAGCATGGAATTTTTATAAGCTAAATCTCCATACAGTTAGAAGATCTAGCTACTATGCAGCTTTATAATGAAAATGGGACTTTGGACAAGGAGGTGATAGTTGGCAGCCACCTGGACACTCTCAGTCAGAGTCACTTTCTGCCATAACATCGTAAGCATGATATGATTTAAGAAAACGAAAACTGAAGTTTGGTGTTGGACACTGTGTAGAAAGGGGCCGTATATGAAATGCTTTCTGAATTGATTCTCACTGTTCCATTCTGAACCTTTTGCACAGTCTTGGACTTCCCTTCCCCCAGAGAGTACGTTAGGAATATTTTTTAGTTGATTTTCATAAAGCAAAGACACAACCATTCATATAGCTGTTTGCCTTTTCTTTTCCAGAATGGCACTTGAATCATCTGTTTGCCTTAGGTCTACCAAGTACTGGTACCACAAGCTCAGAAGAGTTGCAGAGCCAGTCAGCCCAGGTCAAGGTAGTCACGGACTTGAATTCTCTTTCTCTGCCCTCTCCTGCCTCAACGTTCTTTGTAGCTTACCCCAAACCTGTGCCTCTGTTCTTTGGGCACAGCCTCTGTGACCACAGCCTTGGATTTATAAAACTGTTTTCAACCTCTTTCTTGCCTGTTGTATCAATTATTTATTATTATATTATTTATATAATTATTGATCTTATTATATCAAGTATTGATATGATTATTTAAATTATTGCAAATATGCATGGTTTGGGTTGTGGTTTCTTTTCTTTTCCAAAAATCTCTAATAGAGACACATAGAGTGCTGCTTTGGGACAGAGAAATCCCTCTTGACATCATTTCTTCGTTGTAACACTGTGCTGACCTCCTGCACACTTAAGCCTGTAAAGAACAGATAACAGCGTAACACTGGCCACTGCCTCCATGGCCAGGGAAAAGCGAACAGCTGGGGCAAAACTTCAAACCCAGTGACCTATTGTGAATTCTGTTGAATTTGTTTTAGAACTTGTGATCATTCTGTCCTTAGATGTTCAGAGAGGGATGCCTTTGATATATAGCACTTGATAAGAGGCTTATTCCATTAAGCCATAGTGATTCTAGCTTTCATGCATCATTTGACAGAGAAAATGAGAATTTGCAGAAGTAATAGCTAATGTAAAGTATATTAGGTCGCAATGCAGTTAGACAGGTAGGAAATAAAGTTTATGTATTATGTTATAGACGGGCTTGCACATTTTATTTTATGTGCACAAAAAAGATCTTTTTGGGTTGTTTTTTCCATAACAAATTTAAAAAATGCTAAGACCACTGTTTCTGGAGCAGGCTGTATGCTCCTAACAGAGGTTAGGATTTCAATTTCAAATAAATATTCTTACACAAGTCGTGAAGGTTAAATTGAAATTGGAAGACGAAAAGGAAGGCTGTAAGCAGAAGCACAAGGATAATAAAATGGTAGTTGACTCAAATAATAGTTTTACTAGTTCCATATCCTACCTAACATCTTCAGACATACACACAGACACAACCTTAACACTTCAGTAATGCTTGTGTGACATTTTTTCGGGGCTGTTTCAACAGCTTGTCAAACTAGTTCTCACCCTGCTTGCTGAAGTTCACCCTGCAGAGGGGTTTCTTCACCATACATTTCTACCTACAAGAGGATGGGAGGAAAGCATTGCAAATGTCAATAAAGTGCATGCAATTGCGTTTTAATTAATGCCTTTGATGTGTGAGAAACAATTGACAGTAGTTAAATAATTTGTTGCACAGCGAGTTGTGAAAGTGACTTGCAGTGAAAATATATTGCAACCTACTAAAATATCCAAGCTTTTTGGACACATCCTTAAGCACTGAGGTGATAGATATTTCATTCCTGCTGCGCTTTAATGCATCCACAACTTGGAGGCACTTGTAAGAAATAATCCGAACTGCCTATCAGAAGGATCATTTACTATTATTTACAAAAAAGGGAATAAATAACTTAGGATATCACTATTTCTGTAAGGAAATGAAGTGACTATGGCAACTTCTGTGATGAAGGAAGGCATAAGCACTGTTTTAAATTCTGGTCTTTGCGTAGCTGTGTTTAAGAAGTTGTTTTTCATGTTAGCAATATGATTATCTCCCACAATTCAGAAACAAGGCATGAAGAAAAAGAAGGACAAAACCTGTATTCCTTCATACCATGCCCTTAGGGGAAATTTGGCTTAACAGGATTTCATTAATACATCTTAATTATTTTTACTGGTGCTGACAGTTTCCTGGAAGCCTTATCTGCTTTCAAAAGGTGTTTCAACTGCACCAATAAACAACCAGAACCTTTTAAATTTATTTGAAAATGAATTTTTTTTCCCCTCTGCAGCCCTACAATAGAAGATAAAAAGGAGGGAAAAACATGAGAGTGTGCGTGTCTGTATTGTTTCGGTAACTGAGACGCTCCCCTGGGATGTGTGAAACCCAGGTTCATTGCACTGCTCAGGTTTTTTAAGAGGGAAAAGTTCTCTAGGACCTTGGAGACAGCACCAAAGCAGATAAATTAAGGGGCTCTCCTGTGTGCACAGGCAAAGGGAATAGCTAGCTCGTAAAAAGCGTATGCTGCTTTCATCAAAATTTAGAGTCACAAACTTCCAATCCATTCTTATTTTTGCCATGTATAAAACAATAAATACCTTATTACTTCTGTAAGATTTTAGTTACCTCAACCCTCACCATAAAGAATAAACACATTTATGTTAGAATGTTGTTTTATGTTTTCCAAAGGTCTTGGTCCTTTGTTTAGCATGACCTGCTTATCTTTCGCCTCAGCACACGCAAGTGTTGTTTCAGATCTCAATTCTCCATCCCCTTTCCTACTGCCACAGTATGTTTTATGATAGGAATGCAAAGTCTGAAAATCTCTCTTTGCTTTCAAACTAAGGAAGAAATTTGCCAGTGGTCACAGAATTCTAGTGTTAGAGCCTTGTCTTTATGCTTCCCTTTTTAGATGACTTGGTCATCTGAGGTTGGCAGGGAATGGTGGCGCTTTTTTCCCTTGGAAACTTGATCACGAGGGAAATACACAACAAAGTACTGTTCTGAAAACTGGTGAATTCCGTATGCAGTATTAACAAATGTTGCTTTCCTCTGCTTTTGTGGCTGAGAGTAGTTTCCCTTTTGCTGCCATATATATGCTACTTCTATGTTATGAAAAAAATAACTATGACAGTTCAAAACTATGTTTTATTTATATATGATAGACTTACTTGCAGTAATATTCTGAAGTGCAAAAGTGAATTATATATCTAAGTAAAAATGGTATAAGAGCTCAAGCTATGGTAGCAAATGGAAGAACATTGGAAGTCAGTGAAAAAAAATTGTGCCTTTCTAAATGTTTCTTTCTGTATGTGCTTTGAGGAGGTGATTCCCTTTAATAATTCCAGTACACTTTTTTCAACTGCTACATTATTTGCTGTAGCAAAAATCAGGGAAGAAAACCAAGGAGAGTATAACTGAAGAAGACGACAAATAATCCCCAAAATAGTAGGTTATCATCTGCTTCCTACACTGATTTTAGAACATTACAGGTGTTATTGCTTTCCTAGTTCAGCCTATATCATGAAATACGTTGTAATAAATTTTTTTCATAAATTCCAGTTCCTGTTACTCACATGATTTCCTAGCAGCCATCATAATCTTACCTTTAAAACATTACAATGTAATCCAGTACTGTGATGAAAAATTTTGAGTATTTGACAAGTATCAGTTTAACTTTGTGTTTGAAAGCCCAATGCATTAAGTGGCTGCAGTCATCTGAGCGTTTGCTTTTCTAGTTATTGTCTTCAGGTCAAAAGATTTTGCTTTAGGAGACTATGTTGGTATTTATCTTGATTTCACAGGTTCTTTCTATTTCAAGTGGCACTAAGGTGCAGCTGTTTTTCAGGATTGTGACTACTTGATACTCGGTTAGCTTCAGTAGCAGAGAACCCGAGAGTTACAGAATATAGGAACAACATACATCATTCAAAAGGCTTTGAATCTGACTTGTAGGCACAATTAGAGAGATTTTTGCAGTTATATGTCTTGCATTTGAGAAAACTGTGGATTAAACCCTCTTTCTTTGTTCACAACAATGTGAACTAACTACGCTTTTATAAACAAGTTTATGCAGTTCCTGTGATGCAAATTTTAGTCCAGTCAAGGTCTCATGATGCAGTGTCCTAGGAACACACTTTCACTGCAAATACTATGGCCTAAAAAAGAGGATATCTTATCCTTCATTTCAAAATCCAGTCTGAAAGGTGATCAGAGAGGTGAAAAGTGCCTCATTATTTTAGGTACACTGCACTGTGCACCGTGCCTTGATAAAGGTTCAGTCTATCTACTGTGGTACCCTTAATGACTAGAAAACTATGCTTTCTTTAAGCTTTGTAGAAGTGATTTTGAAAATTCAGTTTCCCCAACTCAGCAAGTCTGTCCATAGGAAGTAAAACTTAGTATGAATCAAAAATAATCACTGCATCATTTCAGTGCAATCAGCTCAGTCATCATAACCCATTGTTTAATATGGGAGACATATAAATGTTTCTTAGCACAATTTATGCATAAATTTATTATGATCAAATTAACTTTATTGGTAAATATTCTAAACATCAAGAGCTGAACAAGAAAGCAATTTTAAAGTGCTACCAAAATACGTACTGAAAAGACTACATAACACATCCTAAATCCTCTCAGAATTCATTTTCCCAAGGCTATTTTTTTAAAGATTGCTGACATAGAAGGGATGTTTGTTTAGGTGCCAGACTAAAATGACAATTTTTATTTTTTTTACCCCCCGCTAAAGTAACATAAAGAATTTCTTATTTTATTACAGTGGAGTGTTTTAACTCTGATCTGTGCTGGGAGTAATGATTTGGCTGTCACAGCTAATAAGAATGCAGATTCAGATGGTGGAAACCGGACAGTTTTCCAATAAAACCTGAACTGGAAGTACCAGCTAGTTTTATGGAGACTGATAACCCATGGGTTTTATGGCTACTTTGTAACATGAGCTGAGTATTGGCCAGTGATAAAAGTGGAAATCCTCATATTCCATCGCAAGGCCTTCCTGTTATTACTAGTGGTATTACACTACCATCTAGAGGCCCAGCTAAGATTAAGCAATGGTAAAGGAATTAGACCTGTAAAAATGTTATTATTCTCCTTTGAACTAGTTACCTATAACCACCAGTACAACTTCTAGAGCATTTCAACAAAGCTTTTCCATGCAAGTGAAAAATGCTGTCTATGCTGTGCAACCTGAACCTTGGCACAAGTGCCAGAAAAGCGATTCCCATTTATAATTATCGTTCAGTCCATTATGATTACGTTCAGTGCAAGATTATTGTGATTATTTCAGTGTATGCCTGGACTGTTCAGGTTTTTAGCCTAATGGAGAATTTAAGAAATCTTAGCGCAAAATCCTGTTTCCCCTTGAAATGTAAATAAAATAAAATAAAATCTTCCTTTCCAGAATGTCTTAAATAAATCAGCTCAGAGGGTATGTTGTTCTTAAGAATCATTGTAAGAAGTTGCTGTTTCAAAGTACTTTTTGCGTACCAAAATTTTGCCATTTTAGGCCCATTTTGCTGAAAGTTGCCAAGGCTTGGCAATGAACCTGCCTGCATACCTTATAACAACTTGCTGAATGTCTTCTAAAGGAATCCTTCTTGACTGTCAGGACTGAGAGTAAATTCCTGGGGATCTATCAGAAAGGTGAAAGGTTTGACAGGAAGGGCACAGATAGGCATTCTCACCCAGGAAAGTAAAAGTGGGGGGTTTTTTTATTTTATTTAACCCTTCATTACATTATGTTCATCTTTTTGCATCTTCCTATTATTTTAGAACTGAAATGTGATGTAGTGTTTTTGAAACAATTATGCCAGAGGACAAGCACCTTCACATCTGGATTTGCAGATGTTTTTGGCCAAGTTAGATGATGAGCAGTAAGTAGATCACTGTGCTGGTATTTCTTTGGAATTATCTAAAACTGAAGATTTACTCTGGGTGGAATCCGTGGTATAGATTCTTAGGTAGGATATAATTCTTCATAGAGGCCAGTTTTTCTTAACAAGCCCTAAATGAAAGCGATCTTTCCTCTGCGTTTAAGGGGGCTTATCTGTAAATGTTTAGACAAGAACCACAAACTTGAAAATCTAGGTTGCAAAACCTGTGCCTGGATCAGATGGCTCCTGCTTAGCAGCCCTGGGAGTATTTTAGCAAACGCAGCAGAATGGGGACTGCATAAAGGAAGATAAAGGTGAAATTCAGACGTATACAGTTAAAACTGCAAGTCTCAACCAGACTTCAGTCCGCCCCCACAGCACCTGAAAAATCCAATAGTGTCTATATTTTCACCAGGGAGGTTTCTCAAGGGCTCTGCGTACTGCCTCTGGACACGCTCACAGCAGTTACTGCCTGGGAAAGGCTGACAGCTTCTATCCACCCCACCTCTAAACTCACCTCTAAGTCAGAATATTCAAACGAGGTAATGTTTTGGTTTTATCTTCTGAAGGTCTGATGAGCATGCATTGCTCATGCCTGATGCATAAGAGTGACATTAAAAAACGTGGCAGCAACCGTAGGACTCTATCCAGGAGAGGAGGGAGTTGATTCAGTACCTTTCCCAGCTGGAAGGGGTTCCAGGTTGCTTCTCCTGTGTTTTGACTCCCTGTGGTGAATCCATGTAGGAAAAAGCATGAGATCCACACAGTTACATTGGTGAAGAAACATTACGGATCCCTGCAGCGAACAAGCCCTTTGAATTACAGCCAGTGCTGAACAGAAACGCTCAAGACTTTCCATATGCATGTCCCCCTGTAGTGACAGAACAAGGAGCTCATGTTCCAGCAAATAATGAAGCTTTATATATGTCATTTTTAGCTGAATTAAATTATACAAGTTCATGATTAACCAGGAGAAGAGGGACAAAGGACTTGAATGTCCTACAGCTTTTACAGGAATTCACATAAGGCATGAGGAGACACCAATGCCTGAAGACTAGCTGTTTATGAACTACTCACACATAAACACTCATAATTAAATTTATGTTAATTTTTGTTGTAATTGATCTACGTAACTCATTATTGTCGGAACTTTTAATGATAAAATATAAATTAGCTAAACATCTCTAATATAAAGTGCTATTCTAATTTATCCTAATTCCTACAAAGACCCAGCTATGGGTTATATACTAAAGCTAATAAAGAAAACCAATGTGGTTTTGGGTTTTGTGCCCATGATAAATTCAGTTTAAGAATCCAGACACAATTGCAACAAACAAGTGAAAGATAAATGTCATGAAATTAAATTTTAATTTAATGTGTTGTTTCTAACCTGTGTCTAAGCTACTTTTTTTTTCCTGCATGTTGTCCTGGTACAGTTAAGAAAACAATTGCATGGATGTGTGAGTATGTAGAGTATAAAATAACTGTCTAATTCATAACGGGGCCACCTCTGGGTGGAGGATTAATGGAGCAAGTATGTTCTGCAAATGGCTCCCATTACGCTACTGCTAGCATTAGCTGTTTTAAAATATAATCTCTCTCTGCTGATTCCGAATTTTGAATTGAATTCCTCATAGTCGCACTACCCTATCTTTCTGTCTCTTTATATACACTAGTAATTTCAGGTAATACTTGAGGTGCTTGTGTGTAGTGAAGTAATATTCTTGCGGAGACCCAATTTCCCTAATGTTAAAACAGTATCTTTAAATTCATAAATAAAACTGGATAGAATGCTCTGTATGAGGTATAGTTTTTAAAGAAAATACTAGTGTCAGTTCCATGTATGCAAATATGTGGGGTTTTTTTAATACTCAGAAACTATTGGGAGTTGTGTTTGGCACCTTCTCTTTGGACTACCTGTTGAAGATCCAGCCACCTGATGAAAACCTAACCATGGGGAAACAGGTTTAGGTCAAGCAAAGCAATGGGACAAAGGCTAGTACCTGCTGCCACCAGTTTGATCCTAGTACAGTCTGTTTACTAGCCTAAAAGACATGGAAAAAATGAAATGTTGCTGTTCTAGACAGTGTCATTTTCACCCTGGCCACAAGATGGCATCTTACAAACCCCTTCATGTTAAGTAACATAGAAAAACAATTTTGTACGTCAGGAAGTTTTGTCTATTTTGCCACTGCTCAGGCATGTAAGAGCATTTATAGCTTTAATACAAGCAACTCTGTTTGCTTTTAAATTATTACATGAAATGATGCACTTACGTACGTCTTTAATGTGCCAAGTATCTTCTGTGACGCCGTGTATAAATAGGAAAGAGTCAGCAGGGCAGCTGGTGCTCCGCCTGTAGCCACCGTGGCCGGCACCATGAGCACGCAGGTTCCTTAAGCCAAGCTCAGAGAAGGACCAAAGTGACTATAATAAAAACTACAACTTTCCCATAATCTAAGCAGATCAGTAAGCAAGCTTACTGAAGATACGTACTGCTTTGTCAGAAGTAAGGGGGAAACTGCACCCACATTTTTGGACAAGCAGCCAAGGTCCTAATGACAGGGTGCTCGTCACTGCTGGCGAGTGGGGAGAATCACTGGGCAAGGAGCTGGGGGGCGGGTGAAACTGCCTTGAGGGGATTATATGAATGACTAGAGAACCAGCTCAGAGACCACCTTGCAGTTGTTTCTTATGAAAATGGAATTTTACACTGACCAGGGCCTCACAAGGGGCTTGAAATAACGTGCTAAAATCATGAGGTTGTGATTGGTAGGGTGAAGTGGAAATTATCTGAGATAATGAGAAACAAAGGCAGCATGTTGGCTAAGCTGAGTGGCCACATGGAAGTGGGTCACGCCATGGAGCGGGTCACAAGCTCTCTCTCCTACTGCAACAGCAGATCGTGTGGATCAACCATCTAAGAGTTACAAAAAAGAGAAAGGTTTTCCCAGAGTGTAGGAGCCGGGAGAAAGCCTGGAGGACACATGAAGCAGTCCTTCTATTCCACTCCCCCAGCACTAGGCTTCACGTGAAATCATGAGCCTCCTTTGCGCTTTCAGGGGAGAGAAGGGAAGAGGAGGAACAATAACGGTCAGACGTTCAGAAAACACGTCAGAACCAGGGATACAAGTGAAGTCTGAGAAGGAACAAGGTAAAAGTTATCAAATGCTCTTCACAGAGGAAAAGAATATTTGCTTTCAGTGCTTCAAGAAGTAATGAATTTAAAGTGTAGCATGGGAATATCAGTTTAGATTAGGGAAATAAGCAGGGTAGTGAGGCATTAAGTGGATGCTATGGAAGGTTATGGGGTCTAAATTATTTAAGTACAGATTAGAAAAGTACAAGCAGGCATTTGTCAGAAACGCCTTGGTTAAAACTGACATCGTTTGGGGGCAACTTGTGGTCTAGAAGTCTTGCTAAGGTCTCTCTTTGTTCAGTTTTCTATGGCTGGCTGTACACAAACAGCTCAACACACTCTCATATTCAACCGCACTCTTTGTTCTACCTAGTTGAATAAATATATTGTTTGTCTCTGCCAAAGAACCTAAAACTATTGGGGCTGTCTTCCTTCAGAGCTCCACAGCGTTCAGCCTCTTTGCTGGTAAGAAGCAGTGTCGTTTTCCTTTCCACCTTTCATAATTTCCCACATGATCCCTGTAGGTATGAATAATTTTTCTCCTAGCTGCATATTGTTAAAGATTGCTGAGAATACAATATATTTTAATTAAAAAAAAAAAAAACAATGGACATAAGGAATAGAAGGATATACGTCATACATAAATTAACCTTATAGTTCTTGGGTCTAATTGCTGGATGTGACATCAGGAGAAAACACGGCTTAATTGCTATGGGAAGTTTTGTTCTTATCCGCAGAGGGTTTGTTGGCTGGCCTTTGATGTTATTGCTTTTTCCCCTTCCTCTTTCTCTCAGTGATAATATGTAGCTGAACTGTCACATTGTTTGACATGCTTATGTTATACCTTCATCTCTCTCTTATCTCTTCACTATGGAAGTTCTTTCTGGAAGGAGACATTAAAATCCAGGAACAGTTTCATATGTTTGTTGGTTTGTGTTTCTGTTTGTTTTGTTTTTTGACAAGGCACTGTTCTATTTTAGGCACAAATGCAGTATCAAAACAAATAAAAACCTTTTAAATATTTGAGAGAATTCCTGGGTTTCCTACTCTCATAACGAGGAAAAAAGGCTAAGTAAATAGCTAATTATTTCATTAGCGTGGTGCTTTTGCTTATGTGAGCAAAAGTACTGCAAGGTGCTTATGGTACATGCTTATGCAAATATCCCTTTGTAGAAAGAAAGGCAAGTACAATATAACGTACTTTATTAGGCTGCCTTTTAGGTTTACATCTCTGTATTAAAAATGACGCTTTCTAGCAAGACCTAATTAAATTTTCTCTTAAAATAGAGCATTATATCTCAAAGCACACAACGTAGTTGAGGTCGCTCTGACATAGTAGTCTGGCAGGCATTTTCAAAAGCCAGAGAGTCTCTTCCCCATATGTATTCCTGCCTTATCTGAAAGCAGAAACATCTGTTCTCAGGTTAGCACTGCTTAGCTGCATGCAGGAAGAGTTTTTTTATTTCTCTAGTGAATACTAATATCTTGATAAAGCCATTTATCAGACGGCTGGGGAAATAATATTTTATGGTAGATACGAAATAGAAATATGAAAATCTAGCAATGTTTCTGTTTCTAGGTCAAAAATTCAGAATTCATGCTAATCCAAACTGCCTTCAACTGAAAAAACGGTGTGTTGGCCACTTCTTAATCAATGACATATTTGCTGTCTTTATTTTTTAACAATTTCCATCACAGTTCTCTTGAATTTTACTGCTGTGAACCAAACCATACCAGAAAGCAAAACTGCTGCAGCATTACTAAGATCATCCTTCGTACCATGCTCCCTTGCTTGATTGTCGCATAAAGACACACGCTGCTCCCTCCTTCAGGTCAGGTCACCAGGTACGGTCCATTATCTCTGTACGAACTCTTTAAGCCTCAGAACAGGCCAGATTTGTTTGATCTGGCCTTGTCCACCTGGAGCTTTGTTCTACCTTTTTTAAGCTGTAACAGCAAATTGTGTCATGATGTGGTTACTATTACTCGATTAGTTTTAGCTTTACTTTAGCTTTCCGCAACTATGTGGCATAACGCTTAATTTTATAGTAATTTTTCTTTATTTCTGCAGCAAATAGCTATTCTGTGTGGAGTACTTGTTTATGACCCTAAACTAAAAGTATAGTGTAATACAGAGGAGTGTAGGTACGGGATGGTAACTGAGGAAAAGGGCCACCAGTAGTTAATTACTTATTACTATAGGAGTGCACCGCCGGGAGCTGGGTGAAACTGGATTTTGCCAGAACAAAGAGGAAATATCCAACATAAACACAACACGCATAATAAAGTCACGTTTCATGTGGAACTGAGAACCAATGAAGAAAGAGTAAAATGTTGCATTGGAAAACACATGAAAATTCGCACTAGTGGATTCTCAAGTAAGGAAGGCACTTCATCACATCAGGATGTTCCTTCTGGCAGAGAACATGGGGCACTGACAATGTGCCATGAACCCCTCTCCTCCTCCACCTCCTTCTGGAGAAAATCTGGCACCACTAACTCATAGGACGCCCCCCCAGAGGGTCATTAAAAAATAGGTGAGAATGACGTGAGAGAAAAGGGGGAGATACCGGGGATCATGTGTAGAACTACTTTCCCCCCCACACACACACACACACCCCTTTCGGTAATAATCAAATTAAACTAGTAACCATTTTTTGATTGGACAGTTGTGTTAAAGTAAAAAAAACTTCTTGGCTCCACACATGCATTGTTTTCCCTTTTGTCCTGTGACAAATTTTTACATGTAAGAATTGCACTTCACTTGACTAAAAACAGCGCTGTTTACATGTGGTTAAATATTTAGCATCCACATTTTCATGTGTACTTTAAGAAAAATTGATCTAGCACCTAACTAGACACAAGCAAACCCTAGGATAGCTGTTGCTGTTAAATTCTCCTTCAAGACTAATTTTAAGTGTGTAGTGCACTTATGTAAAGAAAGAGAGAACCTAAAATTCTTCAGTTTTTCACACATTCCTGGTTTAAAAAAGTTTTACAAATGTTCCAGTGGAAAAAAAGTAAACATAGTCTCATCAAAATGCTACTTCTGCACAGAAACTATCTCACTCTAGGCATAATTTAAATCAGAAAAGTACATATACAAAGATTTTACAGAACACTAGAAAATAAATACTTTATATGTCTGTTAAATTGATTCCATATGCTCATTAAATACTTTAAAGTGTTATTAACATACTTCTTCAGTGTTTTCTTTAAAGTGCTTAATTCCCTTCACACTTTATTAAGCCATTAGCTGATCAAATTGCTGCAATCACTGTAAGAGAAAGTGGTTTTAAAGATACACATACCGAGTCATTTATGCAAAATAAAACCTTATTTCAAATTTTGAAATAACTGAATGCAGACCTTTCCACCAATACATACCAAGACAAAAGTTTTTTCCTCCTCACTTCCTCCTCTCCATCACCAATGCAATTCCAGCCTCAGCAGTACGCACTTGGATGAGTTTGTGTAAATGATAGTAAAGTTGCCCCGGTTCTCTGGGAGAGCAAATGGTGCTGGAAAAAGGGAGTGGAACTAGCTTTCCGGTCCTTGCATGCCTTTAAGAATGCTTTCTTTCACCTGTGACCCAAGAATAAATGCGTAGACCTCGCTTCAAGGACAGAAACTGCAACATCTCCTTCTTCCCTTCATAACCACCGAGTGTCACCGAGATGCCCAAATTAAATCCTCCAAATACTGTGGTACGTAGCTTTGAAATGAAATACAGGTTTCAAAAAGGAGAGATGAAATGGTCATGGATTCACCTTACTAAGCCCGTGGTCATCCCCGGGACTTCCCACAGACCCAGCAGGAGGTGGGGAGCGGGGCTCTCTGCCAGGCAGCCCCCAGAGGGGACGGCTGCGCCGGCAGGGCTGCGGGGCGGCCAAGCTGCTCTCCAGGAGAGCCTCTGCTCCGGGGGGTTACCTCCTGCCCTCTCCCACTTCCCACCTCCTCCTCCTACGTCGGTTTAGCCAATTCGCCTAAAAGTCAGCTTAACTACGGTGAAACAAAGTGCTCAAGAGACGCTGGTCTGTTTACCAACTGGCAGCTTTAAATGAAATGAGCTGCCTCACGCTTGCTGGTCGTCTTGAGTTTGCATCTCCAAACACACGTCTCGTTTTCTCAACAGATTACTGTGAAATTTGCCATTCGTGTGACGGTGTGGAAGGGACTGGACTTTAAAACTCATTACTTCAAGAATCTGGGAAAATATCAAAGCATTGCCGGAATGTGAGGGGGGTTTTTGACTTCTTTTGAAATGCTTCCAAAAATCTGGGATGAGAGAGGGTAGAATTAGAACCTGCTGAGACAGATTTTCACTCATGAACTGTCAAGTCTGTCTTTTTTAGATAGATAAGAAAAAGATAACATAAACAGGAGTGGCAACAAACAGTACTATATTCATCCCCTTTTTTTTGTAATTCCTTTTCTGTTTTCCTCTACTCCTTTCTATTCTTCTTTTTTATTATTTTAATAAGGCCTGATTCTGGCTTCTTTCAGCATATCTGATCTAATGTTAAATTCTGAATGTAGTTAAATGCATATGTGAATAATCAGTGTGTCACTGAGGCAACTTAATGTACATGGCAGCTATTATTCCAACTTCACTACACAGTTGGTTTTAGAAAAATAATCTTAATGAATTCTAATTGTTTGGGTATAATAGTATGGGTGATTTTTGTGGGTAAGAATTTATTTTCAAGGTACATTTCTTTTTCTTTCTGAGAAGAATTTTAATAGAAAAGGAGCATTGTTCATTGAGTTTCTTGGCATTTTTAAAAGTCGTAAGCAAGATAAACTATAATTAATTTTTCAGACATATGTACTGCTTGCTTTTCTGCAACATCAATTCTCTGCTAATCTTATAACTCTGTTGAACTTGAAACAATTAATATTCCAGCTGCCTGTTAGAAAAGTCTGCTTAGAAGTTCCTGTTCTTTTCACAATGGAACCAGGAATTCATCTAATAACTGCACTGTTAAACCAACAGAAATCAAAAAAGACTTTGACAAAATGTTTTTAGCTTAATCAAGAAAACTGCCATGCAGAAGTACACTTACACCATTGAAAATTACCTTTTGCTCTCATATTTTCATGTGCTGAAGTTCTCACATTTCAAATAGGAGCAAGGCGGTTAGTGGATACAGGAATGTATCTCACCTCCTGGAGTAGTGCTGCCTAGGCTCTTTCTTGCATCACTTCATATTTACTTTGGGTTTTGGATCCTGGATATTTAAAAAGTTAATATGTCAAAATACAGAGTTTCTAAAGCACTAAAAACACCAGAAGGAAGATTGCTAAAGCTATGCCATTACTCACTGCGTTCTTAGTATTTTATGGGTATATGATACATATTAGTTGCATTAGCTGAACTACTGACCAGTTTATAACAAAATATGCTTATGCCCTTTTTCCCTCAAACCCAGAGCAGCTGGATGTTTCCTGAAGGAACTGTGGCCCTTGGAGGGCTCAACTGGAGCAGATTTTTCTGAACAATAGGAGGAGCAGGGAGGGGCCTTAAACCCCAACCCGCTTCTGCTGCTGGGGGCAATGGGGGGCAGGCAAAGGAATCAAGTTGAGCCCAGGAAAAGGTGGGTGGGGTGGAGTGGTGGTGTATTTTTTTAATTTTTGTCTTGTTTCTCACTCTCCAAGTGTCTTTTAGTTAGCAATAAATTAAATTAATTTTCCCCAAATCTCTTTTGCCCTTGACGGTATCGGTTAAGTAATCTCCTTGTCTTTATCTTGACCCACAAGCTGTTTCATCCTATTTTCTCCCCTTGTCCTGTTGAGGAGGGGGAAAGTGGGTGAGCAGCTGGGTGGGTGTTTGGATGCTGGCCAAGGGTAATCCATGACACATTTGCATTCAGATTAATCAACATCTATTTTATCCAGATTAAATTATAATCTGAGCATACATTAATTTCTTCGTTTATATTTCTATTGTATATTCTAAAATTATTAAATCCAACCTCATGTTATAGACTCTCTTCATTGCTACAAGTCACAGAGTGTTTTTTCCCTTTCAGATAGAATGGTGAATGTCCTGGTTTTCAATTGTGTTAATTCATAATTCCTCTGGAAAAGACTTAGAACAGATCCTCAAGGGCCTGTAAGCTTGTCCTCAGGTTCTCCATGGGCACAGACATAGGATCCCTGATTCTATTTCTTTGTGTTCTAAATTTCTTTGTGAAGCAGCAAGAAACTACTGAAGAACCTGTTCCAAAAATACCACGGCTGTATGACCGGGATGAATGTGCACTTTCAAAGCTTATGGTGAGAAGTGTTGAATTTTGCTGTTTGATTGTGAGCTACATCTTGCATCTGCCAAGTAGTGTTCTGGCACAAAGAACCTGAAACCCCCTGACTTACTATACTTTTGCAGCTCACTGTGGAGTACATGTAGAGTACCCTGCAGAGACCAGTTTGTGAAAAGCAGTTTAATACAGTTACCTTGCACTTTTTTCTAGATAGCATTCCTGGGTGTTACCAGTTTGTGGTGTGTTGGATAGGTGTAATTACCTCCCTCCTCCTGCAAACTGCAGAGCAACTCCAAGGCTTAGATGGATTTATGTATCATTTAGCTGAAGGAAGCCAGAATTTGAAACTAGCTATCATGGAGATCATGAAAAACTACCAAAAACTACTGTATTTTCATTGTTCCAGTATTTATATTTCAGCTGCCCTTGCAGTCTGGAAGGATGGGATTCAACCCATTCAGCTGAAGCCATTTAAAATTTATGGATCTAGCTTAAGGCAGTTGTCTTAAGTATTCTTTACAGAGGTAGATGCTGGCAGGGGGCACTTCATCTCATGTAAGATACCTGTCTTTCAATGGCTAAGTTCGCCTCTGGAAATGCGACCTCTCTGTCAGCATTAACATTTTATGTAGCCTAGACAATCACTTTCAAGCATGTATCTACCTTTTAAATGGCCAAAGGTACCTGCCATGTGATTTATCGCAATAGTCTCCAAAGCAGTGCATCCATACTCAACCATAATCTTTAATTAGCTTTGGATTATTCAACTGCACAATAATATTTTGTAAAGCTTACATGGAGTTAAGCTTTATTCTATTTTTACAACCTTTCTTCTATGTTTGTTTTATATTTTTATTATATTTATATTATAATTATATTTTTAGAATCTTTCTTATATTTTTATAATGAAGGGAGCGTTGTAGCAATTGGAATAGCAATTACAATCTTTACTTCAAATGTGTATCTTTTTAGCATGTTTTGATAAATTTATGCATTTGAAATGGAATGTATATTCTACATTCTACCATACCTCTTAGGTGTTCAGCACCCTGGTATTAGTACTGAAGACAACCACATTGAAAGATTAACAGATATTTTGCGCATATATATATATATGTATATATAAATATTAAAAGATTGATTTTAACATTGGATTAAATATACATTTATATTTTACATATATCCCAATATTTAAATATATATCTGAATGAGTTCTGTTCTGAGAAAAGTATTATTTTTAATACTGTATTTATTTAGTTTTATTTCTTTCTTACTGTGTTTACCATACTGTATTTCTCCTAGGAAGAAAAGCCTGAAAATTAAATAATGATTTTTTTTTAAGGTTTTATTTTTCTTCTGTGAGAACTTTTACAATTTATTCTAAGATGAAATAATGGGATACTTCTAATACAAAACAAAGAGAAAGGAATCCTAAAGAATGAAAAGCCTCCAGATTGCTTTTGTCTTCCTGTGTCACTAAGGAAAGCAATTCAAATTAACTACTCTTCTGACAAAATATCTGTCCGTTTAAAAAATAGCTTTTTGTGCATCCTCTCCAGGCTGCCAACATGAATTACTGTAGTGGATTCTTCCCCTCTCCTTGGGACTGCACCAAGAGGAATGTTTTCTTGATTGCCTCCATCCCTTTTACAGCAAGGTATTTGATTTCCGATTTTTTGCATTTTGATCACCTCGCTGCTCTAACTGACAGTAAAGTTCAAAAAAATGATGACATAGAAGACATACCTTTTACCGAAAGGTATGATAATCTTCAGATGGAAAGTGAAAATATTTTACATGAAAATGGTATTTTAAATTTCAAACAATTCTTATGGAAAGAAAATGGACAACCACCAGCTGAAAATGAGAAAGTTGGGAATAAAACCAGATACACTTCAACACGGTCATTTAAATTCATTATTAATGAAAAAGAGAAGTGTAAAGATAAAACACCTTTCTTGATGTTGCTAATAGCAACTACAGCTGCTGAAATTCAGCACGTTAGTTCCATCAGAAAAGCTTGGGGGAATGAATCTGTGGTTGCAGGAGTTGAGGTTGTTGGGTTGTTTATGCTGGGTGGTGAGAGCAAGGGTCCAGACAAGGTCCAGCCGGGAGAACACCAGCAACAGCACGGTGCTACTCAACAGGGCTTCCTGCACACTTACCATAACTTAACTCTTAAAGCTTTGATGGGCACGAAGTGGGTTGCCTCTTACTGCAGCAGCGCAAGCTTTGTTATGCAGACAGACCATGATGTTTTTGTTAATGCAATATTCCTAACAGAAAAGCTTCTCGGGTCTCTTTCACCTCCTCTGCAAAATTATTTCATAGGCTGTCTTACGAAAGGGCATAAGCCTATTTGGAATAAAAAAAGTAAATGGTAGCTATCAGAAGAATACCCAGGTGGCAAATACCATCGTTTCTGTTCAGGACCTGGCTACATCTTTTCTGGAGACCTGGCTTCAAAATTTGTCAGTGCTTCTTTAACAATAAAACACATCTATTCGGAAGATGTTTATGTAGGGCTCTGTCTTAATGCAAAGGGAATACAGATAGTACCTCCACCTAGTTGTTCATTGTTTAACATATACAAGGTCCCATTTTCTCCTTTTCTGTACAACAATATAATTCCATCTCATCACATTTGGACAAACGAGCTTATATTATACTGGGAAACACTGCGAAAGAAGACCCACGCATGGCAGACAGGACAGAAAGGCCCGTAGCAGAGAGCACTTTCTTTGACAGCAGACAAGACAGCGGATGTTTTCTTAGAAACAGAACATCTATGTAGTGATAACTTTCAAGGTTCAGGGACATCCTGGATCAGGGGTATAGTTTTTGTAATAGGTTGCATTCAAAGCATTTTTCTTCCATCAAGCAGGCTTTCTCTGTTGCCCAGTACCTTACTTTGTTTTGGATGAAGCACCAATTAATTCTTACACTGTTTTAAAATATGGTACAAGATGGTATCAACTGCACTGAAGAAAAAGCGATAAAGGTGCAATGAAACTTAATTTTTCATTAACAAAGTTAATGTGTTAATTTTATATTGCTCAGATGTAATTAGTCTACGTACCATTACATTTACTCAGATGGCCTGTCAACGTGACTGAAGAAGACAGCATACATGATATCCTATGCTGCTGAATTAGTGGTAGAAATATGGATGGAAACTGCTTTGTCTCAGAAAATCTAATCTTAGCATTTGCCAGATCTCTATCAGTGCATGCAGCTGCTAGTACTCGCTAGTCTTATATACAAAGAACACCTCATACAGAAGATACCACTTAGCTGTTATTATAGAGATAAAATAAACAAGAAGAAAATTAAATGTTGATAGAGTGTTTTGACAGGAACATATTAAACTCCATTTTGGGGTAGTCAGCTATGTACAACATATCCTTATAGCTAAGGAAAAAATAAGATGATGCTTAATAACCTCGCAAGCTAAAAGTTTCGGTCAAAATGTCTATGTAAGTAAATTACTTTCCAGATTTCTCTCCAACCAAGAATATATATTACCTGCTACCCCCAATCAGAATTAAGAGACCCTTACAGTAATTACTGAGTGGGCCAACTGGCTGGATTAATTGAATAGCTAGAAAAAGGTACCTGTAGCTTTTCAGGAATCTCATCAGATGCATGTGGGAATCAAAATGTCAACCACATCAATACAAATACTTCAGCCAGAGCTGAAGTGACAAAGCGAGTATTATGTGTCCCCACTGCCATTTTATAAGCATACATTATGATGTTTAATAAAGACACCTAATTGAATTACATGTCTTCCTGTGGAGAGAATAACCCTTTTCTGCAGCTGCTCAGAAAAAATCCAAGATATACTTCCTTAGGAAAGTCACCTGCAGAAAACGAGGTTATGGACTGAGTTTCCTTTTTTTCCTCTTGCTAAGCAGGTTACTTCCATGCATTGTCCACTGAGTCCAAGGATTTGAACCATTTAGAGGGAGTCCAGAAGAGAAAAACATTAAATACCAAGAGCCTTGGTTAAAATGACCAGCAAGGAAAACCCGAAGAATCTAGAACTCTTTTCTCTATGCCATCTTCTAATTCAAGGTTAAGTTACACTAACATGCAAGCAGTAGCTTAGCTGATCTGCCCTGCGGCAGATGTAGGGGTTAGATTGTACCTGTCACCCCGACAACCCGAGAAAGCCCTGAGCAGCCCAGCCCAAGCTCACAGCTACCCCCGCTTTGGGCAGGGGGTGGGGGCCGGAGACCTCCCGAGCTTCCTGTCCCACGGCACGGTCCTGTGATCCTGTGATTGCACGACATGGTGTGATTACAGGGACCTAATCTAAAGCATGCTGAGATTTTGAGTGATTGTGGTGGCACTTGGGTGAGAACCCAGACGCACTCCAGCAGTAATAATTCTTACTGAGAAAGGGCTTGCCTCAGGGTGCTGCCTACTGGGGCTGACAGGACTCGCTGATGCAAATTTTCCAATTAAGTCCAAAAAAGAGTGCTTGTGCTTAGAGAAGTTTACTTAGAGAAGTGTCAGACTGATAGGTATAGTATGACTATGCAGTTAGAATAATGCGGGCTCTAACGAAGAGGGGTGCCTCTCCAGCGCCAGAGGGAGAGAACGAGCCCTTACACGCTGCTTGGTTTCTGCAGTGTGTCCTAAGCCCTTTCACAGCGTTTTTATCTGTCCCCAGAACAATAAAGACTCTGAGTGAGATTGGTTTCTACATTGCTCATGAAACAAAAGCACTTGAAATTTATGTTGTTGTGCTTTGGGGAAATCTTGAAATTTTATTTTGCACACGAAAGCAGCACACCCTGAGCGAGCCGTGGCGCTGGGTCTCTAAGGCTGGCTGCAGGCACGGGGGAGGCTTCTGCCTGGGGAGACACAGTCAGTCATGGCAGGGGCTCTGGTCCCTGGGGGAGAGGTTAGAGCTGCTTAGTCCTTTCTCCCCTGGACCCATTTTTTTAAGAAATTCCTAATTCCATCAGAAGCACTCTTACTGCTGTGCTTGGAAGGATATTGGAAAAATAACTTTTATGCATCAGGTTCCTGCATTCATGTAAGACTAATCTCGGGAAATACAAGCCCAAGAAGATTACTGTCTTCTAGTTCTGATGTTGGGTGGTAAAAAAGTAATATGTTTTGCATCCAGAAATAATTTAAAGCTATGTCTGAAAAAGCTAACCAATAATTGGATCTTGTTATTGCCGTCATGGTTGCTGGCATGCTGTTTACTGTTCTGCTTGTCGGTAGACACAACTAAAAGAAGCTGCATTTTAGATTTGGTGTCTTGATCTTTATCTTAGAAGCTTTTGTACTTTAGAAGCTGTTGGAGAAGGATATAAAACTTTAGGCTAAGTTTTCTCTGATTTAGAAGAACCGTTTGTGCAGTTCAGTGTATAGGGATATTCTCTTTGGCCATCCCCTATTCAGGCTGTATTCATCCAAAGTATGTAAGAAAAAAAAAAAAATACCAGTGCAATCTAATTAAAAAGTAATCTCTTGCCTCAGATGTTATATTGATTTGCACTTATAACTGGGGTTGTTTTCCAAACGCTTGCACATTTTCAGATGACCAGAGAGCTGCTCTTATGCTGCAATCTATGCCTCTTCTTTCTATACATATGAATAAATTATATGAAGAGGTCAGCCTGAAAACTGAAGTTGCTTGATACAGAGTAGTATTTTTATATGCCACAATCACTGCAAGAGCATAGCACAAGCGTAGGAATTGTCAAGTATGCTGAACATCCCAAAGGCCCGAGAATTGTTTGAATTCTTTGGGCGCTGGTTCCGTTTGCTAAAAAAAAAAAGCTTATAGTTAGTTTATCATAGTTGATTGGTCTTCAGCTGTGTTGAACTCTGATTTTACACAAATTCAGAAATCCCTTAAATACTTTTAGGAAAAGTTTATTGCCTCTGCCATAATGTGATGGTGGCTGTGCAAACAGCAGCTCTTCGGATGGCAATAATGAAATTATACTAGGGGTGGAAGTTACGGATTATATATAAAACTCCTATGTAGCTGCAGTGCTGTTGCTGACAAATATTTTAAAGAAGTCAAATCTGTAACATGAGGGAAGGTAAATAAAGCATCTGTGTACATTTCTAGCCATCGTTTGTACCTTGATCTAGTCTTCTCTTTAATTTTTCTTTTTGTTTTGTTTTGTTTTGGTTTTTTTTTTTTGTTTTAAGCTGATAATGAGGACGTTCCATGTAGTGATCTAAGGACTTCCCTGCAGAGAAACCAGCCCTGTTACAGTCAAAGTAATTAACATCATGTCTTCCCTGCCAAGCTAAATTGGGGGGGAAAAAAAAAAAAAAAAAAAAAAAAAAGCATCTATGTAATGTTTTTCTACTGGGGTGTGAAGATTCAGATAATCTGCACAGCCTGTTAGTGGGAATACTTATCACCTGTGATGACTTTGAGAGACAGATCCATAGCTTGACAGAGGACCAGGCTGTAAGCAGTTACAAATGCTCTGGATTTTGTATGTCTTTTGTTTTAGGATAGTGCCCCTTGTCCTTGGGAGAAGAGGGCTGTGACTGGGACAGCGGCTCAGTGATTTGTAAGCCTTGCTCAAACTGCTTCTGTGACAATTCTCTTGGGTTAGAATTGACATCTTACCCAGGTGTACGGCGTAAGATTTTCTTCAAAAGGACTAATGTCCTGCAACAGTTTCCTGGTTGAGCTGCCACCTACTTGCTCATATGCAGAAGACCCATCTGATGACTTGTAGTTCCTGAGGCCTCACAACATCTTTCTACTGAAAAGCTTCTGCACTTGGTCACATCTTCCTTTTTGGTTCTTCATTTTATTATTTTGCTTTAACTATGTTGAGCTTTTTTGCTTGCCTTTTTTTTTTTTTCCCTCCCCCTCAAAATGTATACATGTGCATAGATTTTTGTGTTTTTAACAGATGTTTGTAGCTTACAGACAGACATTGCTGCCTTGTTCTAATAACAAGACTACCTCCAGACCTTCTTACACGAAGCCTCATCCTGCATGCGTGGTTGGAGAATAGGCCATAAGACAAACAGTGGGGCAGGAGCAGGGAATACCTGATATGAGACTGACATCTAAATGCTGGTGGGATGTAGCTTTCTAGCAGCTTTGCATTGTTAGAATTTCAGCGATTGTGCGTGCAGCCACTGAGAAACCTCAAGCCCCTTAACAGTGCTGCTTTGATCTCTGCTTAACTAACTGTTGACACAAACAGAACTTTATACGCATTAAAACAATTGTACTTACAAGTTTGGTTTTGCTGAAATGGGGCTTGCTTTCCCAGGTAGTAGTTGGCTCCAGTATGAAATTATACAGATACCTTATTAACTGTCTGGCTAGCATAGTGGGATATGGGGTATATTTTAAATATACAAAGAATTCTAACATTTATTGCATCCCGTCATTGTCAGTAGCGTAAGTGTAAGAGGCATCTATGAATAACACATCTGGATGCCTCATACAGGCAGACTAGTATAAATACTGAAGCATAAGCAATACGTGTTCTTGATTAAAGCTCTATTTAGAGACCAACAGTGTGCCCAATAACTGAGCAGTTAAAACTGGCACTGGGGAAAGCAGTAGGCCATTCCACACTTCAATCACACTCTAGAAAAAAAATTCCTTTCACTGGTACTGAATTTTCCACCTAGGTGGGAAAAACTGAAGCCCTAAAAACATGTTTTTAGTCTCACTACCCCCAAACAGGACACTGAGCTTGCAAATGTGCCAACAGATGTAGAGGCAGCAACTATGGTCTGGAGAGTTTTGTTAGCCCAGCTGAATCACAACCGCAGAACACTCCCAGAGGTGAGAACAGCTGCAAGAATGAACTTAAACACTTCCATCTAACTGGTTGTCTGGATGAATGATATCTGCCTATACTACGTGTGCATAGAAACTATAGTTGAACTAGTTTTCCATAGTGCAGTAACAAGGACTAAACTCAATGGCGTGTTCCACCTCCTTTCCTCCATTAAGTTTCTTGCTTTGGAATTAACTTCTACTTTCGGTAATATTTATATGAAAACTTGTAAAAATCAAAGATATTTCTTTGCACTTCAGGAATTACTCTGGTTTGTGATTATGACTGATTGCCTAGTCCCTATGAGAGCTTTCTGAGGACTGGCTGATCTCACGCATAAGCATTTTACCCTCATTGCTGAGAGTTTTGCTGCAACTTCAGTTCTGTGTTCATTCTTAGTCGATATTAAAAATAGACTCTGAGTTCATGATGCTGAATATGCTGTAGATAAAAACTGAAACTTGAAGAAGCTGATGTAGATATCATATGCTTGAGATTCCTTATATAGTATTGTTGAGAAAATGTGTTAAACCATGCCATGACTTAAACTAGGTAAAATTCCTGTGGTGTGAAAGGTCCCAGGCTACACTGCTCTGCTTTCTCTGCTTTGTGTTGAATCCACCCAAGTGGTGATAAAAGTTCCTGATAGACAAGAATCTTCTCAAAGCACTTCCTCATTCCTTTCAACATATTTTCTTTATTTGAATTAGGTAAGGAAAAGTCACTCAAGAGGAAGTCGGCTGCTCTTTTCGACAAGTACAAAGAGAGTGACAATTTTCAAGTTTTCATTGGAGAAATGTAATGGAAGCATTGAGTCAGCTTGGGGAGGTGGGGAGGAAGGAAGCAAGAACAAGTATCTTGGCCATTATTTCTTTATCCGGGGAGACAAAAGTCTAGAGAAACTTATCCTTTTTTTATACTGCTGAAAAGGTAATGTTACAAAAATACCCTTCCCCTAACTATTATATCAATCAGTCTTTCTAGTATGAAAGTGTATTAACTTTGTTATATATTAGTTCACATTATACACTGCAAGGTAATGAGGTAGTGGAATTTTACTGGAGACTTTGGTATTGTTCGTGCTCAAGGGAAACAAGCGAAAGGATGGCCTGGCCCCGGAAATAAGGACTTTGTTTCTCAGAATCTTAGAGCTCTCCATGAAGGAAAAAGATATGCCTGGACAACCAAGATAATGCTGGCATCCTAGGCCCTTTAATGCATCTTTGAAGCCCTTCCAGTGTTGCCTGGCACCATAGGTAAGTATCTATAACAAGACTGACTCCAGGCACATCTAGATCAATAGACAAGCAGCAAGAATGCTGCAGAAATATAGTTGCTTTTGCACAAAAGGAAAAGAACGGAAAAAGAAAGCTAGTCTATTGGCAGCAGCATTGAGTAACAGCCCTAGATCAAGGGAACAAGGGTGTGGAGATGTCCAAGCTGGGGCAGAGGAGAAAATTTTCAAAGTAATGGGTCTCAAGGAACTGGAGATTGCTGTAATTATTGTGGACAACAAGGCCATTGGAAATGGGAGTGCTTGGTATGATGGAAAGAAAAAAAGGACCTGTGAATCCTCTGGTGCAAGCTTTCCCTGCTCTGTGCAACAGGGGCAGCTACGTTTGACCCAGGATTGACAGTCAGCGGGGACCTATTGTGCAGCCTCCAAATACGAAACGTTTTTCCCTTCTTATGAAAATTCAGTCTTAAACCTTTTGATTAATGAACATAATTACGTCTGTTTAATACATACAAGGGATACTTTTTCTATCTTAAATCAGTATACCTATTCATCTGGACTTTGAAGATCTTTTTGCATTTACCTGGGGAGAGAGACAGCGAACATGGACAAAGCTCCCTCAGGGATCTGTTGCATCCTCGGCTATTTTTCCAGAATTCTAATAGAAGTTTTACAGGATGTTGTGCTTAAAAAAAAATAAATGGATCTGGTTTTGACACAATATGTGGATGAGTTGTTAGTAGCCATGGAATCTTGTCTAGCTGACACGTGTACCTGACGTTAAGCAATTAGTAAGCTGAACGCTGCACCTGGGGAAGGAACACCACACCACAATGCAGTAATAACCCGTGAAGTTGAAAAGAAACAAAACCAACCAACCCGCAAGAACACTCGAATGGATGTGCCATTTCCAAATCCTGATCCTGAACTGTGTGTAGGCAGGTCCTCACATTATCTGAACAGTAACCAGGTCACAGGTTATTTAGTAACTGCTGAAGATAAGGTAGGGGAAGCTTCACCACTGGGTCTGAAGCTGAGTGCGCAAGCAGCAGAATCGATTCTGCTAACAAAGAGTTGCCAGCTGTCCAAAGAAAAGATTTATAAATATACTGATTCTCTGTATTTGGAGTCTGTCACACCACTGGACAGCTAGGCAAGCAGTGAGGGTTTGTAACTTCTAGTGGGAGTAAATGCTGAACTGTTAAAAGCTATACCATTGCCAAAGAAACCAGCTGTCGTTCATCAGCCAGCCCGTACTGGCGAAAGGACAAAAGAAGAAATAGGAAATGATCTACAGCAGTTGCACTGTGATTAGTCGGTGCTAGTGTGGGTGTTTGTGATCAGTCAAATCATGTTGTACCTGAACGCTTTAAAGGTAAAAGAGCCCTATGTAGAACCACATTCAAGGTGCCTGAATTTGGCTGGGCCACCTCATGCACGTAAGTATTTACTCCTCCCTGCTGGGCTGGCATGGGCCAGTTGTGAGTTTTCCTAACAGTATACAGTTTAGATTTTGTAGAACAAATGAAAAACTTCAGTTCATAGGAACTTCAAATGCTTGTTTTTAACTTTATGAAGCAGAAATACTTGCCTTTCTAAGCTTCTTGAGAGGCCGTGGGAGTTTATGCTTGTGTTGAATTCCATTACTGACAGCATTCTTGCATTAGCAGTGTAGGCAGTAGTGAAGTATATGACAAAATCATCATTAATATTTTGAATTAACTTCAGAAGATGACCATAAGCAAAGTCTTGGTCATCTCTCGTAACTTAATATCAATTAAGAACTCTTTCCCTGTCTCTGGGCAATGCATATTCTGCATTAAGCACAAGGGACTGTGACTGAAAAATTGAAGTGCAGCTCTTTAGACATTTATTCAATGCATGTCTGTTTCAAAGTGGGGTGGGCTGTTTCTAATAGAATATCAAGAATATGCAACAATATTTTATGTAGATTGCTTTATTTCATAAATTTTGCATTTATGTAACTGCCTGGAAAAAGTATTTTTTATAACCTCGTACAACTTGATGTCACTACACAGTGCTGCTTGTTTTTATTAATTCATTTCCAGATTGTAGTGACTGATTTCCCTCAGATATCAAGCGGAATTCAGTGCGGCACAACCTCCTGCATCAGTGCTCCAAAATTACGGAATGGTTGCTGTCAGCCCTAGCTGCCTAGAAACTACAGAACTGTGTGTTACTCCTGGTGCGCTTGATCTCATTTCAGTTTTCCTCCGCTGCTGAAGCCTGAAATCTATTTGTTCTTTAGCATTTTATTGGTGCGCTGGTAAACAAAAATGTATGAGAAATACTCAGTAATGTATATTTGTATACTTTGGAGTTGTTAAAGAGTAGTTGTAGTAGGAAGCTGTTTGTGCGAGGGGAAATATGTATGCTGGGAAATAACTGTTTTCACTTCCAAGTCAAAAGGGCATGAAAACTTCACTGACTCATTTTACTGCAGGTTTTAAAAACCCAGACTGTTTGCTTTTTACTTCATGTGTGAATTGATGCGTGTTCTGGAATTGGAGTGAAATAGTTAACATGCTGCATTCCACAGAAACACCTTCTGTGACTTTATTGCAGACTAGGTAACGCGTTTTCATAGGTAGGTCTCGCTTTGCTGGAGAATTCCTCTGTGAGAATGAAGTAATTATTATCTGCTATCACTTTCTTCACTGGGATTGTGACCTTGGGTACCAAATTGCTTGGTTATGTGTTCAGGTAGTGTTGGGGAACGTGGGCGTCTTTGAGTTATTGGTAGAAGTGAGTCAGGAGGAAAAGATACATAGTTAAGCACAGATTGAAATAACCTTTTTTTTTTTTTTTTTTTTTCCTGATGGAAAGAAACAAATATAGGTTATCTGGCCACCCAACCTTTGACAACTAGTTTAGGATTAAATCTCTTGCTTATGTTGGTGATCATAGCTCTAAATTTCTGTATCTGCTATGACCAGAGGAAACTCCTCTGTTCGACAGCCATCTGGACCTGCTGATTCTAAAACTTCCAAATCATGACGACTCTAAAATCATCCCCTCTCCAGCACTGAACATAGAGATTACTGTTCTCAGTCTGGTTCCAGTCCTGCTAGACTCGTATTTTGCTTCAGATAATCATGGTAAGAAGAAACCACGTGCACATAAGATTGCCTGTAGGATGACCACTAAAGAATCGCCTCCCTTGCCCCTGAAGGAACGTGTGTACTGTCTCCTTCAGTGTCATTGCAGAGGTGCTTAGGATGGTTCTTGGAACCCTGTTCTAGTGGGATTTAGTCCTTTCTCTGTGACGATATTCCAGAGGAAGCAAAGCTGTTCTGCTTTCAACATGAAAGGCAGCATATTTTGAATTACAGAACTTTGTGGTATACTATTCATGGGTTATTAGAACTTCTGCTTCATGAGATTCTATTACCTTGCTTGCCTTCCAGCAGATTTTGAAGAGAACCAAGTATTTTGTTCAGAAAGATCGGCTTCCACTCGTTTTAGAGACTTCAACTGTCTCCAGCTGTCTTTGTGTTTGCTTTAGCAAATCTTCTGGGGCTAATGAGCAATTAGAAATTCATTAAACCTGGAGAAGTATCAGGTCACATGAGCTGCTGCTATTCAAACCTAGCTGAGCAGCAGTTCTGCTGAGTTGGGTGGGGAAATGGATACACCGACTACCTGTGCCTGCTGCTTTATAGGCTGTCACACGTGAGGCATTGTCCCAGCTACGGACCCTTGTGGCAGAGTCCTTAAATCCGTGTGGGTGCTACAGGCGGTGTACGGGGAAATGTCCAGCCTGCCAGCGGCAGGGTAGCCGTGCTTCTGGAATCCCGTCTGCCCAATTGAGCCCCTGTTAGAAAGGCCTTCAGCGTGAAACAAAGGGTCCCCCTATATTCTGAAGTGAACGCTTTTAAGAAACTTGGATTATTTTGAAAATATTCAACTGGAATAGTTTTCTCACTGAAGGCATTAAAAATAAAAAGCTCTTCACACTGCACGCGCAGTCTCTTGTGGGATATCTTCTATGACAGTTCTTGGACAAGATCCTGTACCATATACTGTTTTTCAAAAAACTGTAGACTTCTAGTCTGTGCAGCTGTTTCAATTGTTTTGGTTTTTTTTCCACCATGCCCAGAGGGAACGTTTGAAATACTTTGTCTTTACCTGTGAATAATGTGATAAATCACTAGCGTGTGTGGATAAACACTGAACAATAACGGACTCTATGCAGAATCACTGAAAACCTTCTGAACCATGCTGCTACTTTAATATGTCAATATTAAAAAAAAAAAATAATATGAGAAACCCTACTGTCCAGTTATCCCTTTTTCTTTTAAAACTGCTACTCTTGGTCTTCTGATGGCTTCGGTCCACTCTGAGACCTCTGTGGTTTGTTTGTTTTTTGTTGGTTTGGTTTTTTTTTTTTCAATAATTGTGGCTTTAGGTTTTCTGACTTAATACGGAACAGATTAGTTAAGTTTTGGAAGAATTAAGAGGAAGGGAGGGAATAATAGCACACTTGCTGTCATTCCTAATATGAATGTGACTTGATTTTGGCATCCTTACGATGCTGAGAAGTGTACTCATACCCATGAGTTGTTTCTTCATGGGGCAACTTGGCATTTTGTTTTTCTGAAATAAATTGTACTTGTTCTACCAAATAATATAGAAGAGAATATAAACAATTTTGACTGAATTTTAGTACATGTAGAACATCAAGGAATTCAAAGAATTATCAATTTTTCCATTGTAGGCTACCTGCCACATTTCTTCTACCTGTTTGATATGGATAATTGTAACAGTAGGGCTTTTACCTTAAGCATGCTCTTCCCTCTTTGTGACAGACGGCAAAGCAAGAATGTGATTTTGGAAGATCGTGTACAGGCATGCTTAATTCTCTGGAAATCTTGACCGACCGTGGCATTGTTGTATGTGTAGACTGGAGATTCTGTAGCAGCTCCAGATGTTTCATACGTTAGCAGATGCTCTCTTGTGTACTTAGTGCCAAGCAGAGTCTTCAAATCCATGGTGCCTTTTCACATCACATGGTATTACATTTGTTTTATGGAATGGGTTATAAATTTCTTTATTCAATGTGATACATAATTTCATATGAAAATGTATCACATTTGGGTAATCCAAATGATGGCACGTCATACTTTCGACAGTTGAGGTTCTGGCACATTCATGGAAATGGGAAGGACTTGCGGTATGACTCTTTCCCTAGAGGGATGCTCTCACTTCTGTATCATAATCTCTTCAGGCTTCTATTGACAAACTCGCTAAGGTTAAGAGGGTTATATTTCACCTGAGCTACCAGTTTGCAGCTTCACACAGATAGTTCTTTGCCAGTTTTTGCAAATGTGGGGGGCTGCCTGTGTGAGGTGATAGGGACGTTCCTCCAGGTGGGCTCCTCTGACCTAATCTTTCAGTGGATACGCCTCAGATCTCGACCTCTGCGGTGTGACTAGGCTGTGCCATTCAACCCAGTCTGCGTAAACCCAGGGAACTAACAATTGAGCCCTGGAGGCCAAAACGGGACTGAAACTAGCCCGTTCTAATATAAATGGGTGACAGGCTGAGATAGAGAATTATTTCAAGGGCTGGATTCTTGACACGCAAAGCCTCGCTGGCAGCTTTAGGTATTAACATATTTGTCTACAACAAATTATGCATGGTCTCTTGATGGTCATCAGATAATCTTTACTGATGTAAGTCAGAAGCTTAGTCACTGACATGCTGTCACCTTGATAAATATGCTTAGAAGCATCTAAGCAAAACATGATGGAATCTGTCACTTTTTAAATCATTTGTTCATATTGGTTAAATAGCAATAGGTGGCATAATTCTGTTCAATGTGGTAGCAGAACTTTGTCAGTTTAACAGGCCACAAGCCCGACAATCCCTTAAATCGGAGTTTCTAGACACCACGTTTCTATATTTGGTCACTTACCCACTGTCTTTTTGTTTCCAAAATCTGAATAAAATGTACCACTCAGTTTTCAAAACAGGTAGTGGAAACAACATGTGTATAAAATTGTCTCTTAATTTTGTGATGAGTTACATATCAAAGTTGTGTTTCCTCCCTGGTGTCTTGTCCCACTGTATTGCAGAAGCTGTCTTTTCGTCTGGGCGCAGTATTTGGAACATAAGCCAATGGATCAGGTCGGATCAAGTATCTATAAAAAGAAATTATAACTCTTATTAAAAAGGCTTGGTGCGAGCAAGGATAAAATAAGCGCATACAGTTGTAACATTGAAAAGATCTGAGGAAGACTTAGAGACTTGTTTTGAAGGTGCTTAGTCTAGTCCCTGTTGGGTAACATCACTCCAGATGTCAATAGTAAAGCTTTTCACGTTTTGTCTGCCTCGACATCACCTGTATGCACTAAGGCACAGCTAAACCTTAATTTTGGCCGACAGCGCCTTTGCCAATATCTCTGCATTTCTTTATGCACCTCCTTTATTCATTATGCCTTAAAGAAGGGACAAGCAGTCTACAGAGTGATTTCTAAAAGAATTTTGTGAGAAAGCAATGGATAATTCTTGTCACTGCGCTCAATAAATAACAAGCCTGATGTTGATAATCTCGGTGTAGGCTGACAGTCTAGAGGTGGACAGTTACTCTAACAATTTCTAGTAGATCCAAATATTTGAGGGAAATGCCTCATGAGTTTGAATCTCAGTTTGAGATGTTTAAAATAACTGCTTTTCTTATGATAAGGATGGAAGAGCTTCCCACTAATTTGCAAGTGTCACTTCTGCCCTGTTTTGTCAGCTGTCCCAAGTGACAACCTATGTGACCTGAGACAGCTTTTGGTACTGGTGCGGCAGCAGCTTTGTGCTGCTGCAGAACCAGCATTTCAGCGTTCTGAACCATCCATCAGTGCTTCCCACTGCCACCGTGCTCCTAAAGAGGAGACAGACAAGTAGATTCAGTCCCAGCATCTTAAACTTGTCTGAAGATGGGCAGTACTGTTGAAGCCACTTGAAATTTTATTTCAAATCCTGGTTTTGACTCTTCTTTCTTTTGGCGGGGGGGCGGGGAACCACCACCAACAATAAAAACCAAAACAAAACCAAACCCCCAACAGGGGCAGGAAAATGAAATGTGAATGAACCCTTTCTCTCCTATCCTCAGAAACCTTGGTGCCACGTGTCTGTCCATCTCCTCATCAGCCAAATGAAAATATTTAAGTATCTGAATAGAGATCTGGTGCCTGCTGTGTGGTGCTTACAGAGCCTTGCTCTACTAGTTAGCAGTGGCCCTGAAGAAAGTTTCTGTTTCTACAGGCCATGAGCTCCCACATTCAGCATTAAGGAGTATGTTTTGCCACAGACTGAATTAAAACACCCTCAAAAATTCTTCAATAAAATGCAAAATGGAAACCCCTGATGAACTGAACTGTTCTGTAAGCGCATGAGCAACCACTGTCACATGTCCCACAGAACTGCTGCGTGTTTTCAGCTTGCTTAGGAACAGGCTGCTCCTGCCCTCAAAGCACGGGCTTCCCAGGCTGGGGGCTTTGTCATGGATGCCCGAGGAAGAGTCGCCTGATGGCCATGATTTGGAAACACTACCTGCCTCTGTTACTTTCTTAATGTTTATCCTTCTGTCAGGGCTACAGTAGAATAGCAGCATTTTCTCTCTCTCATAGTTTGTTGCTACAAATACCCTGAACTCACTGGTGTAAGGAAACACTTGACTTAAATAGGGGATTAAAAATATCTACTCACACTGTTCCTATCTAGATCGTGTTCTCATGGTATCGGTTTGTTTAACATCACACTTATTGCCCTCTATAACAGCTGATATTTCTGTTTATTCCAGTACAACCTTTTTATTTTGCGGATCCAGAAACTGACAAGTAGTGGAAGAGTCTGCTCTATTCTGTTCATCAAATCCAAATGAAGCCTATTTAAACGCAGGAAAAACACTCTTACTTTTCTTGCTTTATTTTTTTTAATAGATTTTTTAGATTTGGGGGGAATATTCAGGTGCTTCTGTATTTATTTTTTTCAGAGTAAACTAAACAAATTACTTGTACCTGACATACGTAATTCACAGGTTCTACATGACACATAGTTCTGCAGTAAGTAAATCACAGCATCCCCTAGGTAAAAATGAACAAGATTTTTATAGTGATAAAAACTGATAAAATTTTAAGAAGCCTGAATATATGATAAACAACTGCTAGAGCCTTGAGGGTTTATAACTGGCCTCATGTCACAGCTGCCCAATCTCCATGGTCCCCTTCCTCCCTTAGGCATGTCTGGAACTGTACTGCATACGCAAGTCCTAGGTGCGATCTTTGGATGTCACTGCAGATTGCTGAAATTTGGAACTTGTAACTGCAACTCTCAGTACTGAAACTGCAACTCTGAATTTGATGTTTTTATAGGGCATCATCAACACCAACCCCAGAGCAAATAACAGCGTAAATCTCCAGGAAAAAAACAAACAAACAAACAAAAAAAAAAAAAGCAAAACAAAACAAAACACAACATGTCAACAAAAAGCCAGCAGCGGGGTTTTGAGGTTGTCGTTTTTGTGTGTGTGGTTTGTTGTTGTGAGGGTTTTGGTTTTTTTTGTTGTTGTTGGTCGGTTGTTGTTTTTTTTTAATGAGGAGAGGGTTAGCGCTAGCAACAGAATGTATTCTACTAATTCTGGAATGAAAGGGAACAAGAAGTGTTACTGCAAGATCCATTTGCAAGTACTAAACTCTGAGAGAGAAGAACATCAGGCTCTGCTGAGAGTCAGGCTGTTAAAACGTTTTGGTACAAAAATCTCATGGCTATAGAATGAAAACACTATTATGCAGTACCTGCTTCCTAAGGCATATAGGCTAGATGAAATGTGGAGTTATTGAGGCAAAGTCTGAACATACTACCAGAAATGTAAGTGCTTTTATTTTACTTGTTCAATAAAAACAGTGAGATCATTGTCCTTTCAAGCTCCATCAGGTCAAGATACTAAACAATAGCTTGCAAAGCTAATGCAAAGACTAACAAGAAAGCTTTCTGAGCAACCGCAGTTGCAAATGCTACTTTGGGTGCAACCTATCTCTAAAAGCTGAGAAAGTTTCCTCATATGCTGGTTCAGGGTTGTATGTTACCCGATGTACCCACACGAAGTTACAAATGTAATAGGATCATAGCGAATGCAAAAGACTTAAAGTTCTACAAGCATGGGAAACCAGAGAATGAAGGTTGCACCTACAGGACTTAAAGTGAATATGCGTTTTGGCTTCTGTCATAGATACGCACAGAAAGATGTGGTTTGGATAACAATAAGCCACGTTGGCATAAAAGTGCAGCTAACAAGTGTGATGAAAGAGTAACCAGCAAAACCATATTGAGAACAGGAGGGGGAAAAAAATAGAGGATGACTGGCCTTCCAGCCTGCCAGCAGGAAGGACAAATAGAAAAAGCTTTTTATATGCTCTGGGTGGGATTTCTGACAAAGAGAACTGTGTAAGGAGAACAACCTCTTCTTCCTTGCCTCTCTGCTAACACTCCCCCATCGCATAACGGTGAACTGGCTGCCTAGTCAAGAGAACCAGAACCAGATAATGATCTGGGTTATTGAGGCAGTAACTGCTACCCAGATGCAAGCATTCTGTTCCCTGTGTCAGGTTTAAAAAAAAAGAAAAAGTCTGAGCTGAAGCTGCGACACAGGCCCACCCAGCAAGTATCAGGAAATGAGCACACGTCAAGCTGGGTACCAGTACGGGCATCTACAGGCCGAATATGTGTAGGCAGCACACTACGAATTCAGTGCCACTACAAAATTTTGCGATATTGGATTGCTGAGTACCTTTGTTTTTGCAAAGAAAGAAAAATAGAATGCAGGATAGCTAGTCCACCTAGATAGACTAGGTAACAGTATGTGAATTTACAGGTTAAATATTAGCGGGCATCATATTGTGGAATTCTGTAACGACAAAAATAGTATTCCAAATAATTTCAACAAGTTTTATGATAATTGCATTTGCTGTTTGATACAGTTAATACCACGGTGTGTTTTTCATATACTACAGTGCTACAAAGCACTTTGGTGATTTTGTTTTAATATCAGGAGGGCTAATAGTTCAGCCTTCCTCCCGCTCCTCCTGAGCGAGCAGCGCGGTGGGGCAGCACCGATGTGCGGGACCCGCACAGCCGGGCTATGTGGTTTCTTCCCCATGGAGCAGAGGGGGCATGGCGGTGTAGCCAGGCAGAGGCAGGAGGGGTTAGACACGGAAATGTCTCAGGACCTAACACAGCAATTGCATCGGACTTGAGCGTGAGACAATGCCAAATAGTTATCTAAAATTCTTGACTTCCAAAACTTTCTTGATGGTTCAAATTTGTGCTCACTTTCTCCTCTTCTTTTTTTCATGTAGTCTGCAAAATTCCTGGTAAGCAAGTGAAAAAATTTCCATGTTAAGTTCCTGCCATTTGTATTTGGATTATCTTAAGCATGAATATCACATGATATTCAGGGGAAGACTGCTATTTGCTTTAATGATCTTTGAATCCATGTAATAAAATTCCATTTGAAAACACTGATTTTGAAGGGTTGATCTTTCTATTACGATTGGGTAGTTAAATTTAGCTTTATATTGAGCAGCAAGAATTTAATGAGAATACTAATTCTGTGAAGCTCTCCAGCAGATTTGGTTAATTATTTTCTAAATATACAGAGTAAGAGGAGGATGAAGAAGTCATCACAGTATTTTTTTTTTTTCCCAGGTGCATGGGAAAGTTAGGGGTTCTTTTCCAGCAGAAAAATAATAAAATAAATCCAGGCAGGAAGTGCAAACAAGAAATTTTGCAGGTTTTCTGAGGTTTTTGTTTGTTTGTTTGTTTGTTTGTTTTTTCTTTTTTTTGGTGCTTTAACTTACACTATGTCATTCAGCTCTAATCTTGTATCTGGAGAAGGATTGATCAGGATGTAAGAAAGGTTGTTCTGATGATCATTCATTTCATCTATAGGACAAAAAAAAAAAACAACATACCAAATTAATTATATTTATAAACAAATTGTGAAGAGTGTGATTTCTGGCAAACTAATTTGATAAAATATCATCTTTGGTTCATAGGGCTGTCAAAAAGTGTCAGGTGCCAAAGTGATTTCAAGTAAGTTTAGCAACTTCTTTTTGACTGTACTTGAATCAGAAATATCTGACATAGTATCTTTTGATTTATCAGCTTTCATAATACCCTGTTTTCCTTCTGAATATTCAAAAAATACTATTTTGCATTTTTTTCAGTCATAGAAATTCTGAATGCAACCCAATTTTAGTGTGATTTATCAATCTGTCGTGTGGCTTATGTTCATATGTGGGAAGTAGGGACTTCCATCCTCAGTTGGCATTGGGTTCAAGTGGTAAGCAAGGTTAAATGCAGGTGTATGGCATTCTCATCTACCTCCAGGTTTGGTCAATATAAACCTTTTTTCCTTTTCACTATTTATCTGGTAAGCATTTTCCTTCCATTTATCACCTGTCCCAATGGGTTGAAAAGTGAACGCTGTATAGATGGAAATCGGTATTTCTTCCTGGCATTTTAAACTATTTTTCTAATTGCATGTTGCAAATGAAGGCTGACAGAAAATATTATTTTTTTTTTTTAAGGTTTTTGCCTAGTCGAGTCTTGCTATACTTGCAGCTGTCACTGCAATATCTTTTGTATAGCTTTCTCCTGGTACGCTTCCTGGGGTGCTGCAGTGAGACGAGTTTTTTTAATTTGATAGAACTAGAAAGGAGAAGCATTGCTTCTGTGTTAATTTCTCTCTTCAGCATTTTAGGGAAAATTATTTGAAAGAGAACAGCCCCATTCCAATTTCAATGCAATTCCTAAATCTTTTGTTAATGAAGTATTCTTGACATACTGTCCGTAGGTTGAAAATCACTCTATTGGGTATTTTCTAGTGTGTTTCATCTTTCTACACGCTTAGATTTGCACCACCATAGGTACTTCTGTCTAGAAAGCAATTAGATAAGCTCACATAGATTCTTAGTATAGATGCAATTATACAGCCAAAATGCTGGTTTACAACACAGCTTATCCCTGTAGGGTGAAACCGATGCAAAGTATTCTAAGTCATTATACGTGCACCTGTGCCACCACGCTAACATCACGCCTCTGCTGGTGGCTTCCATGGTCAAAATCGTGCTGTGTCTCAGTTGGCTTAAATGAATTCACAGTTAATTGAATTTAAATGTGGAGGTCTTAGAGGTTATTAGGTTATCAATATAAAAAGGACACTGAAGATGTGAAATCAGCTGTGGAGATCATCCCCATACATGGAGATACATAAGCAGCTGTGATTTTTGTTTTCTTTTTTTTTTTTTTTTTTTTTTTGTCATTGCTCCCCGTAAATGCAGAGAGATAGTACTAAGGAGTGTGTTTGACTGCTGCAGGGCACTAACTGGCATGACTGTCTCCTGATAGTTTGAAAGAACAGGGAGATTTAAAAGTTTTTATTCTGTGTTTAATATGTAGTGGGAAGAGTGCAGAGTGAGCTAGCTCTGAAGGGGGGTGAAAGGCTTCTGAAATTTCTTTCTGAATGTGAGGGAGGGTGGAGAGATGGCAGTGGGGATATGACAACCCAGGTTTGCAGCTGACTGCATGTGTAAAACTGGTTTGTGCTTTTTGAGGGGTTTTGGGGTTTTTTTCAGAACGTGGGTATTCCTGGGCTTGTAAAAGTAGAAGCTTTCTTTATAATGAGGCGCATCTGTAACAAAATAGAGAAGTGATCATGCAAATTCATAAATCGGAATCAGGGCAGATAAAGGTAATCAGGTGAAGCATTTACCTATCAAGATTTTGCTATTCTGCAATTGGTATGTAATCTTCCTAAATTTAAATAATTAAATGAACAATTGCTGTTGGCTTTTAACTAGAATTTTAAAAGAAAGACAGGACTACAACAAAGTTTTCTTGTTACTAGTATAAATAGGAATCAAATTTACAAAACTGCTTTGTGGTTGATCAAATGTTATTGTGGCCTGTGTCACTCCTGGAAAATATTTAGTCCTGAATCTTCTTGCAGAGAGTCATATAGTATCCACAAAGAAAGAAGGAATAGTAATTATCCAGTTGTAGTGTGGGATAAAGATCTTGCATTTACATATCTAATTTTTAAAGATTGAGCTAAACCATAGCCATGTATTCTGTAGCAGCCTTCTCTCACAATTAAGTTGATTTTGCATCCATAGCAACAACAAGAACTACTGTTGCGTAGTACATTGCTACTGATGTCAAAAGACGTTTTGACCTTGCATTAAGAATGTGTGTAGTTAAAATGGACAAATAGGAATAGCCATTCTGCAAGAAATATACCATTTGCCTACAGTGAATGGGTAATGTGGGGATAAGTCAAATTTAAAAATAACTGTGTTGAAAAATGAAGAGTAACACTTTTGTTAAAACAGTACATTTTGGATTCTTCAAATGAAAATCGAGCATGGGAACACTGGTGCTGGTGCTTCTGAAGTAGAAAGCACTAAGCTCCAGGTTGGACCTACTATGCAGACAGATAAAACGAGATCTAGAAATTCTTGCTGTTTCTAGGAAAACCAGAACCCATAGTTCTGGGTGTTTCCACACAACACACTACAGAGCCAAGGCTGTAGAAAGACAACCCAGGCAGCCGTGGGGCATATATTAAAAAGTGTTAGCAACCCAGCATCGGCCTTGCTGGAGAAGGACTTGACAGATAAAAATGGCATCTAAAGACCTAAAGACATGCTTCATAAAAATGACTTTAACATTGGCATTAATTTTAAAAATTGCGGGGAAAATGCACTATCCTTTACATACAGACAACTCCCCACCTTGACATATGAGTGAACTTCACAACAGCTCTGTCTTCATCTATATTTCAACAAGTTTGTGGAAATATGGTGCAGTTGTTCAGTGACAGGGGAATGTTTACATATTCTGAATACACATACCATATGTGCTAAATATAAATGTGACTGGCATGCTGCCTTCTGAGCTTTCCATCTGAAAATAGGAATAGGTGGTAACAGCACTGATTAAAAACACTCTGAATTTCAGTTAAAAAAAAAAAAAAAAAAAAAAACCAAACAAAAAAAACCCCCAAAAAAACAAAACCATTAACAAAAACAATATTTTGTTTGCGGCACCCTCAGTTCTTAAAAGTAAGTCCATCTTGCATAATGCTAATGTTTTTGTTAGTTTGAAGTATTTTAGTAATCATACCGTATCCTGCTGGAGAAAGGCCCAGATGCTTCATTCTGTTTTTCACAAGTTCGGCGAGTTCCTGCCTTTCTGACCTCCTGTACAGGTTCATTCGCTGCTGGTTTATCTTCTCCGCTGTTTTAGCAGCATGCCTGGGCACTCTCCGGCTCAGCCGGCGGGCCCACTGCATGCTTTTTCGTCGTAACAAGGGATGATCAGACTGATCACTAGATGTTGAGTTACGATGATTACTACGATAACTGATCTGTTCTTTGGTGTCTTTAGTGTCTTCCCATTCTTCCACGCTGATAGAGATTTGAGACTTGAAAGGAAAATGACAAGAGAGATTAAGGGCTTTAAAAAAATGGAAGCAGATTAAGATGTTCCCTCCTCTTTTCAGCCCTGCGGTTGAACATGTGTCTTGGTTGCGATGGAGCTGAGGGGATTCAGCTGTTTGTGCTTAGCAGGTGTTCCTGCATGGGGCACCCCTTACTAGACTCTGACTTCTTATGTAAAAAGCTCGTTTATGATATAAATACATTTCTCAAGTGAAAAGCAGATAAGAGTTATTTAGTGTCTGATTCTATTTTGATTCTGAGAAAAACAACTCTAGCCTTCCGATACTGCCTTTCCTGGATCTAGGCATCTGTTCTGAATGACTTAATCCGCTTTCTTCCAAGTCTGCGTGTCTTTAGAAATTCAAATTCTGTAGCTGCTTTTCCGGTATATGTTGTGGATTCATTAACCGATAGTTCAGCTTTGGCTACGCTGTTCTGAGTACACTTTTAAGACCACAGCTGGAACATGCTGTTACCTGTGTCTCATTCCCAGGCATTTTTGACCTTCCAGCACATAGGATCTGGAATGCCTCTGTGTCTGAAAGCAGAGACATACGCAGTAGCCTTCAGTGTGATTCAGGGCACCTCTTGCAAAAAAGGTAATTAATTCCTACTCTAAAGCATAGTGATGTTGGTTTTTCACTCATATGGTAACAAAAAAAAGCTGACTTAAGAACGCAAATCTGTCCCTCTGTTGCTGTATTTTCTTCATGCCACCCAAGTATGACCAATAGTACATGCGTACAGCGGTACGGAGGTAACTCAAGTAGATGGACTGCATATGCGATTCTGACGTACCAAAAGATCATAGGAAACATAAGAAGAAAAATTTTGAAAGATAACTTCAAAATTGCTTTAATGTCTATTTTACATTTAACTAAAACTTTTAGCTTCTAGTTTCAAAACTACTTCCTTACAATCCTGAGTTACTGTTGTCACCTTTGAAACATGTCTTTTATTGACACTGAATTAGCGAAGCCCCCGCTGGTGTAAGTGCCGTCATACTGCCGAGTTACTGGTGACTGACTTCAGTGTGTTGTATGTTTAAAAGAAAAAAGTATGAAACAAAGATGCCTGAAAGTGAAGCTGGCTCAGTTTGTATGAACCCTCAAGAACAGGAAGAGTTCGCAGTACGTATGCATGAAGGGATCAGCGAATAAAGCAAATTTAACTGAAAGGCTGCTGAGGTTCTGAAGGCCTTTTCCCATTAATCTAAAATCTGAAAGGAAGATTCTGTTGACCTCATTGGTGTTGAAAATAACCTTTCTTTAAGAGGCTCACCACCCTGTCCCACGCAGAATCTGTAAGGTTCCTGGAGTCCATAAAATATTTATTTGATATGAGTAAGTCTGACACTGTGAAAAAGATATTGTTTTCCCTTTTGCACAGACTAGCTTTTATCTATGTAAAAAAACCCCAAACAAAACAATCAAAACTAATAATTTAAAAGAACATTATATATGCTTATGTTGTAGCACTTCAAGTAAAGTCGCATTTCTAATATTCTAGACTAGGCGATGCAATAAGCCTCATGCAAAGACCCACTAATTTATTGAGGCTCTTCAGATTAGTCTGCAATAGAAAGGGGTTTTTTTTTGAAAAATTACATGATTTTTGAAGTTTGTTACTGACTCGGCTGATGTTATTTTGGGTAGGGCATAAGAGAGAACCCTGAATTCCTGTGTATGGGAATGCTATTTGATTTTGTTGTTTATTATTTTAAATTGACATTTTGGTTTTGCATGTATTTTACAGTAAGGATTAATGGAGGCAAAGTACATTCCCTATAACAAGGTGCTACTTATGGATAGGAAGGGTCTATTTGGTGTCAACAGATCTGATACAAACTGAGCATAAAGCATGGTCTTGTTTTGCCGCTCCTCCTGTCTGCATCAGTAGCTTCCCTTGTCCAACTCTTCATGAAACAGCTCTCCGGTCTTGCTGGCAGTAGTATTGGGAAGGCAGAGACCAATCACCCTCGTTCTTACAGGAGGGTAAATCACATTTTTTGAGCCAGAGATTAATCAGGAGAGGCCAAGGAAAAGAACAAGTCTTTTGATTTTGCAAATCCGTAAATTCTTAGCTTGAACTTTTGAAACACCGAGATAGGTGAGTGAGAACCATAAATGAAGGTGACAAAGTTAAATATCTGCTTGGGTGACTATTCACTTTTATGGTGCCTGTTGAGAAGGGCGAGCAGAACGGCCCTTCGCTGTACGCAGGGGGGAAAAATTAAACTGTTTTAAAGACAAAGCAAAACCAAAGAAACCCAAACACTCTTTCAAAGGCAGCACAAAAGCATGCCTGCCAGTGGCAGCTGTTTAATCCACAGAAGCTAAAAGCCCAGTGCAGAGTACTTCTGTGTGTCCCCCTCTGTTTTAATCAGTCTCAAACTCTCTTTAAAAATACTTCCATAACCAGCATTCATTTATTTTGAGGTTTGGTTGCTTTAATTTCTTTTCATTTAACTTCCTTTTTGCATAGCTTCTAAACCTGCTCTGTGAGAAGCATAATGGATGATACGGTGTCACTACTACCATATGGTACTAATTGATCCTATGTTTTATGAAATTTGGTTTGGTTTTTTTTTTTTTAGATTCCTTAAAATGGAAATATGGTGAAACCTCTGGAAAATACCAAGGTGCATGTTAAGTCTTTACATAATCACTGCTACTTTTACTGGGGAAAGATCTGTATGTCACACGTTACGTGCTGAAACATTTACCTTTAATTTTTTATTATTTTTTTTTAAGGTTTTGGTTTTTTTCTTAAAGGCAAGTTCCCATCTCAAGTGTCAGACCGTGTGCCCAAGCGGATGTGATTTCTCACTTGTGCTGCTGGACGGCTGTGACCCACGGGGGTTTTTCCACTCTGGCAAGGTGCTCTAACAGGACATTGCACACCCTTCTTTAAACAGTAGCTCAGGTTGGCCAACACGAGGCAGGAAGGGGGATGTAGTCACAAACACACCCGTGTTCATATTTGAGATGGTCAGGGTGGCTGTGAGTGTGGTGGTAACAGCACTACAACACCAAACACCAATTAGCTTCTTGGATCTCTGTTCCCTTGCCTTGCTGCTTCCTGGGAGCTAAGCCAGAGTAAAATATGAAACAGTTTTAATGTGCATATTCATCTATTCTATTCTGAAGCAATGTCTTGTTTTTATCTAACTGCAAGCTTTACTTTAAAATAACTTTACTGTTCTGTATACCAATAGCTCTTAATTGTACCTAGGGTGCTAGAAATGCTTTTCTGCTCCAACAACTGTCCGAACCATTGTTAAGTACGGCCACATGTTCCTTTTATGATAAGCTTGAGGATTTTTGTCCATTAGCATTTAAAGTGTTCAGGATCAAGGCTTTCACCAGACTGTAAAGATGATCTGTTATCTTCAGAATTCAATAGGGACAGGCCCAATAGAAGCCAAATTCCACTTGGGCTTTTTTGAAAGTCAGCTTTCAGATTTTTAAGAAGATGTTTGTGTCCAGAAAAATGTTGCTTTAAGCTTTATTTACGCAAGGATGATCCATTGCATAGTACCATGTCCTGTAAGGATTTCGCTCCCAGGTTTTAACCCAGAGTACTGTTTTTGGCTGGGATAAAGTTACATTTCTTCATAGTAGTTTGTATGAGGCTATGTTTTGGGTTTGTGATGACAATGGTGCTGGTAACACAGGATGGTTCCGTTTCGGCTGGGCAGTGCTTCCAGAGAGCCAAGGGCTTTTCTGCCCCTCCCAGTGCCCTGCCGGCGAGCAGGCTGGGGGGCACAAGGAGCTGGGGAGGGACACAGCCAGGACAGCTGACCCCAACGGACCAGAGGGAGATCCCATACCACATGGTGCTGTGTGCAGCAATAAAGGCTGGGGGAAGATGAAGGAATGGGGGGACTTGTGGAGTTAACAGCATTTGTCTTCTCAAGTACGTGTGATGGAGCACCGCTGTCCTGGCGGTGGCTGAACCCCTCCCTGCCTGCCGATGGGAAGCAGTGAATGCATTCCTTGGTTTGGTTTGCTTGTGTGTGCAGCTTTTGTTTTACCTATTAAACTGTCTTTATCTCAACCCTTGAGTTTTCCCACTTTTACTCTTCCGATTCTCTCCCCCATTCCTCTGGGAGTGAGAGTGAGCGGCCGTGCGGGGCTTACTGCCTAGCGGGCTTCAACCGCGACTCCCGGAGATGGGCAGACAACAAGCAAATACTTACTTGTGGAGCCATTTCTCGTGACTGACAAAGGAAGGGGAAAAAAGAAACCAAAAGACAATTTAAACAGAAGTGAATCTAAAGAAACAAATGTGGAATGTTTAACAGGAACCACACAAAATCAGCTACACAGGCAGTAAGGAAGACTTCGTATCTTTTTCTCTTTTATGAAATGGAAATGGTTTGAGTCATAGGTGCAGGTCACTGAGAGGCAGGCTAGATTTGCTTGTTACCTACTTTCTTTTTAAAGGAATTATATTTATCTGTTAGAATGAATTGAGGGCTTCTCACTTGCACAGAACAAAAAAGGGGGTGTCAAAGGAGAAATTGTATATACAGAAATATTGGCATATTTCGTTCCTGTGGCTCAATTTAACCGTTAACTGACAGTTTCCAGGTGAGTGCAATACAAATTAAGTTTTATACCTCTGTTTAAATTCAAATTGGTATACACATTGGAGGTTGTCTGAGTTAGAAACCTTCAAAATATGGTTAGAAGTTCATAATTCCTGAGAAAAACAGCAATTTACATTTCTCTAACCTCCATTTTAAAGGTCTCATCCAACAATATTTTAAAGTTGTTTCTGGCTTAATATACTGAAAAGCTAAAATGATAGCCCAAGGTAATGTTATTTTATTAGTGAAATCAGCTGAAAATCCCTTTGACTTCTGTTGAAGTCCTTTGGCTTTGCAGAGAGATTACAGCTTCCAGCATCTCTGTATTTGAGGTTTCTACCCATAAAGGACACAGAAGCAGAGCTAAATGTTGTTCCTTTGTGTTCTGGGGAAGAGCTAGGTTAGGGACGGTCCCTCTACCCCTCTCTAGAGGGGGAAGGGTTTCACAAATACTCACCCACTAAACAAGAAACAGCTGCTGAAGTATTTAAGTGTGAAAATACCACTGGGGGTCTGCATTCACCGCCTTGAGCTTTTTAAAAAGAGTAACACATGCTTTTACTTCACCTAATAAACAAAGACAGTGCGGCAGTGCCACCCTTCCACGAGTCCAGTCCCTAACAATTTGAAAATTTAACAAGATTTCCCCACCCCGCCGTTCCCCTTCTTCCTCTACCTGATTTAACCCAAACTCTTCATGAGATTACCTGTGTACCCTGGTAGGAACTAACAGTAGAACTCCTCTGCTGGACAGTGGCTTCCAGGCTGGTTGCAGTGTCTGAATGTTTTAAGAAATTGCTTCTTTGTAAAAGATAATCAATAACTATCTTAAACTAAATCTGAGCCTGGTCTGATCAAGTATTCAAGCACTTGAGCAGCTGCATGTGTACAGGTTCCAGAGGTTCCCAACGTTATATGAAAACTGTGAGTTTAGAGTTAAGTGACTTGTGGTTCCAAACCTTGTTTTCAGAAAAACATTTGAAAGATCTTTATCAGTTAAGCTTGCCTCAGAAGACTTACTTGAGTGTGAATGCTTACCGCCCCCCCCCCCCAAAAAAAAGTTTATGTAGAAAAGATGAGTATTGCTCTTATAGTTACTCATCCACTGTACCGACGCTGTTTGCCAGTCAGCCTGTATGTCTGAAAGCATGTGAAAATGCAGAAACGAAAAAAAAAGCCAGGCCACCAAAATGCACTGTTCACAATACGTTACATGCTCACAGTTCAACTGTTCCAGATTCTCTTTTTTGGACCTGAGGTTAAATAGCCAGCTGTGGATGTGAGAACAAAGCATTGCCATGAATTTAATCTTACTTATCCTTATTTAATGAACTCTTAAAATTTGGCATGTCCTCTGTTTTGTTAAAAGCTATAACAAACTTTTTTTTCATATTAGCAGTGATGCTGCCTGTATTCTTCTCCAAGGAATGATTTTGATGGCTTATGTTAATGCCCCTCTATTTAAAAAAATCAGCTGATGTTATTGCAGTGGCGGGGTCCCCTGGCTAAGCTGTAAAAGCCACCTGTAGAGGTATTGGTGGTTCACAGAGAGACACTAGTGAATTTGGTGGAATCTTGCACAGCTTTTTGTAACCCTTATTTTCAAATTAACTTTAACTGAATGTTTATACCTCTTCCAAGATAAATCTTGCAGTCAAGCATTACATGGCTTAATGTTTTATAACATTTATCTGAAATATGGAAGAGAAAATACAACTCGTGTGTCTTGGAAATCAGTAAACTGTGTCTGAGTATTTCAGAAGAAAGAAGTTGTTCACTGTTGCATTTTAGAGCTGCATTTGAGCCACGTGCCATAATGAGAAGGCAGTACTAATGGTCACATACGCAAATGACTTATACATGACAAATAAAATCTGCACAAAGAAAAAAATGTATGTTAAACAGTCAGGAAAAAGTATTGTTGTCATTCCTTATATCGATATAGGGAGAAACGTATACATTTATATGGCAGACACATAAATACACACATACAAAAAATTACCACTGTTTGGCAGCTGAATTTAAAGAAATCCCCCAATACTGTTAATAACATTCATTTGCTCTCTTGTTGCTCATTTCTACTTAGAAAGTCATGTGAATACTGAAAGGACACCTGTTTTGAAATATAGCGTTGACATTCTTGTCTCGTCTGATACAGGACCTGGTCGTTCAGCTGGTTATGGGTACTGCCATTAGCCACCGCGCGCAAGTTCAGGTTAGAGCTCTGTCCTGGCCCGTCCTACCTGAGCTGCCTCCCGTTCCCAGCCAGTTCTCTCTGGGCCAGCACAGGAATGAAAGTCAGTATGTGAGACTGGCTCTGGGTATTCAGGAAGTCTGGGGCTGGGCGTGAGCCCTGAGTTAACGTGACCCCACGTGTCAGCAGAGGGAGACCTTCAGTGAGTCGTTGGAATTCTGTGCATTTGCAGATAGGGCATTCACGATATTCTTTAAATAAGTGGTTCCCATTCTTATGAGGACCAAAGAACGTTGTATACGCTGTAATCAAATCCAAAGAAAAGTGTGATAAAGTGACGTACCTCAGATGTTGTAAGCTTTTGGGATTCTGTCCTATAGACTCCAATTGGGATGTCTCCTGTAGAAGAACAAAGTTTCTGATACAGTCTGGCATATGTCCTAATCCACAGATCCTCTTCTGTAATTTTCATCTGAACAAATAATAATAGGAAGGAGGACTTTTAACTCTTGAGGGCTTATCACTTGTTCACTTTGCTACTCTTGAAAAAATTTTAAAACTAAACACTAGCTGGTAATGATCATATTGTCGTATTGCACCTTTGCTCCGCAACAAATCTGGAACTTCTACTGAGCTTGCAGACACCATTTCTTTTGTTCTCTCCCTGTTTAGGAGACGTTGCAGTGCAAATGGTTGTCTTACGAAATTACTTCTGTTCTTGTTTTAAAATTACTTAAAAATTTGTATGGCATCCTTCATCCAGTGTTCATATCTGACTAAAATATAAAAGAATGAACTAAATATTGGCAGCGGTAAGAAACTGGTGATGGACAGACTGAAGAACACACCAGTATTTTGAATGCAGCCAGATAACTCCTTACTAGACTGAACATCTGGGGAGAAGGGAGTGGGGGGAAATTAATACAGTAAGCATAAATGGCATAAGAAAGTCTTAAATTAATCTCAAGTATTTCATTACTGTTACACTAGCTGTATTTCAAGATATGAGAGCTCCTCTTCAGAGATTCAACTGTCTTGCGTTCGCAGTAACAAAGTTTAATGATTGTCCAACAAATCCGTTATTAGTTTTTATTTAAACAATGTTTTTAAACCATCATTGATAACTTCCTTTTTTGAGAACAACATCCTGCAATTCTTTATAGTTCCCCAGAAAGCAACTGGTAAATAACTCAACTTCTATTGATCTGTTTACCACCTGGGGTGTGATGGGTGTGGGAGAAAACAGAAAGGTGGGTCTTATTTTTAATAAAAAAAAATTGTTATTGTTTTGGGTTTTTTAATGTGTGTGTGCGTATATGTACATATTAAAAATAGATTTAAAAATAAACTTTGCATTGGGGAATATTGACATACATAATAAGAAGATGACTTTTGAACTTTGACACTTAAACTAAAGTCATTTAATACATCTTATCTTTATGTAAAATCCAGTTCTGCGTTTTATTGTCTATGATGGAAATGGGTGTTGTGAAATAGCATTGTGTGTAAGTGCTAGCCAGGCTGTACAATACAGGTAGTGCTTCCTGGGTTTTATATACTTAATTTGTAAAATTGCTTGCTGAACTGCCAATGCTAGTTCATATAAAATGCATTTTTCCTGTGTTTTCCTATTTTCCTTTGTGCTTTATAGAATGTATTGTATTTTCCTGGGGGGAGTGAGGGGTGTTTGTTGCTATGGAAGTAATTAAAAATGGGTATGTTTTCTATCTAATTTTCTTGTCTTCTCCCCCTGATGAAAAAGGAAACGGGTCTTTCCTGGACTTTCACAAAAGGAAGGGCCGTACAAAGAAAGTAAAAGTATTTTGCAGACAGTACAGAATCTTCTCTGGTACTCTGTAATAATTTTTTTTTTTTTTTTTTTTTTTGGTAATAACTTACAGAACAAAGAAACCCAGATCCTGGGGTGGTATCAAGTCCCAGCAGGAGTCTTGTGATAGAAATCATGTAATCTTTCACAAATGACTGCAAGATTTTTAACAGGAGAGACAGAAAAGAAATAAAAAAGCTTTAATGAACAGATGAGCAGGTAACCATTAGCACCATGTGTGAATTTCAAAGAAATTGTACATCTGTGTTTACAATCAATCTCTTTATCTTTTATGTATCTTAATCACTGTAGAAATAGCTATCCCGTTCTTTGTGTTGAATCTACTTACATAGAATAAGTTTTCTTATTTGATTCTGCATATGCATGCAATGTACACACAGGATTCAAAGAGACTAAGGCATAACAAGGCACCATGAAAGCGAAGATGAAGGTAGATATAAGATCAATGGAAGTTAAGGTGTTAGCCTTATTAGGTGTGAAATTATTATAATGAACTCTTCTGTGCAAAAGAAATGCTGTCTTATGTTAGATGGGTCCGCAGTACTGAGTAGTGGGTAATACTAAGGTGAGACTGCTATTATTTTAATTCAGACAAGTCATTTGCCTTCACCAATCCATCTGTTTTTTAAGGGTTGATCTGCCTTATCTCAGGTCAGGCTTGTTGCTCTATTAACAGAAGTGTTTTGATGCTTGGTTAAAAGGTAGACATGAAGCTAAATGTAGAAGTGTAGGCTAAGACCAGGAACAGACATTAGACCAGCTAAAATCTTGAATATTTTTACTCCTTAGCAGTTGGGCTGCTGGAATCAGAGGGCCATGTGGGTGCTCTGCTAACTGTGGTAGGACAGATTGCCACCTCTCCTTAGGTGTAGTAGGGCAGCATTCAAGGCAGGCTATCAGTCCTTGTTGGAACACAACTTGCAATCAGCTCTTTTGGCTTAACGCAACTATGAAGCTAGCAAATAGGTTTTAATAAAGAAATACCTTACGAAGTTGTTAGATAAATCCTTTTGACTTATAGCACCTGAATTTGTTTAAACTCAGAAGCTAGACAGATTTGATACATAGTGATTCATCTATTTTAATTTTTGTACTGGTAATCTTCCAGTTGTGACAGGGTTAAATGCCAGTGAGCACCTTCTTGATAAGAAGACAATTTTTTGCACCCTTCACTTCCTTGTTATCTTGGAGGTAACATTTATGCCATGGAATTATCATTAGATTACTACGTGCATTCACAAGGATTTGCTAGACCAAGTTTTCATTTTTCAGTCAGTGTCCCCAAGGTAATGCAAAGGCTTTTCTTTTGGCCTAAAATAGGAAGCACCAGATGAACCCCGCTGTTTCCGTGTCATTTACTCTGTTGCTTGTATGCAAAAGAAAAAGATGTCGTACAGAAAAGGATGGGACCATGGAAAAAGAACGAAGGAACTTGTTGTCATAGTACTTGTAACTTGGAATAAGAAAGATACTTCTAGAAAATGACAGTTCACCTGAACAATAGGAATACAGAGAAAGAATGGGTAGCATTTGAGTGAGAAGGAGTGTGTAGGGGTTTTTTGTTGTTGTTTTAAACACTTTCTGGTGAATGGGTTTACTCTGTCAAGTCAATAGCATGACTGATCAAGTCTAGGAACAAATATAAAATACTGAAGTTACTTATGTGCTGGCAGGAGTTGATGATGACAGATCTGTTTCTATATAGGTATCTTAATCTGGTTTTTAAAAAAAAATTGCCATATGTGATGTTGATATTCTGGGACATGATTAAAAACATGTTTTATAAGCAAATACATTTATTTCTAAAACATCTAGAATTTGATAAATGGCTTTACATCTGTTGGCTAATCTGCTTTTGGTACCTGTCCATATACATGACTGATTTATATATTACTGACTTTTTTGAGAAAAGCTTAGCTTCAGGAATTTTTCCTATTTACATTGAATTTGCCCTCAGGGAATTTATTTGGAAGTAGAATTTAGATGAAAGAACACCTTTCATGCACCAAATTACCAAGTAAACTAATTTCCCTGAAAGAACATTTAGCATCTGAAAACAAGAGCATCCACAGCCTACCTCTAGGTATAGGCAGAGCAGGTAGCTGCTCAGGAGAGCAGACTACGTGAGTCACAGCTATGTGGCTGCTGACCCTGCGTACCGGGGTCCCTGGATGGCAGCTGCTGCTTGGGCATCCCAGTGCGTCAGGGTGGGCAGAAAGGTGGTCACGGCTGAGGAGCGAGGGCAATATTCTCCTCTTTTTCCACCCTGAAACCAGCAACTACTACTTTCATTTGTCCTGACCCCATATTTTCTGATATATTGTTTCTTCATCTTTCTGAGGCTGTTGCCCTTCCCTTATCCCCACTGACTATCATCCTATCTTTTTGCATGAGGAGCTCCATCCTGGATTCTTGGGCAGCAAGGTTCGGTGCTGATTTCTCTTTCCCCGCTGTCTCTTTGTCACCACTGCATGTATTTCTTGTTAGGGCCAGAATGGGTTGCTTTAAGATGTGATGCCTGGTCATCTGGAGGTCTAGTCAACATGAGTAAGAGGACATGACACAATGAAGTAATTGAGGCCTCTATCAGCAAATGTAGATGACCGATCAATTACTCATAAATCTGTTGATTTTCACGGTCAGAGACACTACTTTATAGGAACAGGCATTGCCTTTTTGTTGCAGAGTACAGGTATTACTAGTCTGTATAATCTGTATTTTATGCAGGCCATTATCAAAACTATCCTGCTTATTTGACTGTGGCTAGATTCACAGGCAGTAGTATATTGTTTAACAACAGAATTTGTGCAAGGACAGGGTGATTTTGGAGTTGACAAGCGAGGTAGTACTGTCATGTGGAACATGCTCCACTATCTTTTGCCTTTGATTGTTCCTGGTGCAGACACGCACGTTAACGGCTCACACGTAGGAAAACACGGTCATCGAACAAGTACAATGAAATATGCAGTAACAATGCACGTCTGTGTTAAGTCACATTACTGTTCATAGTACCTGATAAAGCAGTGTATCCAACATACTGATGCTGAAAACCCTGCCAGCAGCGAACGGCAGTCGAAACATAAATGCCAGATTAGATCCCTTCTCCCGCTCTTTCTGTTAAGGAATTAAAAAGAGAAAATACTTGTAGTGCTGGTTTTGGAAGGACTATAATAAAAACATCAAATTCATACTACCTTGAAGGAGGTCAAAAGTGTAAAATCCCTTTACTCAATATAGTTTCTTTCTACAAATACGTCGCATCCTTGTTGGGTACTTACAGTTTTTCAGGTTGAAAGATTTTGTTTAACGCATCTATTGTTTCAATCATCACATCTCAAATTGTATGGGTGGCATATTCTACCAGACCATTTTAAAAATGATTGAGGGATTTCAACTGTGCTTAGAGCAAAGCTCTTGTTATTCCTGTTGCAGTTCCCTGGTGCTGACAATGGACTCTCTCTCACTCAGGTCCAGGAAGTCTACCAGGAACGTGAACGTGAAACATGAACAGAATCTGATGCAAAAGGGGAGAAATGGTATTTCAGTGAATGTGAGGATGTGACACGACACAACACATGGGCTGGGGTAGAAACTTCTTGCTCTGATGCTTCTGGGGAAGGGATGCAGAAAAACCTAACTATAGTTACGCCTCTTTCTTACCCCATCTCACTTGCAGAGGAATCGCACCACAATGTGCTTCCTACTCCTTCAGTTATCAGAGAGCAAAACTACAGGTTGGAAGTCATTTTGTTATTCTAAGAAGAGGGGAAATACCAAGCTTTCAGTTCAGAGATATGAAGAATAAGATGTGTTCTCAAAGTATAGAAATGTTCCATGTCTTGGAATGGAGACACATCCACCACATCTCGCAGCAGGACGCGCTGGCGACTGACTGGCTGGCAAGCAGCTTGGCAGAAAAGCCCCTGGGGGTGCTGGTGGACACCAAGTTGAACATAAGCCAGCAATGTGCCTTTGTGGTGAAGAAGGCTAACCGTGTCCTGGACTGCATTAGGAGTACAGCCAGCAGGTCAAGGAAGGTGATCCTTCCCCACTACTCAGCACTAGTAAGGCCACAGCTGGAGTACTGTGTCCCAGTTCTGGGCTCTCCAACACAAGGGGAGATGGAGCTACTGGAGGTAGTCCAGAAAAGCACTGCTAAGATGATCAAGGGACTGGAGCATCTCTCCTGTGAGGAAAGGCTGAGAGCGAGCTGGGACTGTTTAGCCTGCAGAGCAGTAGGGTCAGGGAGGATCTCATCAATGTGTATAAATAGCTGAAGGGAGGGTGTCGAGAAGACAAATCAGACTCTTTTCAGTGGTGCCTAGAGGGTAGGACAAGAGGCAACAGGCACCAGCTGAAACAGTCAGTTCCTTCTGAACGTCAGGAAACACATTTTTACTGCGAGAGTGACGGAGCACTGGCACAGGCAGGTTGCGGAGGCTCCTTTGGAGATAATTAAAAGCCCTCTGGACATTGTCCTGGGCAACTGGCTCTAGGTGGCCCTGCTCGAGCAGGGGTGTTAGGCAAGATGACCTCCAGAGGTCCCTTCCAACCCTAACCATGCTCTTATTCTGTGATGCGCAAATGAGAGCCTGCTCTAATGGTTTTGTTGAACCCTTCTAACCCATGTGTCGTTGTTGGATAGTCTGGTAGTACCTGTTGATTTCTGTGGCCTCATATGAGTGGAGTTGAAAAAGAAGTCACACAAAAAGAACTTCTTCTCCAGGTAAAAATACACAGCAAGTAACTCTTAAAAATATGACATCAATCTGTCCTTTATAACATGTCACCTCGGTCAAACTCTTCAATTTAAAGGGCATTCAAAATTTTAAGGAAATAAAACATAATTATTATTTCAGGGTTTTTTCATTGCAAACATTCTCTGTTCTGACCAAATACTACTGGCTTGTATTAGAGTTTCTTCTGTATGAGAAATGCATGCATACATACACACTCAAGCTCTCACACATAGGCGCACACACGCGGGCTTTGACGGCTGAGCAGCAAAGGAGTGTTTCTAGCAAGCTGTGTATTTCTGGCAGTTGAAAAAGCAAACAGTCTAACTGTGCAAAGAACACTTTTGCCTAGATAAGCGCACCATTGTGCTTACTGCTGTAAGCCACAGAAACAAGAACTTCTGTATTTCTTTTGTAGTTCGATCTCATATATTTGAGTGCTTTCCTCTTGGTGCAGTCAGTCAAAGCAGAAGATATTTTTCTTCAATTGCTATTGAGAATAAAAATTTCTATGTGAATTAGGGAAAAAATCTTAATATTTGCTTTACAACAAATACTTCAAAATTAAAACTACATGCATATTATAATGTACATTACATTAAATCCTTTTAGATTCATGCCTTATTTTATAGGGAACTGGCTGTGAAGTGACTATCCTCTCTATCATGTAACTCGGGTATTATGTTTATCCTTCCATCTGTTTAGAGAAATTTGCAGCAGATTCTGATTTTGTGTCGAGAAAGGTGGGATAAGGCAAGAGATATGTGGGGAATAATTTGATCCTTATCCAAAATTCTGATGATAAACATAAGGATGTTCCTATTTGTTTTATTTTAAAATGGAAGCTTAGAAATTTATGTTCCCCCTTTATTTTAGATTTCTTATATTGTCTCCTTCCATCTCTTATTACAGGCTTGCTTTTTCTTCATTCTTGCTTAAAAGAGATTTGTGAGAAATACAATTTTTACTCAAACACTTTGCACTGAGTTCTGCTTTATTACTTGCAGACTTACTCACTTCCCAGAGAATACTGTGGATGTGGAAGCCAGAAATGTGCCAGAATGTCCCAGCAGTTTTATTTCAAGGTAAGTGTGATGCCCAGGAGCTCCTTCCCTGATACTTTTTGGAATTCATAAGGAAGGGGCTATAACTACTTAAAGAAAATCATAGATCATTTCTAGGAATATAAATGAAAGATCATGTCATGAGGGTGTCCTGTAGAACTTCACATATATAGATGACATTTTAAGACACAGCTATTAATAGATGGAGATCTTTACTTCATCCTCAGTCTTCCTATGTGTGTGGCTTTGCTCAAGTCATGAAGTTCAGAATTTTTACTGCTTTCTTTCTAAGCAATAACAGGTGTACACTTGTGGTTTTGAGACGTTCTTAGCATGTGCTTCTCCCATATAGGCCATTTAATTTAAAGTTAATTATTTCCTTTTGGCTTTGCATATTGGCAGAATACCAAAGAATATCTGCCCAGAAGGTCAAGTTCAGAAGCTTTTCAGTTTATTTCCTTTTCTTTTGAGTCAAATCCTTTTTAGGGTTCTTTATCATGGTTTCATATTTTTACTATTTCTAAATAAATACCTATTCCTTCATAACAGTTAATTCTACAATACCAACAACAAAGTACCAACCCCAAACTAACCTGAAGCCCTGTTTTGGCCACTCTGACAGTGGTTGAAAGAGATCTAGGGTCCATGTTGATTTTAAGATATTCTCCTCCGATATAGATGGTAATATGGGAACTGCTATGATAGGCTGTAACTGTTGTGTACAAACAATGCAAAATTACTTTAATAAACATACAAGGATGAGGGTGGCAGGCTGGGGGTCATGCAAGAACATATAAAGGTGACCGAGGTAGTGGCTTATGACAGGGAAGAGTCAGTGCACTGCTCGTTTTGGTAAACGTCAGTTGTTGCCTGTGTCAGATATAAGGCTGATCAAAAATCTGGGTGTGGAAACCTCTTTACAGTACTTTTCTTGACATAAGGGATTTTGGATCGCTAACATTTTACAATATTTTGGACTATGTGCTTCTGTTCTACCTTTTTGGCAAGAACAGATTCATTTTCTTTTTTTGATCTGGAACAGCTTTCTAAAAACCTGACAGTTCAACAGCCAAATGTGTATGCTAATTATTTATATAGTTTTAGAATTGTAGCTGATGTAAATCATTAGAGATGCGTCTAAAATAAGACACACCAATTAAGAGGTACCAATCTATTTTTTTATAACCCATATATCATTACCACTTGCCATTATTTAATGCTACTTCAATTCTGCTTAAAACCTGAACAATATTAAAAGCAAATGGAGACAGCATGCCCTGTCCTTAATTGAAGGTGAAAACAGCAGTCTCGCCTTGTGTATATCACTGCAAATATGCTGGGCCATCCCAGATAGATTTCTGCTCACCTAACACGTATGTGCTTATCCCTGTGGAAGATACAAAATCACAGGATTGGTTTGATTAAAAGATACAGGAGTTTGCACGTTTTTTAAAGTGATCATTTAAAGGTGTAGAATTTTTATCCTTCACTTAACACCTACAATATTTACTTGGAAAATAATAATAAAAAAAAAATCTATAGAAAACTAAAGTGTGAATCTTATCCAAGACAATCTAAACGCTTTCTTTGGAGAAAGAGGGTGTGGTTATCACATTTTTTTTCTTACCTAAGACAAATGGAGAACAGAAGTTTTAAGTTTAGACCATGGGTGCTTTGGTTTTCCCTTTCTCTGTTGTATAAGGGCCATTGCTTTCTCCTATGTCAGTACTGAGTCTGGTGTTCAGATTTATTTATCTCTAAAATGAGGGAAGTTGCAGCTGCAACAGCAGATGGACTTCTGAGTTGTATCTCTTTTTTCTGCAGCCCATTAGGTCGAAAAGTCAATCTTGCATGTGTGTTTCAGTGCTACCTGAAGGCAACTTGCCTGAATATTTTAGCCTGTCTGAAAATGAGGTGCTTAATGCAGAAATAATAATCAACTGTACGTTTGACTGCATTAGATAATTTTTACTTGAGTTTTTAATTGCCTTTCATTTTGCATGAGGGAGTTCTGAAACATCAAATGAGCTACAGCACCACCTGTGAAGCGCTCCCTGCAAATGTTAAGATGAAATGAGTGGGAAATATCAACAGCAGGCAACTTCAACAGCAACGAACAAAATGTTCTTTCTTTAAGATAATTTATCTACCTCTATTTCAGCATAGCATACTTTGGCTAGGTAGCTAATTAACTGTTCATCTTCCAATCTATATTCATAACTTTACATTTGCACAATGAATTAATAAGGATAGGGAAGAAGTTATAATATTTCTAATAATTTCCAGAACCTTTGCTGGAAAAATGAAGGAGCCTATATAAAGCAATAAGGAGAACTGAGATAAAAATGCTGGTTTCACTGCATTGAAGTAGACAGGCTACACCCCACGGAGTATTGCAAAAGCAACTGTAGACACCACATACTAGCAAAGCTGTTACTATTCTTACCTCCCCTTATCACTAAACTGTATGGATCAAGGGAATATGCTTTAAAAAAACCCTGCTGTCGGTTGTAGTACACCAAGGAACTAAGTTAGGCTGGAACGTAGTCTTGAAGGCACCATCCAGCTGTTAGCACTTGTTGTCCTGAATAAAAATGTCAATGCATAATTCCAGCCAGTTCCAGCTTATTCTTCCTGAAGTTACCATCGAGGGAGGGAGGGAGGGAGCACTAAAATGGAAGAACCAGAAGAACCACAGGTGCAACCCGGAACGGATAGTGGCAGTGGCATAACCCAAATGAAGATGTGCCTCTCACTGCAAACTGCTCCTCTCTTTCTGTAACAACTTTTGTCCAGCTTCATTCTTAAATGAAACTTCATTCTTAAATGAGGGTAGAATTTGGAAAAAATAATCTTTTACATTAGCTCTGTGACCATAAAATCATTTCACATTCCGCTTGTTTTGAAAGCACTGATACAAAATCAGAAAAAAATGCTAAAATGATGCCATTTAAATTGGGGTGGGGGGAGGCAAATCTCCTTACCTTTTCTAATTTGGATAGAGCAAGAGAATAGCAGTCTTTGGCTCTGAACTGCATGAACCTCATATTGGCTGGGTGAGTGAGTTCTGTGATAATGCTCAGGCTTGAGAACAACCTGTATTTCAAAAGAATGTAACAGTTACACCGCTAGTAACAACTCACAAACCCACGGCTCTACATACTGCTACAGCTTGGGCTCATGCCCATGTTTATAACGAAGTTCCTGAAAGCTGTGGTGGTATTTGGCACAATGAAATGCTGGTATAATAGCAGAGGAAACTACAAAACGTTCTCTGTAGAATTCACAAAGAAGCAAACATACATTCAAAGGTTGAGCTTATAAAGCATTTTAATGCTAGAAAGGAACCATTTCATTTCATTA
>JAVKKW010000031.1:11597939-11625406 GCA_034782655.1 Micrastur ruficollis
GATAACTTTGATTCATGTTTTTTTCTATGCTTTTCTTGCTTCTTGAAAGCAGAATTCTCTTCTTTGGTGATATTTATATAAAAGCATATATCTGTAGAACTCATGATATACCGAGGACCTGGATTCAGCAAAATGTTTTTGTTATCTTCCTTTCTAACACCAATCAGACAGACTCCAAACCTTAATTAAAAAAGGAAAGGCATGGTTCATTTTGCATAGTCCCATATACACCAGAATTTCCACTGTCAAAAATGAACCTCCAGTATATTTTTTTATTTTGCAGATCATGAACATTTGCACATTTTTGTGACAAATATGTTTGAAAAATGTTGTCTCCTTGATAGGACACTTCTGATCAAGCAGTTTTTATGAGTTCACGGATCCCTAGGTATTTGAAATCCAGTGCTTTTCTTAACCCCCATAATATTCTTCTAATGATGTTGATTTTTTTCTGTCAGATGAATAGTCCCTTCTGGGAGAATATTAGTGGAAGAACGGATATATAATATGAAAAAGTATTGATCGTGTTCAATTGTTCCATTATTCATATGAAATGGAAACCATTTTCAGAATTCATTTTTGCAATTCACTCCTAGAAATGTATTTGATTAGTGGTAGAAAATAAGGAATTAAAGAAAAAAACCCTCTCACTTATTAAGTATGAGAATAAACTCGGTGTTCAGGGTTTGATATATGTCCATTTTGTTAAATATATACGAATATACATGAATGGTGTTCAGTTTGTATGTTCACCTCACAGAGTAGCACTGAGTAAGTGATGCATGATCTGGAACCTAAAGAAGATATGTTAGCATCTAACAGAAAAAATCTGGTTTTATTTTGAACAGTCACCAGAATATAGCATGTACCACCTTTAAATTGAACATTTGGCATGAAACGAACATGCCACAAAGGAAGCCAGATTTCCAGCTGACTCTTAAGTGAACGAGAACAATAAATACACTAACACTCTCCCACCCATCCTTTTCTAGGTTGCTTTGGACATGGAAAGAGACTGGTGTTCTCATATAACCTCTCCAAAATGCAGTTTTTCTCTGGTTGTCAGCCTTATCCTATATATCCTTTGTAATCTATTCTGTCAGACTGAGATGCCCTATACAGAACCAACATAAGCTTCTCCCCGACCAGCTGTAACTTATATTAAAATATCCATGAAATATATTAGTGGCCAGATATTTAAACCCAGAAACACAGTAATGTGTAATACCGCCCCTTTGAACACGTAACTAGTTGTTTGAACTTTTAATTGTTGATAGGAAAATAAACATACTTTTTATGTGCATGGAAAGAAGCATATGTGAAGCTTTTCCCCTCATATTCAGCAAAAAAAGTACTTTCTTCCAGGTTAATATGATACACCTCGTTGCTGGAGCACCTGCCATACATCTTCTGCCATTGTTCCGGTGATTGCTGGCTCTCCCTGAAACACGTACAGATAAAGAGAATAATTTAAAACTTAATGTCAACATCTTACTAATCAGAACAGTATTTCATGGCAATAGAAACTACAAATGTCTGTTAAAAAGGTCCCATCGGCTAATCTGAAAGAAATACTTGAGATCAAAGCTTGGTAATACCCTAACTACAGAGATTATTTTAATAAATTAAAGAGCATTTTCTGCTAAGTAATAGGCATATAAGATTATGTACTTTAATATCATGAGAGATATGGCTGAATTACTTTAAATTCACACCATAATAAGTAGATTCATTGCAATTTGAACTGTCAGGTGCAACTAACAGCATGCTCATTCTATTCATAAAGACAGTCTCTTCAGATGCGCCATGGCAGGCAGTCTGGGTCCTGTTTGAAGTAAAACCATTAAAACTAACTTATGTAGGAAAGACCCATTTGGCTTCAGTCACTTTATCTGTAAGAATGATTTTTGATTTTTCCCCTGCATTTGCTTATCGGTTATCTACAGCATTTACCGTATGGACGTTTTTAGTTACTGTGCCTTGTATACTATGACAAGTGTATACCTTCTTTTCTCTAGTGCAAGAAAATAAATTATTACCTTAACCATTTAAGCATATCATCCTTTACTATATGTAGCTAATGTTCTTAATCCAGATGGACTGTTAGTGGAAATGTTCCAAAACTCAGCTAACACCAAAACTTGCAGACTTGGCGCTTCTGTGAACTTCTTCATTAAGTTTCACGTGGAAACAAGGTTCTGTCTGTATGAGTTTTATTGGATATAATGGGTGCATATATATATATATATGTGCAGATAGAACATAAAGCTGACAAATGTGCTCTGTGTTTTGCTACTTGGAGCTATGATCTCAAGATATTGCAACATGCTCCTTTGTGCTTATTTATACATTTTCAAAATCTTAATTTCTGTTTTTCTTCAATTTATCACTCTTCTCCACTGTCAGCATAGGAACATTTTGTTTCAAGATGGACATAAGTAAATCATTTTTATTGCAGCAGTATTAACAAACAGTGCACTACATGTAGAATAGCAGACTAGAAATGTAATTACAGAAGAAAATCTTTCCATATTTCACTTTTCCCCTAAAATAAAATGTTCACCTGTTTGAAGTCTGCTTGGTTCCAGTTAGTTGTCTGAAAGCTTCCCATGGGGCTGTTCTGTAAAGATCACATTAAGTTCAAGTCAGAAAGGCTATTTTCTTCCAATAGTTTGGATCATAATACAAACCCAATAAAGTTCTATTACTAGATTGGATAATTAGATAACATTTAAAATAAATATTAGGATCAATAATTAAGATCAATAAGAAGATTATAAATAAGACTCGAGGTAGAGTTTTGGTGTCTTACAGACTGAGGTTTTGAATTCCATAAACCGCTCAGAAGGCAATGGGATTATTTACATCTGGTTTGTTTAATCTGAAAAGTTGCATTAAAAAGCAAAGTCAGTTCACAAACAGCAGCAAACTTCCCCTTAATTTTAATAGCAAGTTGATCTGGCCAAAGTCTTAGAAAATGAACATTTTCCCCAGTCTCTCACATATTAATACCAGAAGATAAGGTTTTTAAATTTATGTACATGCGTTTCTTTTTGTTTACTGTTTATTATATTATCATTCTAATTAGGATTATAGAGAATAAGAATTTTTCCTATGTTCTGCTGCTATGTATTGCCTTCAACTTCCAGTAATTTCCCAGTGTACTTATCTTCATGATTATCAGAAATGAGGTTGTATTATTAACAGTGTCACACTATTTCTTCATAAATATACAAAATAGATTCCCTGTGGAATAAGTAGCACTTCATTTGTAAGAGTACAACAAACAGTTGGGACAATGTTTTATCTATGAACTGTCAATGAACTGTTTAATTCCATCAAAACGTGGGTCACTTAAGATCATCATTTCACTAAACTAACTGATGTTAAGAAGCTAGAATCTGAAAGTGGTCATATTTTCCCTTAATGAATGACTTTTCAGCAGGGAAATAACGAAAAGCAAGAAATATTCTGGTCAGTTCCTTGATAATCTCCTCTGGTTACATGCACTTAAAATACTGTGCAAAAAGCAGAATCATTCCTTGTGGAATGGAAAGGCATAGGTAGTCATTTGAACTTTGTTATCTGTGATAAAAACTTGAACAAACATTCCCAGTCACTATATTGAAATTACTAACCTTGTGAGTCAACAGACATGGGGGTTCTGTGAATGGAAACCTGAATTAATTATTATGACAATCTTCCCAATGACTTGGAATAGGCTTTAGAAAGATTATCCAAGGTTGGAAGCAGCTGATTCTTTGCAGTCTCCCCATAATCAAACCTGTTCTTATCATATAATAACAAAATCAGTACTGACAGGCATTTAAAAGCCGAGTTCTACATAAAGTTCAATGCAGGTGCTGGTAGTAACCAGGATAACGAAAGGATAATTTGACAGGAACCAATGTAAAGGTGTCCTGGTTTCAGCTGGGATAGAGTTAATTTTCTTCTCAGCAGCTGGCGCAGTGCTGCGGTTGGGGTTTGGTGGGAGAACAATGCTGATGGCACACGGATGGGTTTGGTTGTTGCTGGGTGATGTTGATACTAAGTCAAGGACTTTTGGTTTCTCAGGCCCTGCCAGCGAGAGGGCTGGAGGGGGACAAGAAACTGGGAGGGGACACAGCCAGGACAGGTGACCCGAACTAGCCCGAGAGGTATTCCATACCATATGACGTCATGCTGAGTATATAAACCAGGGGAAGAAGAAGGAAGGGGGGACATCGGCATTATGGCGTTTGTCCTCCCGAGTAGCCGTTGCGCGTGATGGAGCCCTGCTGTCCTGGCGATGGCTGAACCCCTGCCTGCCCATGGGGAGTGGGGAATGGGTCCCTTGGTTTGCTTTGCTTGCGTGCACGGCTTTGGCTTTACCCATTAAACTCTCTTTATCTCAACCCATGAGTTTTCTCACTTTTACCCTTCCAACCCTCTCCCCCATCCCTCGGTGGGGGCAGTGAGCGAGCGGCTGCCTGGGGCTTGCTTGCCAGCCGGGGTTAAACCACAACGAAAGGAAAGCAGTTCATAGTTATTATTGGAAGTCTATTTAACAAATACGCTTCATTATTTAGGTCAAATTTAGTATTTAGTTTGGATATAAATGTATGTATAGTTAACATTTTTTATTTGTAGTTTAAATAATCTATTTTCACGTAATCTTTTTACTTATACTTATCCAAACTCAAATGTTCATCAACTTCATCTTTCATATGCATAAATAAAGGTAATTTAACCTATTTTAACAATTAGCAGTTAATTTGCCTGTTTTTCAGCATTAGAAAATCTCTAGAAAAGCCAAAACAATTACCCTAATTCATAAATTAGCCAAATCCAAAGCAGTTCTTTGTCTGCAAATACAATGACAACCTGTAGATGAAGCTCAAAACTGACATCTATTTTGAAAATAGATTTTCCCCTGAAGACAATGAAGTGCAGAATCATTTGTTTTACCAAGACTGTTCAAACACTCTAGAATCAGTGCAAATCTCAGGAGATGCTTATGAAGAATGTAAGTTTAAAAGGAATTTTTCCTCTAAAACATTAGTGTATACTCAGTAAGAAAGTTTGAAAATAAATTTCTTGACTTGCACATAAAAATTATGAATAAAAAAGTTTATTAATACAAAACTGATAAAATCGGGACGTTGAAGAGGTAATTCAGGAAAGAAATTATTTTCACTTATTTAAATATTTTATATTATTTTTTCAAGTATGTGTGATTACTGTCCTTTGAACTTATATTATTACATTTAAGAAGTGCATACTTGTTAAAAATCAATGGTTAAATCTCTATTTGTTAATGATCATCTTAACTAAATATTCAAGGACACAAAACTTCCAGATTAAACATGGCCTACACGACAATCAGTTATAAGCAAGAAGTAAGCTCAAGTATACCATCACTTAATATTTTCAGCAGGACAGTAGTTTTTTAATAGGATCAGAGCAGTCTAGCAAAAAGACAGCTTTGTCCTCATTTCCTAATTGTGAATGTTTGACTTGGTGACTTTTATCATGCATTGAACACTGTGCACTTGTACAAAACTTAGTGAAAAATTTAAATCACAGTTAAATTAGACTTCTGAGAACATATTCCAGCATTTCCAAGGGATTTTAAAAAGTTTTAAGGAACAAAAGGGGAAGAAAAATTCCACCAGTTTGGAAGTTATGTAAACTTTTACCAAAAATTAAAGGAAGGGAAGTAGCAAAAATATTGACTTTGAGAGCTTAGAAAGTGCTATTTTGGGAGAGAAATACTTGGTTTTTTGAGTTTTTTATTTTTAGCACTGTGAAGTCAGGACTACTCAAATTTGAAATATTTTTGAAGATTTTTCCCTCTAATGTATCTGTTTTAAACTTTTGCACATATAGTGTGGTTTTAAGGAACAGTCATATCTATTCGACCAATTAGTCCAGCATTACTACACACGCTCTAAGATGTCCAAAGTTTGCCATTTTTCAGTATTTTGGAGCCCATCCAAGATTAAATGCTCTGATGAGTGCTGACTAAAGTAAAAGAATGACAACTAGGCATTTTCACTTTTCCAGTCCTCCTGTGTTTATACAGCAAGCTTGTATGTTTCTGTAGGAAGGATTCAAAGTAACGCTGACAACTATTTGTGCAAAAAAATTTTTTTAGTTCCTAGTATACAATGACCAGACTAGAAATCAGTTACTTTAACAACCCTGATCACAACAGTTAATTCTGAGTAAGAGCTTTTGCATTTTACTACAGTTACTTTGCATCATAGTTGGGAATCTGTATAAATGATCAACATGCCTGTGTTAAAAATGAAATGCCAGAGTTCTTCAGTACAGCAGAAAACAGATTCCCTTCCATATGTCTGTTTTTGTGCTAATGGAAAATTCTCTGCTAGCTGTTAAGAACATTACTCTTCTAAATGACTAAAAAGGGCTCTGTATTCTGTGCCTGTCAGATACTGAACGCTACGCAGATGAAGAATGTGTTTCGCCATGATTCTCAGGAGGCATGGATACAGTATTTTGTTGTCTTCTTATTAACAGAGTCTGGTACAGATACCGCCATTAAAATCTTGACATTTGTTGTTCTTGGTAGTAAAAGTTCTAGCAATAATTTCAGTTTTCCCCATCCTGGGCACAGGGGAATACTACGAATGCAATATAGAAGGTTAAATAACGCTACTTGTAAATATCAAGGAATTACTGGGTCCATAGTTACTCGGAAAAAAGCATGCATTTTTACTAGACTCGCAAATGTGTTCTTGTGCAGTCTATATGCACGTACTCCATTTCTACAGATATATTTGGAGATTTACTCTTTAATGCCTTTCTCTGCCCACAACCTTTTAATAAGAATACCTTATTATTCCAAGAATAGAACATAACGGAGATACACTAGATGTGGTAACATTCTTTTGGTAACTATAGAGAGGTTCTACTGCAACTATGCAGTCTGCAGAGACACTGTAATTCTGTACCCCTTCTGGCAGTGTGGTTAGGATGTTAAAAACCATCTCTTCATATGTATGTTTACTTACTTCTTAACATTCAGGCACTGAATAGCAAATAATATTTTACATGTTACCACAAAAACATTTTTTGAGCTGAATGAATAGGAATTTTTATATGTGTACAAAAAGAGAACTTCAAATTAACATATTAAAATAGGTATTCTTGGGTCTTGCTGGTGTTAAGTAGAACCGTGCGATAGACACACAATTCAATCTACTAAATCGGAAATACAAATTTTTCATATCTTGTGGAAGTGGCACAACAGCATGCAACAAAACGTTAAATATTGGTGGGGGGGGTTCTCTTTGAGATTACAGTATCTTCAGTAAAATATCTTGATGCTTTTATTGTGCAGAAAGTTCCAATTTCTTTTTAAAACCTGTATTTGTCTGGGATTTCACAGTAAGCTATTTTCCAAAGAATATCAGCTATCACTTTTGCAAGTTTTTTTTTTTTAATTGTAGTATATACTTACTGTCCCCTAGATGTATGAACCAGCAGTGTGATTAATGTAGAGGTAGCTGGGCATATACAATTGAGAGCTAGCATAGCATATTTGAATTCCTCTTCACACACAACATGATCTGTAGAAAAAAAGAAGATATGAATTGTTTTAAAAAAATAACTTCCCACTGAAGAGAATTACCACTTCCTTTCCTAGTCTAGGAAAGTGGTGAAGATAGGGACAATCAAAATTTGCCTCCAGACCTTCACCTTCCACTAGAAGCCGGAGCACAGCTGTGCATGCTTTGCCCCAGCTACACTCTCCCAGACTGCATCAGCAGAGTTACTTTTGCATCCCCTTTGTACTTGCTGCCCTGCAGCTACACATGGAGAGGATGCCATGGCTCTGCCAATCCCACTTCCACTACCTTGCTGCACTAGTTGTACGAGTAAGCCATGTCACTTGTCTAGTTTGTATCTTTTGTACCTTCCGCAATTTTGCATACAGTTTTGTGCTCAGGAAGTAGGATACCCAGGCTACGGCAGCACAGGAGCGCTGATCGATTAGAGAGGCTGCACTGGTTTGCAGACTGGTTATTTGAGAGCGGCTCTGGGATTTTGCACGGCACCTCCGTGTGTGATGTAGGGTTGACTGTTTCTCCCCCAGGACCTGCTAACAGCTGCTGCCTCCTTGCAGTCTAGGCAAGTGGGGTGCTTGCTTGTTCTTCTCCAGTTTTTCACAACTCTGCATTCTTTTTACCCCAGTCCTTGTCTGGCTTTTGTAATCACAAAACTGTGCTTTGTTCTGAGAGTCCTTAGAAGAAAGTATGTCTGCACATTAGTACTTGCTGGGATGGAAGAGTACTATAGACATACCTATTTTTTTCTGTCTTTTAATGGCATTTAGGGGAGGGGAAGTGAGAAGAGAAAGCAACAGAGGCATTATATCTAGTCCCCTGTACTGGCTTATACTTAAAACTGCCAGATCTTCTGCATGTGCTTTCAGTATTGCATCAATTATTATTTAATTTGGATAGGTAGTGCTTAAAATTCAGATCACAGTTAAATGCTCTCCAGTGCTGGTGACAGCATGAAAAGGAAATAGAAATTACTCTTTAATGTCATTCACATAATAGCCGTGACAGTATGAAAATGGATATAAGACGGCGTAAGTGCAAAACTTACAACTTAAACTTGTCAGTGTAGAAACTTAAAGACATAAAGGTTTTCTAAGGTCATGAAGGCATTTATTGTGTGCTAAGTAAATTTTTTTTCTTCTGAATTTAGCATTTGATTCAGTCTACGTTACTTTCACTGGGAGCAGAATTTGCTTCTGATGAGAAAGAATAATACAAGTAGTACAGCTGATGATCAAAACATAAGCCATATGAAAACTGCTGAGTAAAAGCAAGCAAATCATCTTCCCACCTAGATCTGAGCTGTCTACATACCTCTACTTCTAGTTGCCCTAATGTATCATTGAAATCCTTAGAACCACCTTACCTCTCCAAGCTGCTCTCTAGGCAGCATTTAGAGTGTAGCTATAAGCACGCCCCTTACTGAAAGGGCATACTTTATGCCTTAGCTCTGTTCCTTTTTTTGAAATTTCTAGAGCCTTTTCAGTAACAGAATCACTGACTACTGGAAGGAGAAACTCATTCTCTCATTTTCTGAAGATCAAGGCATATTTAAATGTCACAGGGAGGGAATGAATTTAGTTATATAAAGACAATGTCAAATAGAGAACAAAATGAGACTTTTCCTCAGCTAAATATATTTCAGTTGTAGCGACTAAAAATTTCCTGCAGAAAATATTTCAGACAGAAATGTGTTCTTTCAGTTGACCATGTGCCATTAATAAATCTATTTGAATTTTAAACTAGAGATTTTGAGAGAGTAAGGCATAGTTTACTGCTTGGATGGAGTATCTGCATTCCATTACCATTAGTCAGATGGCAAAGATTTATGAAAGTGAATAGTGACTTCCTGATATTGAGGAATGAGAATTCTCCATATATTTGAAATTGTATAGGAATTTGCCAAATAACCTCCCCTTATTTTTTGTTTAGAATGTTGTTATATTATACCTAATCCTTTTGAAAATAGGGGCAAGAAAAAATATACAGGAAAATTTTTTCATCATCTGTTACTTCAAATCTTGTACTTGACCCAAATTGTACATGCTGACCTGAATATATATAAATGTAAATGGATATATCATGGATGGCACAATGCAAATGAAAAGTATATCTCAGACTTAAGTCCTCCATATGTTCTATATTCTCTAACATCTATGGAGGACTTTTTGGAGGGATTTTATGTAAAATACGATGTTAATAGATAATATAACATATAGCAAACAGAGATGGCTGTCCTACAATACTCAGCTTAATCTCCTATGTGTAGGAGATTCACATTGTGTTGTCTGGTTACATCAGGAGCCATGGAGCTGGGATTTGTAGGACTATTTCCACTCCTATCATAGACTTTGACCTTGTGTGAGCTATTTTTGCCCTCCATGACGTTTTATGCATCTGTAAAATGGGTATATGAAAACAATACCCTGCCTACTTCAGAAGTGCTTTGAAGCTTTTCAATTCTCAGACATACTTTGAGAACATCAGGTGAAAGATTCTTCAGTGTTCTAATTATCGTGATTAGAAATATCGCAGCCATTTGAAAAATAGAGAGGTACTACGGGTTTTTCCTCTTGGCTGGAGTTACGTTCTTGTATTAGACTTGTTCATTTCTCCAATTACTGGACAGATTATAGCTTGCCTTTAATGTTACTGTGTTTTATATTTATGTTCAGGACTCTTATTGTGGAGCTGCAGTGAGGGTTATACAGAACTTCATATGAGTAAAGTTCTACAGTGAGTAGGGAGTAAGCTGGGTGACAGCTTTCCCACTCCTCAGGTCTGGGACATCACTCAGGTCCTGTGACAGCGGGTTCTAGAATCAGTAAATTATTCCTTCAGTGTGGCAGTGAGGCAGCAGAGGAAACTGCCATTTATCTTGAATTGAATATTAAATATGTCAAATCAGTTTACCAAACAGAAGTATTTTGACTGCATTGACACTGAAGAAATATTCCATTTAGTATTTTCCAGAAGCTGTAGTTTCTGTTGAAAATATATTTTGACAGAAAATTTGTTGCCAAGTCTGGTCTCGAATAAATGTAGTAATGCAGTGTGGTGAGTTATGACTTCTGTAATGTTCCTGAAGATAAAACATATTCAAAATACTGATTTATGCATGCAGCATCAGCCATGTGGTAAGAATGTCCTAGCCATGACACAATTATTCTGAGAAACCTTACTTTTGACAATTTCATAAGTTAACATGATCACCAGCAGACCGGATAGAGAAAAATGCCCATCCATTATCTCTAGACTATTTTTATCCGTAATTGGATAGGTTAATCATCAGATGCATTCAATTCAATTCAAAATGCATCCATTTCAGTGAATCTGGACTATGTTCCTTTCAAATAAACTACTGAAGGCTTAATGTCAGACTTCACCAACCTGTGCTAATTCATCAGTGCATTTTGTATAAATACAGAATGTCAAAATATATCCCCAGTTCCTGGAATTGTGATTATATATAATTTCTGAATATTCAAGGTAAAGGCAATTAATTTATTCTCTAGCAAATACATAAAAGTTAGAAGTTCAGCTCTGAAGACATGCAATTTATTCCAGTCTCTGAATTGCAGAAACATACTGCTCTGCTGTGGACAATCTTCACTTTATTTCACGTTTGTGCTGAAATGCAAGGCCAGCTGCATGCATTGAGGGTACGTGGCCTTTTGTAGCCTTGTGTGTTTGAAGGAAAAGCAGGAAGATGAAGAAACACCTAACACGTGTAACTGCCAGTCAAGAAAAATGCAGTATTACTGAAAGAAAAACTGGACATATCAAGGCATTTGTATATTAGAAATTACTAAGGAGTAATCAAAGCATTTCAGCCTAAGACATAAGAGGGTTAACGATGGCGATACGGTGTTTGCCTGCCCAGCTGATAACTGCCGTGTTAGAGTGACTATGTGTTCATAGAGCGTTCACACCTTGAACTTGCAAAGGAGTTTGCTGGGACAAATACTTATACCCTGTGCTTTTCAGATTCCACTGAAGAATCATATCCAAGCACACGGAAATATTTCCATTGTATTAATATGTGTAAGTTACCATTTTAAACAAAGTAGTTAAACTCCACTGTAAAAAAATAACAGAAAACACAGGGTGCAAGGGTGTGTGTCTGGCATCAGGTGAAAAGACAAGAAATCTGCCTTTCTGACAGGCCATATTACCCCATGCACAGTGTCTCCATTCTCTTGCTGTGATGACCAGAATAAGTTCTTGTACTCTCATTAAAGAGAGGAAGAATGTAAAAGTCTTGTCTACCAGATGGAAGTAAATTATAGTCATCACTTGTCCTATATACTGTTTCTGAAGCCTCAGGCAGAAAATCTCCAGGATGATATTCCATGGGAAAATGCGGTCAGGGTCTAAATTTCAGGGCTGTCTCATGCAATATAGGATTACTGGTCAATCTAATACAAGCTGCTGAGAAACCAGGCTTCTAGTGATTTACAAATTTTCAATGTAGTTAAAAGTTAAACTTTTTTTAGGAGGACTTTTGGAACTCTTTGGTTGTATTTTTTCTAAATTCAGAAACTTTCTTTCTGACAGTTATAGTCTCTAAACCTGTGTATAAAGAAAAAAAAAAAAAAAAAGAAGAAATCCTATTACTGAATATTTCAAGTTCATAAAAATGCACAATATTGTTTTGGGAAACCTCCAGAAGAAAGGAGTCATTTTTTAAAGGAATATCAAATTTAAAAGAAGCTTTTGCATTAAGGTAGTAATAAAGCAGTCCTGAATCATAATCAGAAAAGCACTTAGAAAAATTTTATTCATAGGAACTCTGACAGGGCTGTAGTCTGCAGCCCCCACTGGGTACATATTTCAGAATGAAGAAGAGTTGGATGAGATTAATAACCAAAGTCGTCCTCTTAGGAAAATGTATGTAAACAAATGTTGTTCTCATGACTATCAGTGGCCTAACCATTTGCAGTAGGTAAGCATCCAGCAGTGATATTTATACCATGTTCGTAACCTTGTGAATTTAAAACTGCATTAAAAATTTCCTGTGTTTTATTTGAATAAGATTAAATTAATCTTGAAGGAAGGCTTGTAATTCTCTGCTTTTACTGTTCTGCGGAGAGAGCATGGAAATGGATGCAGTGATCCCTATGATCCATGTGAAATTCTTCTGGGACGTAAGGTGCTATCTAAATATTTAGACTTACAATAGAGTACTATTATAATTAATATTAGAGGGTGCTAACGAGGCACAGAATAGATGAGGTATCTTCAAGCCCTTGAAGAACTACAGAACATAAATTAAGGCAGTAAGATACCAGATTGGTTAAGCTTAGTCGAATAAAATGCTAGGAAAAGAGGTTTGGGGTTTTTTTGTTGTTGTTTGCTTTTTTAAAAAAAAAAAAAAAAAGGTCCGAATTCTCAGTCTGAGACTTGGAACAGATATGAAAAATTGCCTCTGTTTTGCAAGTCTAGTTATATATGAGCTCCTACAGAGACAAGCCATTAAGAATAATGAAACTCTCCTAAAAATACAATTAGGAATAACATTAACACAGTTACTGATACAGAAAAGTGGCTATGGCTAGGGAGAAGAGATTATGTTTGTGCTGTGTGGTTTTAAGGGGGAGATGAAAAAGCACCATCATTCTTGTCACAGCATGAGCCTTATTCCCTGTTGTGCCATCCCACAGTTTGAGATTACACTTTTATAACTTCAGAACTGCTATTCATGCTTTCTTCCTTCTTTCCAACCCGGTGGTAATTCAGTAGCTTGTAAAATTACAGCTTTAACTGTTGCTCTGGAATTGTTCTGCATTGGAATTTACTTTTTCATCACATTCTGGGATGATGGAGGAGACTAATATTTTTCCATGGAGTTGTTTTTTTTTTTATTTTGCATGAATCAGCAATCTTTTCTTCCTTAGAATATCCTTCAAGAAAACTGAATTTCCAGAATAACAGTTGAAAAGGAAAGCTTTGCTTCTACTTCATACAGATATTTTTCCAAAGATAGGCAAAATAAGTTCATTATAAAAGTATTTGTGTGGTTTTGCACATGAGCATATGTATGTCTGTATGTACATATATATGTATGTGTATGTTTATATGTAGACAGAGAAAGAGAGACCTACCTACATACTGCAGAGAGACAGTTTGTCAAATTAAAGCTGCAATCGCTTCTTAAAAGAATGGATTTGTTTGGATTTCTTAACATTATTTGGCATTTTATGTCATAGTTTCGAAGACATGCATTTTACTGGATATAGAATTAAATTACATGTGTCTTTCCAAAATATCTGGAAGAAATTAAAACAATGTTTTTTATATCACTTAGAAAAAAACCAGTCCAATGGGAAGATTTTTTTTCCCCCAGTTGTTTTTGGGGATAAAATTTGGCCTTTTCTGAGCAGATCTTCTCATATAGCCCTTAGTAACAGTATATTTTAGTAGGCAGAAATGATTTAAAGACATGGATACAGCAAGCTGGAAACCTACCTGGATTGATAATTAAGGAGTAACAATGTGTTACACAGCAAATAATTCTACTCTGCGTATTATGTAACAAAAGAGAGTAATAATCCTTGAAAGTGCTTATAGATAAGACTTCAATGTAAAACACGACATTTTCCTATTGATAGGTTATATACAGCCCATGTCATTTTACAATCCTGCACTCTCCATCTGCTTCTAACCAGTAAATATGCCTATGGAATTTCACTTTGCTTGTGCGTTTACGAGGCAAACTGCCAAATGCTAACAAGTGTTTCAAATGGCTGAGATCCGCAAACTTACCTGCAAACTTGATGTGGAATTTATTCTCAGGTTTCAGTATCTGGACGTACAAGGGACAATTTGGAGCAAAGTCTTTAACTGCCCATGCTCTTAAAATGGTTTGATGATCCTAGAATGAAGAGTATGAGGCGACAACAATGAAATACAAATAACCATGTTACATTAGAAAAAGAACCTCTCACCAGACCGACTCCACTGAGGAAAACTCGTTTTAAGACTACGTGACACCAGCTGGTGTGGATGTCACGTTTGGATGTACATGTTATATAAGCAATATTATGTATGTTACATATATTTAAATGCCTAAATATATATCTACACACATACACAGGCAAGGCCGTGGTACTCTCCGTGTTTACCAGCAAGGTCTCTCGGGCCTCTGCTCTGAGGCAGGCTTCAAGCAGGAGGAGAATCACCAGCAGTGGATTATTGTAAGACAGGGATTGCTCCAGAGAACTCAACCCATATGAGCCCACAGGATCCACGGGGTGCAGAGAGAGCAGGCTGATGTCCTTGCACAGTTGCTTTCTTATCTTTGAAACATTGTGGAGACCGGGGGAGGTCCCCAACAATGGCAGAAAAATTAATAGTTTCACCCATCTTCAAACAAAAGGATGATGTGGGAAACTACAGCTCTGGCGCGCGAATGCTGTGTCTCAGTACTCTCATTTCCACGTTCAGATGCTACGGTCTGGGTGAGTGGAAAACCACAGGGGTGAAATGCTGGGTAGATGGTTGGAGTCTCAGGGCAGTGGCACATGGCACTCTAGCCAGAGACCCGGGGCCACTGGAGCGTCACAGCGACCTGCACTGGAACCTGTTCTATTCACACCTTCATCCGTGACTCGGAGGAGGTGGCAGAGCGCACACTCAGCAGGTTTGCAAACACCAGACCAGAGGGAACAGTCAACACCCTTGAGGGCCGGACTGCCATTTGGATGGACCGAGGCAGATGGAGAAATGGATTGACAAGAACCACATGAGATTCAGCAAGGGCACCAGCAGCGTCCTGTCCCTGGGACTGAGCAACCACCTGCAGTGGCACAGGCTGGGGTGGCCGGCCGGGCAGCAGCTCTGCTGGGACAGCCTGGGGGTGCTGGCAGGGAGCTGGGGGTGCTGGCTGGGGGCCTGCCCTGGCAGCAGAGGGGGCTGACAGCATCCTGGGCTGTTTCAACAGGAGCACGGTGAGCAGATAGAGGACACTGCTTACCCCCTTCTACTCAGCACACGTTTGACTGAATCTAGACACTGCAACCAGCTTGCAGGCCCTCAGTACAAGTGGAGTGAGTTCAGCAGAGGGCCACCAAGATGGTCGGGGCAGAAGCAGAGGCCCTGTGAGGAGACGCTGAGGGAATGGAGCTTGTTCAGCCTGCAGAAGAGATGGCTTCAGGGGGACCTAACAGCAGCCCCCAGTATCCACAGGACGGTTACTGAGCAGATGGAGCCGGGCTTTGCACAGTGATGCATGGTTGGAAGACAAGAGACAATGGATGTTAAGTTGAAAAGAGAGATTCGGGCTGGATATAAGAAAAAACGTCTTCCCCATGGAGACAGTCGGGCAGTGGAACAGGTTGTGCAGAAAGGCTATGCTGTCTCCAGCCCTGGACACTTTCACACCAACCCAGACAAAGCTTTGAGCACTGTGGTCTGCGTTTGTGACTGACTCCTGTCAGACTAGAGACCTCCTGAGCTTCCTTCCAACCTCCATTACCCAATGATCCTAGTATAATATATCCTATTTGTTGGAATGCAGAAGAGAGGGTTTGTTTCCAGAAATCATCTACTAATAAGGTATTTTGTCCCTCTCCTATCTTTTTGCAAATGTTGGGGATCTTATAATTTGGAAGGGGTGGCATTTGGCTGCGGAAGAATTGTGTGAAAAATTAGATGGTAGTGATGAGTCATGTCTAATTAATCAAGAATGATGTATTAGACATGTCCTTCCAAAGAGACTTGGAATTTAAATAACATTAAATGAGGACATGAGGAATTAAGAGTTTAAAATTGTGGATGATTCTAAAAAATATCAGCTCAGTTAAAAACAGATCGACATTTCTGTGCAACTAAAACATTTGCATAACTGACATCAGATTTTAGCCAGCTACTGACCAAAGGATTCCAAGAGATTTCCCAGCCTGTTAGTTTTGGTACTTGTTGCCACATGTCAGGAGTGAGCTAACCACAGGATGAATACTGCTATCCCATAAAAGTAAATTTTGGATAATGCATTCATATATTGAATTTCATGAAATATGGCTAATTTCAGTGTATCCAGCCATCAGTTTTTATTTCAGAACTGAAAAGGAGTATTTGAGAGCTGCATGTAGGAAGCAATACTTGGGTTGGAATATCTTGCCTAGTCATGAAATTGGTGGTATTAAAAGATAAAATATAAAGTATGATTCATTATGTTTGCAGCATCAGCAGTAAGAAAAGCTTTCATGCTCATGAACACAAGGGAAAACCTCTGCCTGGAACAGAGCATAACTGACATTTTCAAACCATAATATTTTAATGTCAATTGAGACATTAGCAAGTACTTTTTCTACTAGAAATACTAGAATGGAGTCATAAGGGGAAGACCTTTTGAGGATGGTAAAATACACTATTTCACATCTTTCTTATTAAGATTGCTGTGCCCATTCAGGATATTTCAGAACCTAGATGTACCCTGCTATGAGCTTTCCTTGTATGCAGTCACTTTTTCTTCACTTTTTCTATAGCGTATGGTGACTTCTCCTCTTTAGGGTTTTGGGTTTTTTTATTTAGTGGCTTTTTTTACTGTTTTGTTTTAAGGAATGAAATGCCAGCACACCTTAGAAGTAGCAAATGGCTGGGTAATGGGATAGATGGCAGTCATACAGATATACTACAGGAGGAGTAAGAGGTTTGGGAGTGGACTTGGGACAGATTTGAAAAACCTGTGTTGTTGAAGACGTTACCTAATCTTTTTATGCAAAAGGTGTCAGGGAAACACATGCAGAGTCACTTGCAGTGATGGTATGGCTTCATTGCACAGGGTTTGACATTACCAGTTTTTCCCCTTTCTTTCCACAGCAATCATTCACAGACCACACTGGCTTGCAAAAGTGGGGAGAAAAGGCTGTCTCCTGTATGCTGTATGCATAGAAATACAGTTTATATTCAGTGAAACTCAGGTGAACTATTTTTTTCATTCTTGAGTATTACATACATGAGCTAAGATTAAATTTACTGTGACAAACCAAAACTGTACCAGTAAATACAATCTTGGCTGTACATTTCAGAGTGTTCACTCTTTCTTATTTCCTCCCAATGTTAAAATATTTTCTTTGATTTTTTTTAAAATTATTTTGTCTAAAAAGCCTGGTTTTGTCAGAAGGTGCAAGAATTGTTAAAAATAAGAATGAAAAATGCTTATTAAAATTATTCCATGACACCATTTTATTAAGAAAACCAAACAAACCTAGACCCATAGAAGTGAGTGTTGTAAAACTAAAAGAATGAATCTCAACATAAAATATTTCTAGATAATTATATATGCAAGGGAAAGACTCCTTAAAATTAAAATCTCTTGATGCTTAGTTGGTACATTTGCAGTTTTAACACTGCAAAATATGTATTGCTTTCCATTTGCTATCTCTTTTTTGAAGAAGAAGTCTACAAATACGTAATATGTATAAAACAGCTCCTTAAATGTCCTGTATAGCTTCATAAGATCAACTCAGTGTGTCTGTATTGTTAATATAATAACTTTGCATTATTGTTTCATTTTCTGTCTCTTCACTTGGTATATACATGTGTTTGTATACAGAAGCTGGTTATTTGGGTTTCCATGTTTTTTTCGTTCAGCTAGTCTCCCAGATTCCACTCTGGAGAAGTACTCCAGAGGGAGAAATGAAAATTCAGGTAGGCACTTCAAGTGATTTCTTAGAATCACTGTCTTCATATAGTATTGGTGGTTCTCTGTTTTAGCTTCTATCCACATTATGAAATATATGCTTCTTTGGGAGATGGGGGGAAATACGTATTCTCTTCTGTGGGCTCTCCATGCAAGGAATTGCAGTCAGTGATCAAAAATTACCACTGATACTGATGGTGATTAATATAGAGGCGATATTTAAGTTCATGTCTCAAAAGCTGTAATTTTTAAAGTGGGTGTAACAGGAATTTAAATCATCAGAACTCAAAGCAAGACCTTGATTTAATATATATTTTAAAATAGTTCTGTTAATTATTTTCTTGCCATGCGCAACTTGATAAATGAGTTCTATCTTCCTATGCAGTGCATTCATCTTGTGATGCTACTAATGGCAGTGTAACTTAGACTACCAGTATAGTAGTGTCATGCAATTTGATTAACAGAAGGGGAAAAAAAAGGTGCAAGCTTGAACTCAACCACCTCTGAATTTTCAGAAAGCACCAGAACAAAGCTGTCAGCAGTAGACGTGTTCTTTCATATATTTATATTGCCTATTAATGAGTTATCTACAAGATAATTCAAGAGACTTCTCTTCCCACCCCTCCTTGGGTTAAAACAGCAGATGCACTGGTTTTTTCATTCCTTAGTTAGTTTTGTGGAGCAATTTTGATATAGGCAGCCCATGGAACTAATTGGCTAACTTTGTGGTGTGGCACAGACTGCTGTTCTATACATATCAATCAAAATAACAAATAATCAAAATAAAAAAAGAAACAAAAAAACCCAAAAAAAACCAAAAACCTAAACCCAAAACAAATTGTCATCCAGGCTTAAGTACAATTTGAACTCTCTTTAAGACTTGCCTTCTCCAGAAGTGAAACAGATGTCTGCCCTGCTTACTGTAGCAGATGAGCAGGTTACACCTTGGTGTAAGATGTCAAAATGGCATTTGATCGAATAAAATCTGGCAGAGCTCTGTCTTGCCAGAGAAGAGAAAGTTTCTGGTAGGAGACTTTGGAAAGCTGACAAATTCTTGGTCAGACTGCTGAAGTTCCTACTCCTCCGAGTGAAAAAGGAAACAACTGACAATTTTCATGAAGTAACTGCATGTCACCCGTTACTGCACTTTTCTTCTGAGCTATAGCTGAGATCCACGGGTCGGAAGCAACACAGATTTTGGCACTAAAACTATTAACTAATGAAACAGCAAGCAGCGAACAGACAGTGGTATCCATGGCAAATGAGCAGATCTTCTGCTGAGGACTGTAGCTGCGGAGATAAAAACCCTCATGGACTTTGAAAAATCACACAAGTAACAACAGCTGTTCTGGTCGGGAATCTCCTCCATGCATCTGCTAACTCCTATTTTGACAGCTCTCAGATGTAGGAGAGGATCCAAGGCACTCCTAATAGTTTGTCAGCTTCTCAAGCACAGCAGGGTGAAAAATGAGTTGTAGTTACAAAAGATTGACACTGGGATAACAACTGAACTTCTTTCAGCTCAGTGACAAACTGTAACCTTATGTAGTACATTGCTGAGGTTCCTAGTAGTGACTAGAGCTGGAACAGTGCAGGAAATTAAATCCATTTCATTTCAGAGCTCTAGGGGGCACTAAAATAAAACAAAATACGAAAAAAAACCACAAACAGTTGTCCTGTTTTCTACTTGCAGTATAAAGAACTGCATTCCCTGTGAAAAGAAAATCTGAACAGCAAGAGAAACAGGGAGAGAGGTGACATCTTGTTTAAAAACTTCAGATGATGTTGACAGTCAAGAGTATCACTGCTACAGCCGAGATACTGCGTCACCATGACCAGCCAGTCCCCCAGCAGGGCACTCTGTCCCCAGGGAAAGTAACAGGATTGTGTCTTTGGTAAGATTTGCCTGTTTGTGTGCCCCATGTACAATGATAAATGAGATTTGGTAACAGCCCATACTGGAAGCTGAAACGTGCCGGGTACCGTTTCCCGGGGCCCACTGTCCCGAGGGCGGGAAGGCTGCCTGGGGAGAGCTGCAGCTGGCCACGGCTCTGAAACCACAACCATAGTGCTGGCCAGAATGGACGGAAGCTCCACGTAAGAGTCCACTGTGTCCCCTGTGGGAGAGCTCAGCAGAGCTGAAAAATGTCCTTTCTTTGTGTAAACTCTGGAGGGGTTATGAGCAGAGATAACAGCTTACCTCAAAATGAATCCTGTTGGCGCAGCTGTCCTTAAAGCTGCATAAACCTACCAAGCGCCATGTCAATCACGTGCTCTGCTTGTATGGCATTTCTCATTCCTAACCATTTCACAGCTGCCACGTATATTCTGTGAAATGCGATGTTGTAGCTGATTTATTCGGAATTTCACGGCCAATTTAGGCAAGGCAGTTTGGCTTTTTGACATTTTTCAGTCTCACAGAAGTTACCAGTGTTTTCCCAGGTATTTGCAAGACCTGTTGCTTGTTCTTAAATAGGCTAGCACCTCTGTCACTTCCATATAGTACACTTGCCTTACTTGACCACTCCACGATTCCTTGCTGCCAGTTCAGTGGCTTTTGCTAGTGTGTTTTCAGGAGTCTGTTGCTGGTTAATCAAATTCAAAGCTCTTGGTTCAATAAGTTTTAATGGTACAGTAGGACCACACATTTATTTCTCAGGGAGTTCAGTGGCTTTCTGCAAGTGATGGGCCAGCACAGGGTCTTTAGCTTTGAATAAAATATTTTTTACATCATGCTGATAGTCTACAAAAAATTAAGCTATTTTTGATAAAACTTGCTTCTGGGAACTCATTTGCCTAGCAAGGAAATAATCTTTTCTTCTTGCTAGCTGGAGCTTATGTTGCTTTTTTTGCTCTCCTTCCCTGATAAACTATATGTGTAGGTATAGAAACAATTAAGTTTTGATGGCAGGTGAAGTAATTGTAGCAACTGATAGAGAATATATTAAGAAATACTACATATATAATTCAAAGCCCTTGTTTCCTATGTTTCACTGTATCTATTTTTAACGTTTAGAAAAATAATTGCTGTTTCTTATAATGTAGCAGCAAAACAGTATTTTTTAATTGAGATAGCTTAAAACATAATTACCTTATTATAAACACTAGTTTGATCTTGTTAGGCAATTTGTAAGCATCTTAATTTAACTTTGTGAATGTTCAGACTTATTCTGATCTTCATTTGGAGTTCATAAATTTGTGAAATCCTAGCCTTATAGAATCCAATAGAAACCCTTTCATTATCTTAACTGAGACAAGAAATTCATCCTGCATGCAAAATCTCTGTGTAATTCGGCCAATTTTAATCTTCTGTTCACAGAAGTCTCAGTCCCTGAGAGGGAATAAGGGCAGTAACAATACCAACAGCATGCACATTCATTCTTAGTTATTTCTTCCAAACTTACGGCTGCTGTCCGGTCCACCTCACAGCGGCTACTCAGAATGAAACAAGCTTCAGCATCATCCATTCTAGAAAAGGGGAGATAAGCCCATTACATGCCAAGAAAATACTTATGTGGACTTGTGTTTCATGGTTTATAGTCTTGTACACTTATAGAAACAGAATACGGAGAAATTTTAGTCTGTCTGTTCTCATGCATTATCTGAATGTCAGCAGCAGTCACCTTATGCACTAACTTACGGTGTGCCAGTACTTCTTCACTAGGTTCTGGGAAACCTTCTTTCCCTAGTGCCAGTAGAAGCTGTGCCATAGTAATGAGTGGCCTCAAACACACATAATTTGCAAAATAAATATTTATCTGTCATAAGTAGAAAAGGTAAATAAATAACACCAGTCTGTACCGTGTGTCAGGGTATGATACGTATGAGTTATTATTGATAAGAATGAATAAGAGGGGGCAGGTAACTTAGTATAGACTTGTCTTGCCTAGTGATAGCAGAAGAATGGGTAGATGTACTAGAATAATACATTTGGGATAAATAACAAACATTTCTGTGTATGTATGCATTAAATGAATTAACTGTTTCCAGCTGATGGTCTCTGAGAACTTTTAATGCCTAATTGTTCTCTAGCAGGTCATGTAATAAAAAGAGTGGTGATGGAAGTACAGAGAAAAACCGTCTGACTGAAGGTTTCATCAAAGTTTGCTTTTCCTCTCTTGCCTCAGGTCTTGATATCCTTCTCCAGTGAATCCAACTTCACTTACTGTTACATGGAAATAAAGAAATGGGGACTTTGTTGACCTCTTTGGGAGGACAGGACTTTCTGGGCAAAGAGAAACAGGATGATCAGAATGGGTTTCCTGAGAAGGGGAAAAGTGAGACAGAAGCTGGGGAAAATGAACAGGCAACTCACCGCCCATTACAGCAACTCCATTCTGGAGTCTGGAATGGGACCCAAGATTCCTAAATCTTTGGTTTCTCTGCTCTAGAAAATGGAATCGGCGGTTGTTAGTAACAGTTTAGGCCATTGTGACTGTAGGCTTAGAGTGAGAGCCCATTCTTTTAGGTACTGTACAAACACAGAACAAAAAGACGGTCCTTGCCATAAAAGCTCTAAATGACGTGACAAAGGACAACGAAAGTATATGCAAACATGGGAAACTGGAAAATGATGTGACAATACCTGAATATAAAAATTATCATGGTAGAAAGTGGTCTCACTAGATAGCAGAGAACCCACTGAAGAGAGGATGCCATGGAGAATACTGGGATTACTTTACTGGAATTACTTTATTTCTGAGAAATTAATCCTAGATTGAAGGGACAGCATGGGTGGAATCACAGTGGGACTTGTATGTTAATCTGTTGTATGTGTGAAAAAGAATAGTATTATAGACTTATGAGGAGGTTACCTCTCAGTAAGAACTGGGAGTTGCAGGCTAAGTGAGAATAAGGGGTCACTCCTTGATGCAATAAAGAAGGGTAAGCCACAGAAGGACTGCAATGAGGCACAGTGATGTACTACATAAATAATATTTCCAGAGTATTCTGAAACAAGGGTTCAGGGAGTTGAGACGATGTATATGAAGAATGTAAATACAATTCTGAGTGGGGCAAAAATAAGAGCTTGTGTGAGAAAACAATTGCAAGATGCAGGCTCAGTCTACATAGGATGCTCTACAATATGATTCCAAGCTTATGATCCACAGTAGGATACTGGTTTATTTTGGTAGGAAAAAATTGAAATCTATTTACAACTCTCTGCAACTAAACTAAAGTCAATGAATAGATATCCATAATGAGATGTCAGATAGCTTGCCCAACCTTTTAGGTTTTGACTATAGAAATGGCAATTAAACCTGTGTGGGTTTTGTGACATCATTCAGAGAAAGTATAAAGAAAAAAGAAGGCTAAAGTCAGGTCACTGTAGATTCCCCACTGGCACCTAGCAGTAGGAAAACAGGGGAAGCCTCAAAAGGTTAAAGTACTTGAACTGGAAAAATAATTGTAACAAAGGCAAATCGGTATATCCAAAATAGTAATGCCAAATGCAGCTGATGTGGAGAAGTGAGGACAGGAGGTCACTTCTGAGTGCTGATCAGGAAGAAATCATGGGAGCTGTATGAGTAGTTTCAGCTAAGCATCAGAGCAGAGTTGGGAAGATAAGGTCTTTAAAAAAGTTGTAGGAAAGAAAATTCAGTGAAATTAAATGAGATTTTGATGAGAGCTGATGAGGTAATTGGGATGACAGGTTACATAGATGATTTTGTAAGGAAATGAAACCTTATGCGAACATAGTCACCTTTTTCCCCCATGTTTTTCTGTAACTTCTTGAATCACTTCAGCCATGGATGACAAGGATAATTACTTGACATTAACATCTATGAATGTCATGCATTTAGACAACAGAAACACTAATAGCATCTGTGAGAAAAACATTTATTAGAACCCAGAGTATCCTTATGAGAAATGTTATTAATGACCTAACAACTGGAAAAGCTTTGTCAGTTACACCATTTTTATGTGCCAGAAAACTGAATCGGAGGCAGAAAAACCCCAATAGTTCTACTGCTTGAGGATGGCAGAAATTAAAGGGATTTTATATATTGAAGAGAAATTTCTGAAAGGCAAAAGTATAAGGTAAAGAAAAAGAGTGGACATGAAGAGGATTACAATTTGTGATGTTCACTAAAGAAACTAGAAGGAGAGAGAAAAAATATTTGAGGTCATGACAGAACATGGGAGAAAGCCGTAGGGGAAAGGAATCAAGAATAGTAGTGTTACTCACTTTCTAGTGCTAGTCTGCATGGAGAATGAGAGCTGTTTTAATCAGTTACTGTGGTGTTTCAAATGCTGAAGCAGCTATAAAGTTTCCAGTCATGCTGATGAACAATATAAGCATCAGTGTGATACCTCATGACAGAATTCGTTCTGTGTTTTTGTTAAAACTGGGCACATGAACACTGTTCAGAGAACACCAAAAATTTGCAAAGTGAAGGCCCAAAGGTAGGAAGCAAGAACAAATATAATTTTTGCAAAGTCAAATTGTGTTCTAGGGCATATAAAGAAAAATAGAGTCTTTCGTTAACTGGCTACTACTTATGCAGTCTGCCAAATTTCAGTACTCCTTCTTTACCATGTTATTTTGACATTGCATTTCACATAAAGTATATGTATAAATTTTGATAATAAGACACTGCTTGATTTTTATTTTTTTGTTGTGTTGGTAACCATTACTTTATTTATTAGAAGAAGTTAACCTGTGCCTTGTTATCTTCTCAGTACATTATGTTCTCATTAAAAAGAAATACAGGAAATGTCTTAGGTACTGGGTTATATTTCATATTAAATGTTCTATTAAATTCCCACTATGCTTCTTCCCTCAGGAGAGGTTGAAAATTATTCTGTGACAGGAACATTCAATTACATGTTCTGCAGGAAAAAGCACAGTTCCACAGTTGACTACCTCCAGGTTATTATAAGTGAAATTCAAGATTATCTTTAGGGAACAGCCTAATTTTTCTTCTCCTAATGCGTAGAACAAATGCCAGCTAAATCCCCACATGAATTCTGTCCTGAAATCAGCAAGAAAGCCAAAAAAGGAACCTCTCTCTACCAGAAAATTCCTAGTTCTGAAAAAAGCTTTATTGTATTTTCAAATTTTAAACATATAGAAGCATTTGTTTCTTCAGTGGCAGAAATCTGAGAAGACAACACTGCTCACTTGCCTCCTCATAAATTAGATTCTTGGAAATAACTCCCCTGGGGTAAAGAAGGCTGAATGACACAAATACTCAGACAGGTATTAGCTTAATTTTAGATATCTATATTAGTTGCTGAATAAGTTCTTTTAAAGAACAATGCGGATAAGTTAGATCAGTTACTTGCTGAGAATCACCTTTCCCTCTCTTTGGAGAGTTTAGAGAGACGATCCTCCTACGTGAATTCCACTGTGAATTCCTCCACACCTTCAAGAGATTGATCAGTGGTGGAGGGAGTTTGAGGAACTGTGTTTGATTGATGTGTTTTGATTAATGTCATTCAGTAACTGGCAGCGAGGATTTTTAGGAGTGGTGGAAGTATGTGTTAAGAGGAAGGCCCTGAAAGAAGAGTACATAGAGGTAGAGTAGAGTAGTTGCTAATACTACCAGGCTGAACTTAGGAAGAAAACAAAACTGTGCAACGGGTTCAAAGGGCAATAATTTTTTTTGTTTACTTTTTTTCCCCTTCAGTTGGTCAGAAGAACTACCATCACATTTACCATCTTAGCTCAAGGAACAGAAACAAATTCTATCATTACTAGCAGTTTTGGAATTTTCCGTGCTGCTTTTTCAGAAGAAATCACAGGCGCTCTGTTTCAATATCTTTAAAAACTGAGACAGAAAATACAGTGAAGAAAAATTTGGTCAAATGAAAGAGCTTACATATATTTGTTCCTTGAAACATTTCAGATATTAAGAAAAACAAATTATATCAAAGAGCCTTGCTTTCTAAATACACATGCTTTCCTTCTAGCACGGCTTTTGTTGTGTGTCAAACTTATTTATCAAACAGTATGAGTGAAACAAAAGTAAAAACTAGTATTGGTCAGTATTTGCCTACTTAGCTCTCAACAGGTCTTGATCTTTTAGTGCTGAGCCTTGCAGATAGATAACTCTTTGGGACCACATTGGGATTTGTAACACCCTTCGGACCTGAGCATCCATCTCAGTAGGACACAAAATAACGACATAATAGTCCTGTCAAAAACATAAGGGGGAATAGTCATGTTATTTTTTTTATGTTAACATTTATTGTTGGCTAGAGAATCAGTCAACAGAGACTCAGGATGTCAAAAATATCTCTGATAAGTCTCAAAATTAATTGACAAACGTTATTTGAATATATGAGTTTAAAATATTGAATTATTTAATAAAAATGGCTGGACAGGTGTCAACTACTCACAAAAGACTCCAGGGTGGCAACTAAAGTCCATTTAGAAACATTTTTGTTTCCATATGATCATAAATTGTTTTTAGAGACAATTTACATTTCTGTCATTCTAGCTGGAGAATGTAGGAAGTTTTCAACAATCAAAATGGAATTGTCTTCTCCCACATTTTTTCCTCGACATTAATGGGCAGATCCAAACTCTGTTTCCTGTGCTACAGACAGTCCTTGTTAGGAAAAGTAAGGTTGCTCTGAAGTATACGTGTGTGTACATATGAAAAGGAGAGAGAAAAGGAACGTGAAGAGGACAGACTGAGAGCTTAGGACAGGCTTGTCACAGAAGTCTTCCTTAGTGCACACGGACTTTTGCAGAAAGCTTAGTGCATTGGATCCAGCGTATCATCTGTATCCTTCAGCTTCCCATTTCAAATGTGGAAGGAATGTATATAAGCTCATTTAGGCTGCATAAGTAGTATTAGGAGTTTTCTTCTTTGTCTCCAGTGTATCACAGAGCCTGACTCATTCTTCAGGCTAATTAACAAAATTTTGGATTTCCGTTTGTGTCCGCATCTATACAGAACTTGACTTCTTTGTGCATCCAATTACACCTCTTACTAGCTGAGTATTTTGGATTTGGGATTTGTCAAATCGCTGCTGAGCAATTTGCAGATTGTATTTTTGTGATTTTTTGCACTAGTCGAGGAAGCATGGTACCAGAGGTAACTTATTAAAAGACATAGAGAAGATTTAGTAAAAGAAATGGTCTGTAGCAAAGCTAATGATAATTAATCCAAATTGCTATCTCATATAAACAAGCTTTTATATGATCAAAACAAGTCAAATGACATATTTGCATTAGCTAGGGCATAAGTGTACCCTAAGAAAATCTCGTGTTTAATCTTTCAAGGTCTTTGTCCTTT
>JAVKKW010000031.1:11630972-11677084 GCA_034782655.1 Micrastur ruficollis
TGGGAGCAACCTGCTCTAGTGGAAGGTGTCCCTGCCCAGGGCAGGGGGTTGGAACTAGATGATCTTGAAGGTCCCTTTCAACCCAGATCATTCTATGCTTCTATGAGAAGTTTGCTTCCTCCTCCTTTTTCATCCCATGAAGAGACAATAATTTATTTGGTCATCCCTGGACAAACATAATGATTTCACGCAGAAATGGAATGTTCAGAAAGGCAATGCTCACACCAACTTGTTCTTGTGGAGATAATAAACCACAGTAATAATAAATACACAGAAAATGTCTAATTAAAACATAGGACCCAATTCAGCACTTTCTATACCAGTTTTAGGTTTCCTGTAAATTCAGCAATGCTGTCTTTTCATAGCAGATCTAAGGGAGCAGTTACAACAAAACAGAATTGGTTCAATGGAGAGGAGATTTAGTATTACTAAAAAACCCCACAGAAACCCAAACCATGGGTCTGTTAAAGCAAAAGTAGTATCAGAAACTTATTATTACAAACTTATTGAGAACAGAAGTGTGATTTTAAACACTCTACTACCACTGCACTTGAAAAACAAAAGGTGAAGATAGTAACATGTAACCTCTGAAGATCAGTCATGTTTAGTTTAGGTATCATTTGAACTTCTGAGAGTTCAATCTTTGTTTCCCTGGAAGTTTTCTTTCTAATTCCAGGAATCTTTGTTTGCTTGAGTATTTTATGTGCCAACACTAACAACTGTTTGTATAAATAACCTATCTTTACATGCAGTATAGAAATAAATGCTGTAGAGTAAAATAACCCCTGAGATTAAGTCAGATTTTTGTCATGCTGTGGTACCATGTCATAGAAATGGGCAGAACAAGAACCATTTGGATAGTAATTTGCAAGTACTGTATGTTAACAAACCTTATTTATAATCAATTATTTATAATCTATTTTATATTGGGTTGTATTTTCATTTGTCAGTATTGCCAAGTATGTTGGATTTCTACATTTTTATTTTTACCTCTAGAGAAAATTATTGCTAATAGGTACAACCTCTTGAGGTCTAAAATAATTCATCAGAGGCTGAAGCCAAAAGTTAGAGATGCTTAGGTGTCTTCAGGATTAGGTAGGAACTAACAGCATTGTTTTCTTTGAGCTTCAACTTGTATTATTACTTTCTTGTGTTTTAATCAGCTAGCTGCAGCAACTAGCTAATGAATATGTTGAAACCAATGGGGATTAATTTTATTGGGTTCAGTGCGATTCTGTGGTACAGGCTCAGTGCTTATATACCACAGAAGTTACATCTGAAATAACTCAGAAATACAGTAATTCTGCATATTAAGTAAGTGTTCCCAGAAGTTTCTCACATCCAAAAGTCTAAGTTTCCACACATCCTACCACAGAATGGTGATGTTAGAACAAATAACAAATAAAATTATAATTATTTGATTGTTCTGTACTGCTAGCTGCTGTTTGTATTATTTTAAAATTTTATGATGCTACTATCACAGATACTTTTTTCTTTATGAGAAAAGAATGGAATGAACAATCAGTCAGCAAAATTGTTGACAGACCATCAACTGTAGCAAATATCTTTAGGTAAAATTCAGATACAGCAAGATACTGAAGATGACGAGCACGTTAACTTTCCAGGAAATACATGGGCAGGCATTTGAGACATATTTTACCACTACAGTTGCTGTAACATTAAGGAAATGAAGATTTGGAAAAGTTCACCCAAGATGTTTAAAGAAACTTCCTCAATCTTCACACCAAAATGAAATGTGGCTATAGAATAGCTCATACTTCAGTCTCACTCCAGGAGTCATGTAATATCTCATAGAAGTCTGATAAATGCATACAGGTTTTGCCTGAAATTGGCAAAAGGTGCTCACTACTTGCCAAAGATGTTAATATTAAGCTGGTGCCAGTCTAAAGTCCTTGAAATGGAAGTGGTGTTAGGACTAATGCTGTATCTGGAGAATGCCCTGCTTTGTACAGAGGCAAACAGTTTTTCATACTGAAGTTGTCTCTGTGGGGTGTTCTGTCTTCTCTAGGACACTGATGTAGAACCAGTTTTGTCCTATATTTTAAAATAAGACATTATTGGAAAAGCAATTCTCAGTCTTTGTAGAATTAGTATACACAGAAACCATTAAACGCTCAATTTACACTTCACAAAACTCTGCACTGAATACTGGTAATGTGACTAATTTAAAGCATATATACATATAAATATTATCAGATACATATAGAAATATTGAATGTTGACTTCTGAACGATAATACATGTCCTCTGCATTTTAATTATCTTTTTCCTATGAGACACTACTGAGCTCTGTAGTCTGGTCCTACAAAAGGTGAAGGTGTTGCTAACCACCTTACCCATGACATAAAAACCTATTGTTTTCTGATAGAACCTCTGATTCTTGTGTAAATACCGAGGAAGAGGCAAAGAAAGAGAACAAAGGGTGAGCAGAAACTACCGCACATAAATGAATGAAGAGACAGTCAGAAAATACTCTGACCAATAATAAAATGTCTGTCCTGTCCAAACACCCAGAAGTTGAGGTTTTAAGTTGCTAAAAACCAAATGCTTCTATTTTTCCAAGCCCTGTGATGCTTTCTCGGGTCTTTTAAAGAATATGTTTTTTTTCCTAAACATTTATTTTCTGAAAAGCAATTTTCCATAAAGACCATTAAAATAGGAAAAAAAAATATATTGACTAATCTAAGAAGATGTGCAATTTCCAAAATGTTAAAATGACAGAATCTGGTACGAAGTATCATGTATAATATATCCAATTTAAGAATTACAATGAGAAGTTCCAATTTGCACCTTTCATTACATATAGAAGGCTTTAAAGCTGTGGGAATTCCAGGACATAGAAATGATTAACTGCATACAAAACAGAGAAAGGAATGAAGGAGAAACACTGACTGGAAAGAAGATGAAGGTTGTTACGGAATCTTCAAAGTAACACAGTAGAGAAATATACTTGCTATTTTTAGTTGGTAACAAATGATCCTATGAATGCAGTAGATCATGCTGAAATGTATTTACTGACAGGACAAAAAAACCCCCAAAACTTCTGGACATTGTGGCTCCTTAATATTCAAGGACAAAATTAATGTTAAGTATCTCAGATATTTTTGCAACTCTAATGTCACTTCATCAGACAGCCCAATCTAAATTTTTCTATTTTTCTGGAATATTTTCTTTTCAGAGACTGGCATATGTTTTCACACAGCAGTTTCCCTTTTTTTCAGAATCATGGTAGTGAAGGGAAAGACTCAGATTATATCAACAGGCTTTGAATCAAGCTCTCTGGTTCTGTGGGACTTTGAGTACGAGCTGAGGCAGGGGTGCAGAACTCTTTCTTTCACTACACAGAAATCCCACCATGTCAGAAATGAATTCTGAATTTCACTTCAGCCAGAAAGGTCACTTTTTTCTGCATTCCAATTGTATCGTTATCCTAGATGATGGTGTTTGATGGTATCATTATTGTTTACCCATAGTGTCTAATACAAGCATTTTCCTTCTCCAAAGATCAGTATGTTATATGCAGCTAACGGTTGCAAAAGCTCAGCTTATAAAAATAAACTTCCACTACTAAGCCATGTGACTTCCAGAAACTGCATAACATCTTGTTAAGCAGGATACGATATTACGAAATGACCAACTGTATATAAATATTTGTTGAAACTGAGTGAGAACCTTTCTACTCCTGCTGCTGCAGTTTGTGAAATGAGAAGCGGAGCTGCAAGCACACAGCTCTGGTGACTGAGAGGGCACAGGCGGGGTCCCACTGCGGGCAGCATCAGCCCAGTGTAGTTCCCTAACAAGGTCTGTGCCCGCTTCAGTCTGTCAGTCCGGAGAGCTATCTGTATTTTTGTATGCTTTCAGTTTGCCTCAGAGCTCCCCAGAGCTTTGACATTATTCGAACTTCAGTGGGTCGATACTGTTGCAGCTGGAGTCTGCCGGCGTCCCCAGTTTTGGACTGCCCAGGCAAGGAGCCAGGAACTACTCAGGGGATGAGTCATGCAGTCAGTACCTCAACCGCCAGCCGCCCTCCACCTGCAGGGCCTTACAGAATTAGGTACTACTGCACACCGATCCTTTCTCAGGAAGAATAATTCATCTATTTACAATATTCAGAGATTGTATGTGTTGTGCTGGAAAATTCACATGCAGACTTCTAATTTAATACACCCGCTACGTTATGTTTTGGAACAGCACGCTTAATGTTTCTTGTGATGGTTTTGAAACACTCTTAAGAGTGCAACAGTTGTTATGCAAACCACCCACATTCCCTCAATCAAACCCAATTAACAATTGAAAGACTCATTATCCAAATATTTATTAAATGTGTGTAAGAAGCAACTAACCCATGTAGAATCAGGACAGGAATTGGAGGCAGAGGTATTGATTATGACCAGGTATACACGTATTTCATTTCCAAGTGACAAGAACGCAGTCCTTGTTATCCCCTTAGTGTAAATAATAAAAAGTAATAAAAATCCTTACAAATATGAAGAAAACCTAAAAAATGCAAACAAACCCTAGGATTGTGTTCGGATATCTGTCTGAACCTAAGTTTGTTTTGAGGTAAGTCATGGAAAAATATCCAATTTCCAAAGTCTGGCTGCTGTACCACTACCACTACAGAAGTTGTTTAATTATGTACCTGACAGATTTTAAACATGATAAACTTGGAATTTAATCATCAGATTTATTAAAAAAAAAATTAAAATCTTGAATCATAGAAGGCTGGCTAAGAGAAGCCAATAGTAATAAAGAAATGGAAACTAAACCTTTTAAAATTCTGAGATCAGGTTATATCTACTGTGGAAGCACCACTTTTTATCTTTTTTATTATTTGCTCCTTTTTGAAGGAAGCAATCATTATTGGTTAGATTCCTACTGGAGATACGGAAGATCCAGCTTCGTATTCATCATCTATGACTGTGAATTCAAACCCACATCCTGTTTCTTTCCTCTTTATGACAGTGATGGAGAAAGATGGTAAGAGGAGTAAAAAAGATTCTCAAGTTGGATGGATAAAGTTTCTAAAAGGACTGACACAGAAAAAAGGCCATCTTGAATTAGGCAAAAGGCTCCTCTAATTCAGTGTCCTGCTTCTACTGAGAGGAGTAACACATTTTTAATGAAAGAATAAACAAAACCAGTATGGAAGGATTCTCCCCTGAAATACTCTGCCTGCATTAAAAGAACCTGTAGTAATAACTCAGTGTGTGTAGCTTAGCTGTGGTCCCAGAACAGACTTTCTCTGATGGAGGGTGAATCAGCTCTGTGCCCATCCTAGCCTAAGCACACCTCAGTCTCATTACAAACATTTTTGTTGTAAACAAGCCTGCAGTTCCTAACTTTGAAGTATCCTCTCTAATGTTTACATGTATTCTGTACCAAAGCTGCCTACGGTAAGAGTGTTTCCAGACCTCACTGAAATGTGCAGTATCTTTCAATGCCTGGAAAATCCCAGGTGCCAATATTCCTTTAGGGCAGCTTATTAGGTTCATGCAGCAACTTGTGTGCACCTAGTGGTATCATCCTAGTGGTAAAACTCCTTAACTTCAGTTTACTCAGACAGTTTGTCCACAACATATACAGTTTACTAAATTTTTGATTCCTATAAGCTAGGCCATGGAATTAAATAAATGTTTAGGATAAGAGTTGTTTCAATACAAGTTTACAAACACTTGAGACAGGATCAGTCTTGGATGATTTGCCACCTTACCCGTGTTACAGCACTATGATACAGTCTATAAGCTACTGACAAAATTTTGTTCATTTTCAACCTAACTCAATAACACATTTTAATGAAAAATTTATTTAATTTTATTGAAGTTAAGTTGCTAACAATCGGTTCTGATTTATCTCAGACTCAAAACCTGACAACTTCTCCCTTCCTAGTTCCCCCCTTTTAGGACAGGCTTTTTGTGGCATAGGATTTCGGTATTTTCCTCCTAGTTTTCCTTCAGTTCTGGTGGTCAAGATTTACTCCTTATCAGATTTTGCCTTTTCATTTGATTCTCAAGGATTTTCATCATGGATCTTCCTTACACTTTGATCCATTTTTACATGTCCTTGACAGCGTCTCACTTGTTTGTATTTTGAGTGCAACTCTTTTTTGCTGCTCTCCTTGCTGCGGTCAAAACAACTGCTTCAGGACAAGCAAAATTACCTTCCTCCAGCTGCAAAATTTTCTCGTTCATAACACCATAAACAAAAATTAATTTCTTAGAAATTGACAGCTAAGTAATATTCAGAAAGAGTGGTCTTTCTTTCACTGCTTATTCTGCTGTGAAACTCTGACCAATAGTAAATACAGGCTGGAGTGCTCTAAACCTTGCAAGTGATTCACAGCAGATACCACTTGTTTTACACACCTTAACCGTAGGCATGAGGGGTGCAGCCCGTTGGAAAGCTGACAGGTGAAATTTTCCTTTCCAGCTTTACCCAGACTCTGTCAGAAGTGAATTTTACTTGTAGACATCGAAGAAACTGATTTCTGCTTGCCTTATTTATACCTCACTCACAATCTTTTAATAGGTTATTGCAGCCAATCCTCACTATCTGCATTAAGCTCATCTTTTTCCTAGAAATTTTCAGTCCCATTTGTTTTCATTACCAATTATCTAAAAGGACTGCACGGTATCATGATAATGATGACAATCTTCATCATTAGAAGACATGGAGAACTAAGACTGATATCAGAAAGCTGACTTTTCCTGAACCAGAATGTAGGCTCTGAGGCCCCCTTGAAGCATGGTCTACTTCACAAATTCCACCCTTCTCATTCCAGGTTCTGCAAGTCTAGTTTATGGAGTGAGTATTCCATACAGCAGTATTTTTGTATATGATATATAGCCAAAGCAAGAAAAACTAGTCATGGAATATCATTTACTAGGAACAGCTTTTCATATGATTACTGAGCTTATGCTTTCTTTTATTAGGCACCCAAAAGGGAGAAAAGCACTTCTTGAGAAAAACAATAGAATATGCATTTGGAAGACTAAAGGGTGAATAAATAGAAGACCCAGACATGTAGTCTAGAAACTGATATGAAATACCTGCTTCTCATGGCAGCTGCTTGCTGTTCTTTATATAATCTTTCTGAGAACCAAGGACAGAGGTTTGCAGATATGAAGAGGAGACAGATGGAATATGATGGACTTAATTGAACATTTTGAGAAGCCCAGATGAAGACCACTGTGAAATGCTACAATTATGTAGGAACACAGAGATAGAGAACTGTTGTGCTCCTTCTATTGCACAATGTTTACACTTGCAACAAGGAGTTCATTATGCAGATGAATATCTATAGATCAGTGCATGAAAAAGCTTTATGATAATTTAAATGAGGATGTAATCTGCTCCATTTTGGATTTTATTATTGCAATACTATTTACTTTTTAAGTAGATCTGTGTATTTTTATGAACTAAAGATGGTATTTTGAATAATTGTTCAAGATGCTGAACAATGAACATAAGCACATTCTCCAGTATTTTGAATAATAATTTAAAGTACCGGTGAAAATAACAGCACTGCGTATTACTTAAATTATGAAGGTGTGCTGCTTTAAAGTGCAGTAACTCCCTGATGTTTATAAAATGAAGTGAGCAGACAGGTTTGTTCTCCATGTCACAAGTTAGATGAACATACCTATTTTCTGCATCTCTGGATGTTGCATAAAACACACCTTTATGGGTAAGGAATTTAGGTAACGGGTTGTCCCCTCTGGAAAACAAATTTAGAAAGAGTGTTTAAGGTAAATGGCTGTAGTCAGATCACATTGGGACAGTGGTGTATGCTTCTTGCCTTTCAAGCTGCGCTGTGAAATCACTGACCCATTGATGGTCTTTACTCTGTTATCATTGTGAGTGTTTCCCTTCAATAATTTTGTTTTGTGAACAAATACAGCATCATTTAAATTTCTTTCATATGCATAGGTGGTGTTAGTGTTGGTACCTCTGCCAGTGAGGTCACCTGTACAGAAAAGAATAAAGGCCACTAGTGACTGTCAAAGCTGTAGCCTCCTTGCCAGCATCTGAAACAGTTCTGTTTAATTTCTTCAATTCCTCTCAACTCTGACCAGCTTGTTCCAGTCTTGGGGTGTTGTCATCATCTTCTTTATTTTTGGCAAGAACTCTTGAGATTGTGAACAATAGTGACAAGGGTGGATTATTAAATGGCAGGATGACTGCAGTCTAAGCAACAGTGGAGAAAAATCTGACCAATAATTACACAGATACCTCTGCAGGTTGCCAGTGGGGTTTGCTGACCTGGGCAACCGTAGTAAATCCCATGCATGTGCATTTCTATTAGTTTGTCCTCAATTCAGCTGCTACATTCCATGATACTCTTAAAACAGACAGAGATTGTTCAAACAGGCAGTGAGCAAAATGGAAGCATATGCTGTGTTGCTGCTTTACAAGGGTAGTACCCCTCAAGCTGTTTAAATGGGTGGCTGTATGGGCAGCCTCAAGACAATTGCACCGATGTCCTGTCTCTGTCTTTGTAGAACACTATCTGTAGGCTCATGATGAGTACAAAGTTCACTGAAAAGAGTAGTACAAGATCCAAAGGAGTGTATGGGAACTGCAACATGACTTAAGGTAAATCCTTCCTTCTTTAAAAAAATGCTCCTATGGTATGCTTTGGCTCCTTCATTTCATAGTAATTTGTTATTAAAAAACCAAGAGCGTATGTGAAAATGTGTGCCACATAAATAATTTTTTCTTGTTTGTGTTCCTATGGGAAAGGTATTATGACTTCAGAGTTGCCTCCCTGCTGACCTACTGTCTTAGCTAGAGAGAACTTGTCTGGCCAATGACCAGGGAAACAACTGGCCTGTGAACAAGACATAATTAAGCACCAGGCGTAATACTTAGGTTTGCGAAATACCAGAAAGGGGGCAAACATTAAATAGAGGTTGTCTAGTGGGGTGAAATTTATAGGAGGTAGCTGCTAGGAGATAAAGCAATGTATTATATCATATATTACAGAAGTAGGCTCCTTTATGGCTTGAGTTTCTGCTTGGAAACCTAGCAATTCTTCTAGCTATGAGCCAGAGGACTTGGATACCTTGGACAGCCTGTGTCTTCTTTGACCAGCAAGCTCCATGACTTCATCGTCATTCTCCTCTTGCTCCTCACTGCTGTTAACATTGGTGGAGTCCTGATGGTGTTTTCATGAAATGTTTTGGTTGAGTGAAAAAGCCTGAACTTTGCAATAGCTAAAGAGCTTTCTGAAAGTCATAGAAGTTTTTATGAATTCCATCCAAGTTTTCTTCTTTGGGCCACCTGTTTTGACCATGTGTTTGCTTGAAGAAAAACTTTCAAGTCTGATAATTTCTTTGGCTAGAGTTCAAATGGATATATGTATATAACTCTTTCTAAAAATCAATGAAATCCAAAGCCTTGCAGGACTACCCTGAAGTGTGAGGTGTGACTGTTTAACAATCACAAGTATGTTTATGATGGTGGTGAAATCCCAACAAGCTACATTCTCAAAATAGCATACTTGATTATACTCATGATTTAAAGGAAGAGCACAGGTTGTATCAGGATGACCAAAAAAGAGCAGACATACATACGAGTGAAGAGGGGAGCCAATTCAAGTAGCCAGCAAAATAATATGGGATTAATGATCATAACGGAAAGATGGAGGAAGAAGGAGATCACTGTGACTATCGGGACTGCCAGCACACTATATAGTTAGTCTCTGCTATGTTTTGTCTGGCATATTTTCCCCTTGATTGCTTAGTCCATGGAGAATGTTCAGTAGGATTTTATACTTACTACATACTCACTATAGCCCTTAAAATTAGACTTCCACTCTGAATATTCAAGATGAAGTACTACATGTTCACCTTGAAGTTGGCTGAATCTTTATTTTCTGCATTTTTTTTTCTTTTTCAGTTTTAGCAAAGTGAACAAAAAGAGATCAAGTGAAGGAGTACAGTTGAAACATGACCCACAATCATTCTTTTTGCCGTATTTATCCAATTCTAGCAAATGTACATACATGCCCAAATGTAGCTCTGCCCTCTCATCAACGATTCTATTTTGAACTTCTTTGCATAAAATACTTTCATGACTTTGTTTTCACTGCTCATCACTAATGATAACAAACTTGCAAAATAGAGGACTGTATTTAATTTGTTGATATTAACACACTGTAAACTGAAAACCAAATTAAGTACCTGTGCTCATTCTCAGCAGTTGACTAAGGTTCATCATAAATGTAGGCCAGTAATAACAGATGTCCTGAAAATATGAAAAGGTAACTCAAAAGTTTATTGGAATGCCATGAAGAGTTTTGTTCTCACACTGTAGAGTTAAGCAAAGCAGTAGAATGCATGCGATTATAGGAGACAGTAATGTATTAGATACCTTTAAATAGCCTCATCCCTATATGATCTCCTACTCCTTTTATGATATATTAGTAAACATACTGCTTTGCTGTAGAATGTAATCACGTATGGTATTCTGTGCCCAAAGGAACTGACAATTTGATTTCACACCTCTTGTTAAATTTTCAGTCTGCAAAGTCAACCCACGCTTTGTACTTAAGTGTTTACTAAATGAATACCAATTATTTTTTCTTCCTTATTCTGTGACTCAGGCACTTCCACTCTAATACACAGTACATATAATTTTTCATTTATATTGCAGAAATGTACAACTTCCATAAACAGGAAAAATATAGCTCTGTTTTTGCAAAGAAAGGGAGCATATATTCAACTTTAAGCTTACTTTTGAGTTCATTTATAAATATACAGTTAAATATTTTAATGAGGTTGAGAGATAACAAAACTCAATTATCAATTACTATTTTTAACTGGTTTTAGGAGAAGGTTTTAACTGCCAATCAGAGTGCTGTTTATTTGGATTACACCCAAAAGGGTCTTTATTTACAGACTTCTACTTTGTGGGGAGAGGGGGAATGGAAAGCAGTACCTGTGCACAGTGCTAGAAATACAAGTTTATTCGAGCTGAGATACCATTTAGAGATTAAACTTTTAACACTCTTTGACATCAAGCTGACATTTAATTGTTGTAACTAGGTCAGATGATTGACAGACCTGTATGTTATGGTAAAGACTTTTGGTGAAGTCCATGAGCAATTTTCAGAGACTGAGTTTACAAGTAACATTTTTGTAATGTATCGTATTTTTTATTCTTTACTTCCTTCATTTAAGCTCAGTAAGTGATTTTGGCATGTGACATGCCTGGCATGTTTTGCTTGCTTTTTTCCATCTATTGCTAATGGAAAAAAATATCACATACAGGTGAATTAAAGGAATCCATGAACATTTAACTTTTACATGTATGTTTTTCACCCAGATGTGATACTATGTTTGGATGACTGTCTACACCTCTAATCTTCACCTCTTTGAAAAACATCTGCCTAAAAACGTTACAGTAATTTCTAATGGAATACCAAGTATACAGAAGAGAAAACTGAGAATTTTTGTCTTTTAAAATCCATTGTAAATGCACTAAAATCTGTCTTCTTTTACCACATCCCTAGCTCTGCCAAAGTCTGAGATGTCCCTTCAATACTCCATAAAGTTGTGCCTAATACAAACAGAGTGTGAGTGAATAATTTCTGGTGGCTGGTGTCAGATTCTGTTAGTATGGCCAAAGTTGTATCAACAACTTTTTTAACTCTTCACTTTCTGATATGAGAAATACAAACTTTGCTAAACTTCACATCCTTAAAATACAGTTGATATATGAAACAGACAATATAAGTGAACAAATCACTAAAGAGTGATATTGAGCACAAACCAGCATAACAAGTTACTGCTCATCAGAGAACCAGAATAACTGATGGCATCTAATAATACAGTTAAATGTGTTAGGGTAAATCACCATAAACACCAAATTTTAGTAAAGTAAAATAAATAGTTTGTCAGCCTAATGAATCAGTCAATGAAAGATACATTTTTTTTTTTTAAGTCTGCATGCTAATGACAACTTCATTTCTGAGCCAGGAATTGTGAGTAATGATGGTTTGCTGCCAGGCATTGAATTTTAAGTGGGGAAGTAGCATCTTCAACATAATTAGTCATCTGTTGTTACACATGGCATTCTATTTGCTACTGCCTAAAATGATATAACATTCTGAAAGACAGCATGCAACTATCAGGATTTTGTTTTTACTGCAAAGATAAAATGAAGCATGTGCAAATGTAATGCCTTTGTGTAACAGAAGAGATGGAAGACAGAGGTTTTTAACAATTACTCTATATAACAAATTGCCCCTTTAAGGAGAATACCTGCTTTTATTGAAGTCCTCGCAAAACCAAAGCAAAACCTAAGATTTCTTTTACCAATATGATGCTACAGCATTTCACAGCCTGCAGACTCTGGTTGTATTCCAGATTGACTTTTATTCTAGCATTTTATTTTAGCAAAGTTATTCTTGTCACCCCTGTTCTGAAAGTAACATGCATATTTGGCATATGTAACATCTACATTTTCACACAAAATATCTACTTACAAGCCTGTGATTCAGCAGCAGGTGTATGTGTGCATGCATGTTTATAAACCAATGGAAAGCTTACTAAAGAACCCACATCCTAATTTGCGTGCCTTTGCACGCCTGCTGAGTTTACCTCCATAGTTTCCTGTGTCTCAATCCCCAAAACCTTTTCTCTGACTGCATTTTTTCTGTGGATCTTTTTCAAGTACTGATACTTTTGATGACATACATATCTCAAATGCATATTGCACATATTAAAATATGGTAACTGATTTTCTGTAACAGAATATGGCATTCTATTTCTCTTTGACATCCTTACTTGTTCTTGCTCTTTGGATAATCAGTTCTAGATTTTCAACAAATCCCCCTTTATCACACCATGGTGTTCACGTAACAATTACAGAATTATATGTTGTGGCCCTAGTTCTGTCCTTATGTACATCAGTGTGACACAGAAAATTAAAGCAGGCTTTGTTAATTTAATTTTTAATTTTACTAAAACTTTACATATTCCTTATAGTCACTCTATCTTGTGCTATGTTCCTGCAAATGAACAAGGACAAGATTGCATTTAGATTAACTTTGAGGAATTTTATGTGTTGCTTTACACATGTTGGCAAGCCATAATTAGTTAATAGTAGTAGCTTGATTTTGTTTATCTCCCACAAAATTCAAAATATGATTCCCAAAGAAAAGATGCTATGGAGATGTAGTCTTTTAGAATTGTATTTCTAACAGTCCAAGTGTTATATGACTCAAAATCATTTACTTTTTTTCCTTTTTTCATAATGGTAATTGGTCTTTGCTGCCAGAACAACCTTTGCTTCTCACGGTATCTGGTAATATTATTACTGTTTTACAAGATACGATAATAAAAGCCAAAAAATTCTTCTCCCAATTCATATTCAGAATGCATAATGTTTTGCAAAATATTTTGTATCCCAAATATTCTCAGTGCATCTTCAATGAAAAGATTGTCAAGATTATTCTGAATATTAGCAGCATTTGATATCTGAGACACATTTTTACACCATGTGAAACTTATTGGGAAAATATTGGGAAAGAACCTGAGAGACATTTTATCTCCTTATTAGGCAGGAGTTTGTTTTGGAATCTATTTTTACACTTTACTTAAATATGCATATTCTGATTACTGAATTTTCAGTACCTTCACATAACAGAAAAAATGATGAGAAGAGAATGATCACAAATGATTCACAGGACAGAGGCTGGAACTTTCAGAAAGGCAAGTAATTGTCTAACTCCCACCAAGAGTAAAAGTCTTGCAAGCCATGCTGAAAATTCTTCCTAGTGTCAATTAAAAATACTGATTTAAATACACACTACTAGATTGTGAAATTGCCATTGCATTAATTGCTGATGGATGATTTACTCATATGAAATACTAAAATATTGCGTGGTACAACAACAGAGAACAGAAAATGTGGACAAGTTTATTTTGTCTTTCAAATTTATTCAACTTTAACTTTGCCCACCTTTATCTAAATGTAGTTTGGAACTAATGATTTTCAGGTTAATAAATGATCTGCAACCTGTGCTAGAAAATCAGCAAAGCTTTGATTATAACTTGAAAAGATCACAAGTACCTGAAGCTCCAATTCATCTTCCAGGGTGCAATAAAACAACAGAAATCTCTCAATCATATTGTTTACTTCCTTAATTTAATATTTTTATAGATATTTAAAAAATAGAAGAATTTTTTTATAAATAATATGATGTTGACAATCCATTTTACAGAGGCTTTGTGAAGGGCAGCTTTCTGAGCTCCCATTTTGTCTTTCTGATTGTTTTTTATTTTCAGAAGACGACAAGATGACTACAAATGTATCTGTCACACTCAGAAGATAATTTAGATTGAACTCTCTAACCTTTATGACTTTCTTCCACAGACCACAGTAAATAGGCTATTGAAATTATTGTTAATTTCACTGGTGTCTGTGTCTAGTTTTAAATGTTCCATTACATCAGTTGCACAAAGAATTACCTGCTTATAGCATGGAAAGGATGCTGACCTAATTATTTTAGAAATAACTATGGAGAAACATCTAAAGAGATTAACAAAGGAAATATTATGTCACTACCAAATTCATAACTAAAATAGCATGAAAATCACTGTATAATTACCTAGGTTTCCATAGAAACCATGTTTGACGGGTAGTCAAAAAGACTTCTTATTGGGCTTCAATACTCCTGCTCTCCCTACAATAAACATTTCTGTTCTGCCTTTCACAAACAACTAACCAATTTTTCAGTTGCGTAAGTCCGTGTCCTATACTCTTTAAGCAGCACTCTTTTAACAGCACTAACCACCCGTATGCTTTTTTAAGATCTGAACTCTTGAACTTAAACATGTAAAAATATTTTTTAAAATGTATTATGACAAATACCATGGTATCAACCAAAGGGAAAAAAAAGAAAATAAATTCATATATGGTAATATTTCTATGTTGTCACAATACAGTAGTTGCATAAAAATAAGCAAAGGCATTAATCCAAGAAACAAGTTGGGGGTTTTATTGCATTTTCTCACTGTAATTTTTCATTACATTTTCTCACCAAGCCTTCTCAAAGGCTTTGGCCCTAAGTACTAGTAATGCAGATGTAAGCAAATGATCCCCAGTGCTAGCAATGGTGAAAAAGGCATGGCCCATCCCGTAAGTCCGTATTCCATTAGAAACAGTAAGAGTTTTATCTGAATTCGTGTTTCCTTTAAATAATCTAGATTGACAACTATTTGTGGCAAGCCTCTGTTTTCACATGCTTCTCATATAGCAGATTTTAGCAAAGCCACCTTAGAAATTTCTATACCCAAGAAAAGATAAACTCTGTACACAATGTGTTTTTCTCCTACCAAAGTTGATGAAAATGTCCTTGAGGTCATGCACACAGTTTTTCTCAGAAGGGAACAGTTCAGATAACGTCTAATTGAACTTATAGATTATTTCTTCGCAAATGACAAATGGATATTTTTAGAAATGCTTTGTTATTGACCTTCCAGAGGCTGCACAACCTTTTTATTGTTTCCTCACTTAAGGAAGTGTTAAGGTAGTGCCTGAAGGAGACCTCCATTCTAATGGTACAGACTCACAGGAAAACTACTCATACATGCTGCCTTGATTCCAGCATACGAGAAGCAGGACAAGGGTAGGGTGGAAGTTGAAACAATGGATTTAGAAGGTACTACATGTTCTACCTGGCCTACTTCTAGATCTGTTTATGTTTGAGAAGCACTGTATAGGAATATTTCAAAACAGAAAATACAGAGATCCTTTGCTTGAAACAAGCAAGTTCCTGACAGATCTGCTTTATTTCAGAGAAAGAAAAGCACAAGCACTGTTATTGTAATACTTTGTGGGATTTTTTTTTAATAATTGAATAATTTATTTTGTATTATTTACAGTTACTTAGAACTTTCAATTAATGTTCTATAATATTCTGGGATTTAAGTCCTGCAACTCCTGTTTAGTCCATTAGATCCTGAGACTTCATGTGCTTTACCACTTTAGAGTCATTGGATTTTATCAAACTAAATTAAAGAATTACCGTTTAATTTTGTGCTATTTTTGAATGCAGAAAATCTCTCTAAATCAAACTGAGATTGGGTCTGAGCACTGAGAGTGCTGTAGAACAAAACATAACATTACAGAAAGAACTGTAGACCCGAAAAAACACATTTTATTCTACATTATGTAATCCACCAACACTCTTCAAGTTCATCCTACTTAATGCTAGGCATCTTTCTTGGAGAACTGCCATTGTAGGCTCCTGATATAATCCACACAGAAGGGCAGAGAAGCACAGACCTCCATGTGGTGATTAAGTTCCCTTCAGATCTGCATTGCCCTCCGAGGTGTCTGTCTCTATTTATTGATAATAAAGGGAACCAGAGCATTGAGGTGCCTTATTTTGTCTAACATTATGTGGATTAATTCTTTTTTGTTTGGCTGGGTTTTTTCTGTAACATAGTGTTCCAGATCTGAAGGTCTTGATTTGTCTTGTTTGGACTAGATTGGTGTCTGGATTTGTTTTCATCCTTCCAAGCAACTTCATTCAAGCATTCCAAGCAAATTCATACTGTTCCCTCCAGATGAGAATTTTGACTGTGTAATTGACATTGAGGCTACAGTATTGGCATACGACATTTATTCTGTAAGTTAGTGGGTGGAAACATCCTAATTTTCTGATGTTGAAAGCACTGAAGATTGACCTCAGTGAGCTTTCAAAGAAGACAGACACAAGCAAAGTTTGTGTAGGTTTCTTAGTCTTCAGTATGAAAAAAATAAATGTCCATCTCAGACAGTTTGTAGCCACCTTCTTCACAAGCTAATCATTCTACACTGGTGATATATGACTAACACTGATTTAAAAAGCAAACTAAGTCTTAATAGATGATTCACTGTGTCACAGAAAGATGCTTGAAATAGTCATTCAGTGTTATTTGTCTTCTTGTACAGTTTACAGAAATAATTAGTATTCCATTTGACAAACAAGTGCAAACATCCATTAGCTAAACGGCACAACATACACTTTGACTAGGTCTGTAACTTTCACTAGAACTCTATCAATAGAGACTGCTGAACAGTCTGTATATAGGAGTACACATCTTTTAGTATATGTATAATTGCTCTGGTTAGGAGGCCATGAGGTATTTAAAAAAGGAAAAATTATTGGATAGCCTAATCTGTCTTTGAAATCAGAAGCAAAGAGAAAAAAATTCCTGGTATATAATCTGCAAACTACAGATACACGGAGTTGGTCTTATGAATTTATTGATCTGCAAATGAGTTCTACTCCCAGATCCATAAACAATCATCATCAAAAATCAAGGAGTGGACCAGACCAAAAATTTTGTTATGGGATTCTGTTTGTTCTGTAATAACGTTGAACTATATACAAAACTACAGAAGGAGCCATTTCCCACTATATTGAGTGCAAAGAACAGCTCGAATAATGATCTCCAAAGCGTGTGAGATAAGCCAATTAGCTGTAAACATTAAATTATTTATTTTTTTTCAAATTTTCATCTGAAAGCTTACACCTGAGTTATAAGACTTAAGTTGTAATGCATCTACAGGTGTAACCACCACTTGTAAGAATCTGTTGTGGAGATATAACTGACAGGTTTGCTGATGATGCATGAGGAAGAATTTAATTAATTTTATGTGGGTTTCTGCTTGCTATGGTAGAAGTTATTCTGAAAATACTTATTATATGCAGACAGGAGGAAAGTTGATGAGGAGGAGCTGCTTTTATGCATTTACTTTTTTTTTAAATGTTTTCTATAAATATGCCATTTTAGTGCAGCTATTGTGCATAATACAGATCCCTCAAACTGATCTTTAAAGTAAATTTCTGTTGAGAAAGACAGCCAGTCAAATGGTAACAAATGCAGTGCTGCTGTCTACACACTAGAAGAACAAGTAAAAATGTACTGGGCTTAGACATACCAAATTTTCTCCCTCCATTGTAAACCATGAGGAGAGACCAGGAGGTCCAGCCAGGTTCTTCCCCAGGATCCTGGCTGTGCTGAGGCACTTCTGACTGGGACTGAACGGTTCCTCCGCATTTGAGAGAGCATAATATAAGTTCTGGCTAGACAGGTAGATGGCAGATGCACATTCCTACTCACTGAACCTGCACCCATAGAAATATCTTCTGATATAAATATCCTCTTACTCTATAAACACGTGAGCTTTCAGAAAAGATCCTACAATATACATTCTGCAGCAAAATTGTACTTTCAGAAATATCAGTGAAGACATGTCAGCTCCAGTATGCTTGTACATATCCAGCTGTTTTGTACTCTGCAGAACTACAGGTTTCTGTTATTGCACAAGGAAGTAAAGAGCATCTCTTTCACACCTCAGCAAAAAAACTACTTTTAAATACGTTAAAAATATACCTAAAATTCTGAAAAGTTGATTAAGGAGTGTATCTTTTAGATTATGAACTAATCACTGGAAAGTAGTTACGTTTCAGCATTTATGTGTTTTACACTTCCTCACAGCAATGACCATCGAAAGTCTTACAAAAGGTTTCAGTCTGACTTGAACCAGTAAGAACTTTTGCTGCACTTTCTCAGTGCACCAGTGTAACTGAAATAGTAAAACATGGAAGTAGCAAAAGGAGTCTTTCTGGCCTTCACACCACCTTGGACTTATAAAATGGTGTAATGCCCCCATGAAGCTACGTACCACCTCTTTCTATGTGTCTGACAAAAAAGCATGGTTTTCAACAGGACTCTGTGTTGTAAATTTGTATTAACTTCAGAAGTGCTGAGAAGCCAATGTTTCTATTGAAGCAGATGGTAAAAGCAAGCCTGTCAACCAGAACTAAGGGCTGTGGCTTTACAATTTAGTCCATAAAGTGACTGAAAGTCGTTGGTCGGAGGGTGACACAGTGAGGGCAGTTACCAGTGGTGCCAAAAGCACACCATGAGCATGTCCCCATGGTACTGAATATACTCTAAGGGGAAAGTGCTCTGAAACTGTAAGCACTGTATTCGAGCTACTGATCTAGACTTATTAATTTTACTACTGAAGCTATGGTACTTCATGGACCAAGGCAGTATCTCCAAATATAACCAACACATAATTATGAAAACAGACCAGTGCTAGTTCAAATATTTTTTTGTATTGTGCTCCTTTACATGTATGGGTAAGTCTAGTGCTGGCTCCCATGTGTGTTTGGGGGGAGTATACTTGGTGACTGCTTGCAGTTGCAGAAAATGTGAAAGATCAACCTGGTGAAAGCCATCCTTAAGTGGACAGATTCCAGAAATAGACTTTGCTCTTCTTTCAGCATGAAGAAACTCATGTAAGCTCTAAATGATGTCTCTTAAAATGAAACACACTCTCAAATTCACCATAGATGTAACATAATAAAAAAGATCAAGCTAATTGATTTTGACTGTTTATAGAGAATTTTTTAGATATTTTAAACATATACTCTGTAATATAAAATCATACATAGCTGGCTAAAAAAGTGTAAAAATGCCATTATGTGTGTTCATGTAAGCAACAGTAACAATTGCCTGAACAGAACGTCAGCTTATGCAAGCTGCAGATGCTTGAACAATTATTTTTACTCATTCCAAAACTCCTTCATTTCCTTAGTTATTGCATTACTGAGTGTTTTCACCCTATTTAGCTTATTTTACAGTCTAGAAGGGTCAGTATTGGGTCAGTATATAATATGAGCTGGTACCTGTGGCTGTTGAGAGCAGACATAATTACTGCAGGTGAGCTTGCCATTTTCTGCATGTTTTACTGTCAGTTACCAAAATGCCTGGTGGTGAGCATGATGTTCTGTTTAGCTGCCGCTTCTATACCTCATTCAACCAGGGATCATCACAGTGAGTTCTTAGGAAACGTTCTTGTTAACTAGCTTACTTCAGTGAGAACTGGATACGGTTTTTTTTCAGCAGTTCAGTAAACTATTGAAGTAACTTACTGAAAAAGGTGAAGGCATATTTACTAAAGAGCGCTCTGTATTGTAAAAAAATTAAAAAGCAAAATTAGAGTAATTAAAAATGTCCAAGTGCTACAGTGACAGAATCTTATGCATTCTGGTTCAAGTATTGTAGTCCTTATTCATGTAAAATTTTCTCTTAAAGGGCCATAATACCAAATTTAATCTCACATATTACAGCATGAGATTATCTCACCTATTACAATTACACATAAACAATTCGTTATTGTTTAGAACTGGCAGCATTTGTCATTATGCAGTTGTGTGGCCATAAGACAAAGGGTAAAATCGGACCATTCGTTTAGCCACTGGCTAGAACAAACTCCTCTTGAATAAAGGGCATAAAGAGACAAGACTGGAAAAGGACATGCGTTATTTTACACTGTTGTTACCAAAAGGGTTAGGCAGCACATAACAGCGGCTATCAGAAAAACAAGCTAGGGAAATAAAGTAACAGAAAATCACACTGTCTCCAAAATGACAGACCAAACTTTATGAGTGTGCTGACCCAAAGGCAACCTGTCTGGCGAAATGCATGCAGGTGGTTTAGCCTTTCCACACAGAATCATCTTCTTTCTTCACTGCCCCCTTCTGCACTCTCTTGTAACACACACATTCTTCCTCTACTGGTTTTTTTTTCTCTCCCAGACTGATAGTCACTTCTCAGACACTACTGCTCAGAAGATTCTGTATGTTAAGTAAGCTACCAAGCTACATTACAACCACTATGCATTCATACAGACATAAGCATGACCATACTGGCTGAGACCAAAGACTCATGCAGTCTACTTTATCTGTCTCAGCCCTGGCCAACAGCAGATCCCTAAGGCATAGAATAAAAATGGGGCAATCAGGTGGTGTTTCCTGTGGACCTTTTCCTAGCCTCCAATATTAAGTAGCTCATTAATTCCATTAACCAAGTATGTTTATATTTAATGCCCTCAAAAGATTTTTCTTAATGCTTCCCAAACTCCTGTAAATTTAAGTTTTCAAGGTTTTGCAACAAAAGGTTATTCAGAGTAACACACTTTTGTTGTTTGAACCTACAATCCACTACTTTCTGTAATCTAGATAAATAAAACCTACACTTTCTGAAATCTAGATTATTAACAGCTGTCCTCAAACTCCTTATGGGAACCTGACTTGGTCATCAGAGTGATAAGGCTGAGATCTTGCACACTTTTCTCTGTCTGGCCCATCAGGCAGAGGAAGGTGACCTTAGTATGCGTACTTCTGCTGGCACTCTTCAAATCTGAGTGATTTTTCTGCTGAGATTGCACTCTTGGTACATATATAAATTTTCTCCCACTCCTTTTTCCTGGGTTTTTTCATCATCTGTATTTCCTTCCTTAGACTGAGAATGCTTCCCTTTCCCATGCATGCACATTCTGTTTCCAAACCCAGTGTATCAGGACCCCAGTAGTACCAGGTACTAGTTAACCCTTTCATTTCAAGTATATTACTCTTTATATTTCAATGCATGATTTCCACAATCCCTGTTTTGTCACCACGTAGTAAAGGAAGAAAAGCCAATATATAATAAAAACAACGGGGTTTTGGCCACTTACCAAGTGAAGATAAGACATAGTAAGGTAGATATTAAAATGAGGACTTGGTTAAACATTGCAGACTGTGTGCGTTGGATGGCTCTGTGAAGATCGTTCTATATTAATGGAAAATAGGTGTTATTTTTTCTTTTGAGTTAAGAAGGCATGAGGTGATTCTACAGAGGAATTATATAGTTCCCTGATAAAATGCAGTCATTGAAAACTACTTAGAATTTGCTGATCATATAGAAGGCTGTGAAAGAGCCAGCTGTGATTCTGTGATTATTTAACTAGTTCTTTGTTCATCCTGGCACAATTCTGATACTATTTGAAGTTGCCTTAAGGTCTGTCTGCTCATGTCTAGCTTACAAACTACAGGCTGCAAGGACCAATTAAGGCATAGCAGTTGAGTTCCCTGCAATTGTGTATGAACAGAAGAGTAGCAAAAGAATCAGCTAGTCCAACCTTCCCTGATGGCACAGTAACAATTTCTACTCATTGATATTTCACTTGATGTCTTAACTTTTGCTAATTGTAATGCAGAAAGAAGTTTAGCAATGCTTGACCATTTGTATAATCTAAATACAGATCTGGTTAGCTGTCTATTAAAGTTGGACAGTGTACTGCACTGTGAAAATCCCACTAAAGACAATATACTAAAAAAATAGAAACTCTAAAATAGTTATTTCCTTTTTCATACTTACAATCATATTCTCTAAAGCATGCTTTGCCAGCCAACAGTTTAAAAATACAGGAATAAACAGGTTTCTTAGGACTGGCCAGAAAATCTGAAAGAAAAATTAACAAATTTGTTAGAAGCTTTTCTATTCAAGAATAGAGCTTTTCTATTCAAGCAGCAATGAAACACTTGGGAAAAATACTTATTATTAATGTGTTTCTAGTTGAGATATGGCTTTAAATAATATTTTTTCTTCCTTTGTGATTTCCTATGTAAGATAATTTGATAAAGTAAGCACAGTCAGTTTTCAGTGCAGACACCAGAGATTCTTAGATTTTTGTATCTAGCTGGTTTATTTTATTAATTGTGTTGTAGTTTGACTTAGAAGGTTTTGGTTTTATTTGTCCCCTATTGGGGAGGAAGGGGAAAGTGATCTGTATTATTACTTCACTCATGTAGCAAACTATCTTCTTGTTGTTGAAAGATTTCTGTTCCCACAGGCACAAATGTGTCATCCACATAAGATTCAAATTTACTTCAAAAATTAAGAGTATTTGGGCAGCTATAAAAGTGCAATGTGCAAATGTATTAATTCAGATATGTTTACCGTGATGATGAAAGGGACAGCATTAATTATTTCCAGGAGAAAGGGTATTCTCAGAATTTGTTCCCAGATATTTCCCTTCAAAGAAAAGGAAAAAAAACACCATGTCACAGTAGGCTTACATATCATTCTGATGAGAAATATATGTGATATTCCAATGTCACATATGGAGTCTCTCCCACTAGCTGAATTTCAGGAAGATCATTCACCTCAGATTTAAACACATACGTCAAAAGTGAATATAGAATATAGGCCACTCTGGCCTATTTTTCTTACTGTTTATCATAATGTACCTCACAGGTAAAAATACATACTTTTAAATCTGTATTTTTACTAGAGCAGTTCTCTGTTTCCACATGACCACATATTTCCTTGCTATGACCTTGTTAGTAAGACAGCTCAAATGAAGAACTCTAATTGCATTAACTAGTCAACTCATTCTCTCAGCTAATGAAGACCTTGCATTTTTTTCAGAGAATAATATGCTCCTGTTTTCTTCTATTGCATTTTTAGATACCTTGGAATCATACACAGATACCTTGTCACTGCTTTTTCATTCTTCAAAGGTTAGTTTACTTTTATTTTTACATGCAGGCTTACAGACAGATAAGGAGGTGAAGTTCCTGTCCTAAGGAATTTATCTGTTTAATAACCCTCATTTTTCAGTGACTCTTCATACAAGTAACACACTGCCTTGCTGGCAAAGTCTTTTATCTGCAACTATTTCTATTTCTTCTTCTTAGAAGCCTCTAAATCTTTAAAATCCTGCATTGCAATGCTATAGCTTTTGACTGTGCCAAAGTTTTTCTTACCTTAATGCTTATTGTCTTAGAGTGTCTAAAAACTAGAGACAAAGCCCTAATACAGCGTAAGAGTTGCAGAGACATATATGCAAAGGACATTCCCTGTTCAGAAGATTTTACCATCAGATCAACTGTTTTGATTACCCTATGGACAGGTCACTGTCCTATAGTCTATACTAATGTTTGTTGTGAATCATAAGCCACTCTCTGTACATCCTTCTGATAGAACTTCGTGGCAAAACATAAAGCAAAAGAGGAATACAAATATGTTCTGTTTTCCAAAGAAAAAATACCAGCTCATTTTCTCCTAATCTTGTTTTATTAGCCTCTGCATGTTAGTCACAGAGGTCTGGATATTTCTTTTTATTAATTTTAATTCTACAAGATATTAACGTATTGAGAAGAGGAATGAAGTGAAGTTACAGAAAGATAGCAGTATACCGAGTCCTTCCTTCCTTTGCATGTATCTTCTCTCACCTTTACATTGCATTTTCTCTTTCCCAACTGTTTTGGAAAGAGAAGTAAGGGAGACAATCTAGTGTTTAATATTTGAAGTAGGACTACAAGATCAAAGTTCTATATTTCTGCCACAAACACTTCAGTACATTTCAGGGCTTTTTGGAACTTGAACTTGCTTACATGAAATTAGAGGCCTTTCCATGTATTTCAATGAAAGTGGTACTGATCTTTTTCATCTGCTTACTGCTAGCTACAGGAGGGGGATAATACTACTCCTTTTCCACATCTGAGCAGTGACTGTGAATGATTACATGTTGGGATGAAAATGCATACATTTAAAAAAGAAGGTATTTAAAATTCTGTGACTTACAGCTTTACTAAATCTGTGTATCAAGACTATCACAGGTAATGCAATAACAATGCAGAATATATCATGGCAATATTGCAAGAATTTGCAGTACAGCATTATATTTTCAGTTGCAATGACATATTAATCTTTCCTGTTAAAATAACCATCTAATAAAACCACTGAAAATTAAATACAAGCTCCATAGGATATAAAATTCTTTTTCTGTTTTTAACTTTTCACATCTGGAAGCCATTGTACCTATGGGGCAGGGATTATTGTCTTCCATGTAATTGTACTTGGTGGGAGTTAGACATACTTGAATAATCTTAAATATTTCATGTAATAAGCAGACCTGTAAACAGAAGTGAAATTATGAGACTGTAAGCTGAGGTTTTATTTGTAGGAATAATAAAATCAAAAGAAAATTTGATTTTCCCAACTGACCCATTCTGTGTTTTTACCAACTTCCTCATTTTTAATGCTAAGAGCTTTCTTTTCTGCATTATAGAAAAGAAATGTCACATAATTTACTTGTGCATACAAAATGCCTGTACAGATGTGCTCCAGGTACTCAGTGATGTATACAGGTGTAAATTCTGGCTTCTACATACAAATGCATCATGCCTTCTGCAAAACTGCCTTTTGCAGTGAGAATGTATGGTACTGATAGAAGTGGCTAAGATTGCCTGTGCACCAGTGATACAGTCAGATTGCCAGATCTCTGTGATGAGTTTTGGCAATGGAAAGTTCTAATGTAAGCATCTGTCAGAATTTTGGCCAAGGGCAAACCCTCATGTAATGGGTTAAGCTGTGAGAATGCAGACTGTGAACCAATCATTCTTGGATCCAAGTGATCAGCAATGTAATACAGTGCTACATTCTTTGCATTCCTCACCATATAAAAGCAGTAAGAAATGCAAATTAACAGTACCCTAGTAGCATGATATACTATTATGCCCTCACTGTTCTGCAAGTTGAATTATTTCTCAGATGTCACCTACCAGATATCAGAAAGGTAAATTCCATGGAGTATTCTCTCAATTGACTGCTTGCTTTATTTTACAGGTTATTTGTGAAATCCCAGCAATGTGGACACAAATGCAAACACAGTCATCTTTTCCTTGTTTTCTTCCTGGCTCATCCTCTGACTTGTGCCTAAATTTCTTTTGGAAAAGCTTTTGCTTTGGAAATGCTGGCAAGAAATAAGTTATCTGTCACAGATTTACATGAACCAAGACTCCTTCGGTCATCCTGGCTGTGCAGAAAGGCCTCACAGTGAGCAAAATAACAGCCACCTTGGCTTGCTGAGACTGCTATAAAACTGGGGTAAATGGCTCTATCATGACATTTCCAAATTGTAACTAAGAGGGGAGGACCAGAGAGAAGGAGGTGTTTGCATCAGGTGGATTGCCAAAGTGTATTTGAGTACCATTATTCTTCCTTACATTACTCTTAGTCTCTTATGGGAAGTGGAAATACAGCCATCATAAAATTACCTCAACATCTGTGACAGGTATGTGCAGCAAATCAGGATAGTAGAGCTTTACACCCACTGCACACTAATAAGTAACTTCTCATGGGAGCTGACTTACAATATTTCTCTCATCTTCTGTACTCACTGAAGTCGATGCAGACCACAAGCAGAATGGATAGCGATAAAATGCTGCCCAATAAACTCAGGAACAGTATAAATTGTGATTGCTCTTTACTGTTTTGGCACTACATGTGTTAATTTTGCATTGTTTCTGCCTATAATTGATTTCCATTTGTAATCCCCAACAACTAAATAGTAAATGCTACAAGGATTAAGAATAATTTTTAGACAGTAGATGGTTTTAATCCTTTTAGCATTATTAGGCACTAGGGAAAATATTTATGCCATAATCACTTGATAAGCACACTAAAGTATAACTGTCTAACTTCAGTGGTGGCTCTGATAGCTACTGAATGACAATAATTCAAAGATCTGGAAGAAAAAAAAAGATTCTGTTCCAAGATATTTTTAGCTTTAGAAACCAAGTCTTTTCATACTTACTTTCATAAATTACTTCTTTCTCCTGAAGATACTAAAAATGCAGAGTACCTAAAACTCACCAGGATAGCACATAACAAAATGTAATGATGAAAATTGAGTAAAAATGTTAGGAAAACATAACTTTTTAAGGAGAACATAAATACAAAAATATATTGTATTCACACCAGATGACTTCAAGACATTTTGCAAAGATGTTCCAAGAGCATCAGAGAGATGGGTAACACAAGTATGTAGGTATCTATAATTAAAATACCCCAAAAGTACTATCTTGGCCTAGTTTTTTGGTGTGCAGTTTTAGAGGCCTGAAACTTGAGTTGTAGATACTGAGCAGCTACAGCTTTGACATCAATGACAATCGTGTCCATTGCATCATATATAGACATATAAAACTGTGCACTTGGAAAATCAGTATACAAAAATCAAGGTCACTTTTGAGAATGTGTTTTCAAATTACAATGGAAAAAAAATGGGAATTTCATTTCTGAGTTCCACTCTCTAGATATTAGTGTTTGCTCATAAATTTGGGAAACGTGACTAGGGTTGCCTGTGACAATACGCTGTCCTCTACATGTGTGTTTTTCTCAACTTCCTGCTTGTACATCAAGTGTGGGCATAAATGCAGGTACGTGAATTTTACATTGAAACATTTAACTCCGTTACTTTTTCTACTGAATTATATCTAAAAGTAACTAGAAGTACTTACCTTGTAGCTCAGATAACTCAGCAGCAGAGTTTCAAAGAGACTTATTAAAGCCACAGAAACCTTAAGTGATAAAATATGTATATTAATACTGGCTTCTAAAGAATATATGACATTAAGCATTACAATAAAAAGTAAAAGATAGTGAAAAACAGCTTTTCCATGCATCCTCTGAAACCATCTCAGCTAACAGCATTTAGCGTGAAGCTTAAATATTGTTATTTTTCTGACTAAAGCACAGGCTGTGACTTGAGTCTCATTGCTCTTTTCCAAGTATAACACTCCAGAGAGCCTGCAGGGTGGCCTTTCCATGGTTTTCAGACAGCTCCATACATAGTCTGCCAGATTGTTTCTCAAGTTTCAGTTGTCTGTTCCTAAAAGGTACCGAGATGTTTTCACAAGACAGAGAGAGGACAAGGAAGCTGTAAATAATGGAAGCTAGTCAGCTTTTTACTTTTCTGAAAAGATGTTATGAATGTGTGGAAAAACAAACACTTTTCTGACTGTGTATAATTCAGAAATTTGAAAACAGCAAAAAATGACACAGATTAATCATTATTGATTTTATTATTTAAATGCAACTAAGCTCAACTTATCAGCCTTCATTAAGATTACATGTAGTTAGTGTATGTATTATGTAACTGAAAAATATTTAAATAGTCAAATATCAAAATAGTGAAAAATTTACTTAAAACTTTATGCATATTACATAACCACAAAACTTACTTAAATCCTCTGCATAGCAAATATTCCTATTTTAATGTATATTGTGGGAATATTCTATCAACAAGATCCACAGATTCAACTGGAACCTGAAGTCAAACAAGCCTCAGGATTTCTAATTTTAAACCAATGCTCACTACTACTGAAACCTCAGAAGAGTACACTATTTTCACTCACAATATCATTATCTAGAATTTAAAAAGATGCTATGAATTGGAAAATTATTAAAATATGTAATCAAAATATGGTATTAGTTTCTCCAAATAAGCATTACTGTTTTATATAAACTCAGGTTGTACCTCAAATAAAAATAAATCTTTGTTTGCAACTATAGTAGATATCCTACTGTGAATGCATTTGTATATACACATGCATAGACATATATAAAGTATATGTTTTTATATATAAATAAAAAAGTATATATATATTATATATAAAGTCATATGTTTATCAAATAAACTTACTAGAATAAGACTGTAACCATAAGCAAATAAATCCCTCAGTATTTAATTAAATTGAATACAGTAATCTGAATGTCTAGGTCAAAATTTATTCAGACTATACATACTTTAAGCAAGGGACTGAAAGGTCTTTTCATCAGGGGATTCTTCCCTTAGTAAAATTGTTTATTACATAGAGGTACAAACCATTGTAATGGCATTGTGCTAAGCATGGTGCCAGAATGTAATGATATAACCATTCTGGAAGCTTAAGGAATTCTTAGTAGAAAAACACATTTCACAAGGAGAATTCCCACAGCACTGTCCACAGGTAAAAAAAGTATTCCTAAAATGAGCAGGATCCAGGAGACTGAGGATTGAACCACAAACTTCAAAAGATTTCCAAGACCCACAAAGGACTGATGTAGTGCACCTTTTGTGACACACTCCTCTAAATGTGTAGGCTTCTATACTATGAAGTAACTTTAGCTTTCTAATGTATTTAACAAGAAAGCCCATGAAGCATGTCAAAAGCTAGTCATAAGCAATTATGAAATTTAAACTCATCATTAAAGCAGTGAATACTTGACTCAACAGAGATTGATAATCCTAAGACAAAAGGCTAATTCTACAATATTTGTTATAAGCTTTAATACTTTATAAATATATTGTAAAGTCATATAAATTCAAATCAGCTTATCTTTACTTCGTGTTTTTGTTGTACTTAGTCATCAAGTAGATTTCTTTGTTAATATCAACTTTTCCAAGTATCCTTTATCATCACTAAAATGCTATTTATCAATATTGTCTACACTTATTAAATGGAGATAGATAAATTGGCCATTTACATATTACCTGCAATCCCCATAAAGGCAAGCTTCGATTCACCCAAATAATAGGAGACCTGTTCATTATAATAAGAAAATAAATATGAAATTAATCAGAATCTGGTTAGTGTTTTGAACAAAATCAAGAGAAAAAAAGTTTGTACATGTGAATGGAAATTGGAGCATTTTTTATTTTTTAAACAAATTTATTTTTTAAACAAATTCTCAGTAATAGAAATTTTAAATCGATAGTTATCTACTGAGTATTGACATTACTTGTATTTCTAATCTAGAGCCAGTCACTGAGTTCCCATGGGAGTAACCCAACACCCAGTGACACCAAAATCTTTTATTGGCTTCAGTGGCTGCTAGTTCATCCCCTATGATTCCAGAAAGAATAAATCCATTTGTGCTTTTGATTCTAGAGATGCAGAGGAATAATTTTTTGTGGTAGGAAAAAGAAACTTGACAATTCTTTTGTGTGAACTTTTTGGTATCTGTGTAACGACACAAATGGCAAGTAACTCACAGGGGCTGCCATATCTTGGAAAAATCTCATGTCTTAGTATTTACTAAATTCAAGATTAATAGGCACTTGATACAGTACTACTGGAATCTGGCATGCTTAATGGCACAATAGCTTACTGTCACTCATTTACTGCTAGTCATAATTGTTTTTAAATTAAGGCTTTTTTTTTTCCCAGCAAGGTGTAAGCATTGATGGAATTCAAATCTTACAAGAGCATCCAATCCAGCAGTTCACTTATGCAATCAGAGAAACAATTATAATAATAAAGGCAGTTTTGAATATTCAGGAACATGGAAGTAATTGCTTGAGAGTTATGGAAATGTCACTATCATATGTTAAACTGTCACCATTCCAGATGGAATAGGATATGTCTTTCTGTTTTTCTCCCCTTGCCACCATTATGTGGACTTCTGGTTTGCTTTCTTAAATCAGGAACTCACCAATCAATCATTCCAGGTGTGTAGTTTTGATTGGAACAACTCCGGTTTAATTCCTTACTGATAGTTGTCATCCCATCCATGCAAAGTCCATTTTCATTAGCAAATGTATATGGGAACACGATCATAAAAACATATGGGAGAAAAGGGATATTAATTACATTATTAAGTGCTTTATAAAATTCATGCAATAGTTTGAAACCCTAGGCAATGAATATAGACATTTTTAAAAGCAAAATAACTTTTAGAAAGTAGTTTGTATGTATTCCGTATCTGTAGATAAAGGACTATGAAGCATATCGGGTTATATTTTTAAAAGATTTTCAATCATGTTTCAATTTAAAAACAAAACAACTGAAATTATTCTTTCAAAAGCTGAACTAAGTACACAATAAATACTGAAGATCAAGACATACTAGAAATCCTATCACATGGATAGGCTGGGATAGAAAGAGCCCATATACAAGAAAGATTGCATCAAAGTACACTTTATATCCCCATGCGAGTATGTGAGGAGGGCTGGAGATTCATGCAGCGTTAATTCAAGTAAGCAACTGGCGACATCTATGTAAAAAAAATAGCTGCTATGTACATGTGATGTTATCTTGCCTTGAATTGCTGGCACAAATCCTCCTTTCAAATGGCGATGTAAGGCTGTGAGAATATAAATTTGTGTAAATAATGAAAAATATCCCTGTTTAACCTTGGCAAACAAGGTCAGCGGAAAAGGATTTGCAGACCACAGGTTAGTAATAGCTGTATTTTTTACCAGCTGTGAGTGGGACAGGTGCTAAATGGTGTCCATTAATAAGGATGCTTTATGTCTTAAGCTCTTCCCTGCACACTCACTGTGCCTGAAGGAGTAAATGAAAGATACTAACTTGTGCAGGCATTTCTGAAAAACAGGAAATAAATCTGCAGGGGGAGCCTATGATGAAAAGCATCCCTCCCAGAATTGTCACTTTAAAAACAACCAGATGATAATGTTTTCTGTGGCCATGCTCTCAACAAATTGAGTAGTTTCTTTCATCAGGCTGTGACACAGTATCTAAAAAAGTTTTTTTTTTCAATAACACTGCATTTGTAAGAATGCATTATGGCAGTAGTTAAGGTATCAAGCCCTCAGCATCTCTATGGGTAAAAACCATTGACATTGACATTGAGCATGCAGAAGTGACTTACCTGAAACTTCTCAGCCAGACAAATGTTATACAGAGACAGAAAAAACTAACTAGTCTCTTAAATGTACCACAACCCAAATAAGGGAATATTATATACAGAAAATACAGATACAGTCTCTGGCTGGTGAATTGTTAAAACATTTAGATTGAAGGAACAAGCATGTCAGGAAACGTCTGGGGAATTAAGCTGTCTGCAAGAAATATCTTTGCATATGAATACAAAAGTATTGAGTGTATATATATACACACCTGTGTATTGAAGTATATATATATATATATATATATATATATACCTGTGGCAGAAGTGATGATGTTCTAATCCGTTCTGCATACCCCGACATAACCTTGCAGTATAATATGCTCATTTGGGCTCATTAGAGTTCTCATAACAAAACAGTATCAGAAACTATCATTAGGTGTAAAATATCAAGTCCCTGAGTTGCTGTGCTACTATGTCTAAACTTGTAAGGATGGATTTTCTCTTCTCCATCACTGTGTCCTGTTTCAGCTGGGATAGAGTTGGTTTTTCTTCTTAGTAGCTGGTACAGTGATGTGTTTTGGATTTGGTGGGAGAACAATGCTGATGGCACACGGATGGGTTTGGTTGTTGCTGGGTGATGTTGATACTAAATCAAGGACTTTTGGTTTCTCAGGCCCTGCCAGCGAGAGGGCTGGAGGGGCACGGACAGTTGGGAGGGGACACAGGCAGGACAGGTGACCTGAACTAGCCCGAGAGGTATTCCACACCATATGACGTCATGCTGAGTATATAAACCAGGGAAGAAGAAGGAAGGGGGGACATCCGGCATTATGGTGTTTGTCCTCCCGAGTAACCGTTACGCGTGATGGAGCCCTGCTGTCCTGGCGATGGCTGAACCCCTGCCTGCCGATGGGAAGTAGTGAAGGAATTCCTTCTTCTGCTTTGCTTGCGTGCGCGGCTTTTGCTTTACCTATTAAATGGTTCTTATCTCAACCCATGAGTTTTACATTCCTTTCTGATTCTCCTCCCCATCCCCCTGGGTGAGGGGGCAGTGAGCGAGCGGCTGCGGGGTGCTTGGTTGCCGCCCGGGGTTAAACCACAACACACTGTTAAAGGTTTTGCGAAATCTTTACTGCTCGTTTCCTCCCTGCACATTTCCTCTCATTGAAGAGACATTCTAAGATACATGTGGAGTCAAAAAATTTTTTTTTGCAGTTCTTGCACTTCCAGGGAGATCTTTTTTTCTGGCCCTTTTTCAAATTTCTAATTTCTTACAATAAATCTTGACACAAAAAAAATTCTCAAATGCACCTTCTGTACTTCCCATTCACACATCCTTCTCTCATGCACTGCTGAGTAAAGCCGATACTCGCTTTGCTTTGGATTTGATTCTTGTAATATGTAGTATTTTTCCTGTGCACTAGATTTTTTTATAGTGTTACTCTTATTAAATTTAACTGATTTTCAGATATTAAAATTGGAAGTCATACTTTAGTCCTTTGCCTAACATTGTGTGGAGTGCTAGCTCTATTATCTTAAGCGTAGTATTTTCATCTGTGCTTTGTTTCTCTCAATATTTAAGGCCAACAGAACCAAATGAAGTGAAAGCAATTAAGTTAATAAAATGTGGTACTTATTAGCATTTGGAATTGAGAAGATACAATATATCCAGGATACAAATACAACTGAAGTACACGATTGAATAAATTATAAATATAATTTCTTCTACAATTGGTTGATCGTATAACACAAGGGGGCAGGGGGGGAGCAGAGTACCCAATGACTCACATAGAATACCATACTGACAATTGTAGGTGTGCAAAATCACACATTATCACCATCCATCATCATGAGTATACTATATACTTTTGGTCTTCCCATCTTCTGTTTAGAGAAAGCAGAGGGCTAGAAAATGATCATCAATGTCATCTCCATGAAAGCTGAGTTTCATGTATTTGTCTGTTTCTGGGACCTGGGGTTTTAAGTAAAATTATTCAAGCAAAATCCTAAGTAAAATTATTTAAGTAAAATCCTAAAATTATTGTTACATAAACTGACAACCAAATATTTGCGATTTTATTTTTATAAATAGAAACATAAATATAATACATAGAACTGCTATGTAATAATACAATCAAACGATGTAAGTTTGCACAACTATATCTGACGCACTGTATCTGAGCAAAGGCAGGATTATTTTAGCAGTAAAGTAAAAAAAGAATATTGTTATTTTAGTTCTTATTTCCATTCACAATGTAAGACTAGATTTATCATTCTTTCAAAACATCTGTAAGACATAACATCAAATCCCTGTTGACAGAATATCATTTATTCATTAAATTAATTTATTTCTTATAATTTAAACAATTCTTTAAGAGCAAAAATAAAATAAAAAAAAACCAACCACATTACCATCCAAGTCCTTGTGTAGGATCATCCAGGAGTACACGAATTATGTATAAGAAACAGCTTAGTAGCTTCAGAGAGAAATTGAATAAACGTATCCTCAGACCTATTTTAAAAAGAAAAGAAATACAGACATAAATTCAGGTCCTTTACAGTTTCATCCACTTTATAGGTAAAACTAAAAGGAACTAGAATAGCCATGCTGCAACAAAGCAGAGGTCAACCTAGCCAGTAGCTTGTCCCTGATACGGGCGATTGGTATTACTATGCAGAATAACGTAAGAATAAGCCTGTCAGATACAAATACACCTTTCAAGCTTCCAGAAATCCCTGGGTTAAGACTCAGTCTGTTTTCATATAAAGAACTACTCAGTGATTTGTTTGAAAGCTAGTCTATGCCACTCATCTTTCCTGATGCCATTCTTTAGGTCTTCTGTAGTTTTACAAGTCCACTTTCTTAAAAGGGGTACCAGAACTACGTATGGTATTTAAGATGCAAGATACAGCAACATGAAGAAGACATACTTTCAACCATAGGCAAGAATATACAATGGCAAGTATTTAAATATTAATATCTTAAAGTCTTCATGCAGTAGCTTCTCATACAGAACATATTAATACTATCCCAACTTACACATATTAAACTGTAGGTATTTAATGTTGAAGTTGCATAATTATGCGTCCAAGAATCCAGGCATCTGAAAGTCGTGCTGAATGCACAACTGAACTGAATCAACAACTTGTTCTACAGATCATGTGAATATTGAAATGTTCCAGCTGAAAGGAAATATCACAAATACTATCACAAAATATTACAGTATTTCCCACAAACTGTATGTACAGTATGCCTGCTGTACAAAGACAGGATTTCTTCAAAGGGATCCACATGGACACTTGCTTCTATCACATGGACAGTTTATTTCAGGGCTCATTGGAGCCATTATCTACTTCTGTGGAGCTTAACTGTCTTTTAATCAGATTTTGCAGTTATTAGAGGATTAGAGTTTAAATTTTCAGTCTTGCTATTAAATTCACTAGTCTTAAAATCTCACCAGTGTAAGTATTTGTATCTAACTCTTGGTTTTAAGTTTTTGTTCACTAATTAAGTTAAAATTGTCAATTGACTGAGTGAAGTAGGGGGAGGTCACTTTAGGCATCAATTTTTTCCAGTCTTGTGAACTGAGAGTCCAGTTCTGCACGGCTAAACCCTTCTGTCCAAAGCTGAATTCCATTGACCGAGTCTTACACAGGTGTGACTTCATTTGCACCTAGTCATAGTAAAGACAGTATATTTTATTGTTGTCTTGCAAATATGTTAGCAGATCTGCTGAACTCAATATAATTATTTCTATGGCTTAAGAACTACAGCTTCATTATGTATACCTAAAGCTGTATGCATACATTCCCTTTTAAGGAAAGAATCACAATTATCTTACCATAATATTACATACTTTTTCACTTTACTCAGTCCTAAGTTCAAAATGAACACCTTACAGATAAAACTGATAAATCACCTTTTTTATCTACTAGTTCCCCTCCCATTAAAATGCAAACTACAGCAAACACAGAAAAATAGAAAACAGATTCTTGAATATTCTACCATGCAATTGCTGAAAGAAATCTTAAGGTTCATGGCACAACACTGCTTGCTACTTCTAACCGTGAAGTTGCAGTTGTCACGAGATCTGGATGGACTTTTACAGCATCCCATCATCTGTAAACCAGGGGTTAAAATCTTGTGGTCCCAACCATGAGAAGTCCCACAGCTGTCATTGGCAATTAAGTTTGTGAACATTAACCAAGTGGTTCCTGCTGCCCTATCAAGAGTAATTAGCCAGAGACTATTTATTCGGCAACATGAGTGAAGGTGTTGAAGTAGTAAATGGGGTGGGAGGCTGTAGAAGGTAGGTAAGTGTGTTGTCATGCTAGGAAGACCCCTAGCACTTTTCTTGGACAATGCTATGATCATTTTCTTGCAGCTTTTTGAACTGTTGCTGAATAAAACACGAGTTCTTTGTCTGTACTAACCCTTTTGTGCAAGTCTGCTGAAGGATGAATGGTTGCCATGACAACTAGGCTATGACAACAGGAAGAGCAGATAATGTTAAAAAACCCAACAAATGAAAAAACACTTAACCCCAAACAAACAAAAAAAGCCCACCAGGATTTCTTTTCCTTACCAGTTTTGTGTTCTCTAACTTTCTTAGATAAGCACAAAAGTCTTTGGTTTGTTTCTTCTGGGTTTTAGCTCTCTAAATGATAATCTTGGTGTGAAACACTGCTTTTCTGCATTGATAATGGCCTGCTTTCTAATTATGTGTTGGTTTAAATACCAAAAGAAAATGGTGGTTTTCCAATTAAAACTACATCAATACAAGGGACCCATGCTCCTGCCTGCTGCCTTAAACTCTTAACTCTCAAATCTTAGTCCTGGCAGATCTAGAACTACCGAAGTATTCACATATTGAAGTTCTGTAAGTCTATTCCAGGCTATGCCCGAAAGTGCTTCAGACTCTGGGTACCTCCACAGGAATGGCTGTTTCTGACAGGCTATAAGGCAGGGTTTTCACACCAGGCATGTTTTCATCTTAGGGTTCTAGTTAGTGTACGTACAGAGTGCGTATCAGGGACTGGGTTATATATAAAGGCAATAGGATACGTCTTGTACCATGTGTGATTGGGTCAGTTATTACAATGGAAGTACGGAAGAACAGGCTTCAAGTCTATCCTGTTTCAGAAGGTCACCTCTCATAGTTCTGTATGCCCCAGCCTTTAGAAATATGATGTGCTGTCAGAGGGAGCATATTTAGCACCCCTGCTAATGCTTTAATAATTAATGTAGGACTACCACGTAAGTACTCTCTCTGGTAGAAGTATGCTGTATCCTCATAGTTGGGGATGTCACCTATGAGTTGGAAGAAATGCATTTATTCCACTATCGTGGGGATCTAGGATTTCAAATATGGGAAGGAGGGGACAGTCACTAGAGAAAGTATTTAAAATAAGTTTTCATTTATTACTCTGTTACAAAGAAAGCATTTCATATTTCTGTTTGCTAGCTATTTCTGTCCTCTAGTTTTACATGCTGTTAGTGGATCAACATGGTCTGCTTGACTTAATTTCTTTTTTTCCATTTGCAGCCAGATTGTTCAAGCAGCAGGGTCATTTGCACAGAATATGTTTTGACACTGGTGCCTGAAACTTGTACTCAGCTACAACAATCATACACTGTTATCCAGTTATGTATTGTTTAATTAGATTGTAATTTCACTGTGTCCATGTAACCATGGTGTTACATTCTGTGTCCTCTTTAAAAGAAGAAATTGATAATAACAGTTCAAAATCTGTTTGTTTTGTGAAATAAACATAACTATGTCAAACATTAATGCTTCCTTCTCAGTTTGGACAAGTATTTGCTCTTTTTTGCAGGCATTTTTAAGTACAGTGATACACAGTAACTGACTGTGCCTTTCACTTTTATTATAAATTCTTGATGCTTCCCTTAGAAGCATTTTCAGAGATTAATCCTCTGATTTAGAGAGCTGATCTAAATCAAAGTGAGAGTGACAGAGATGGCAGCAGAAGATTTTACGATCATCTTCCATTATTCCTTTCCCATAAGTCTGTAACGTATTTTTGGTTTTTAATAAAATTATCTCAGTAGCAGCTGGCTTTGGGAGTTGGTTCAAAATATACTGTTAATAATTTATAACCTGATGATGGTTATCTTTTATTCTCTCTCCACCATATTGAAAATTTGCTTATTTTTTCCCTTTGAGACTTATTTTATGCTGTGATAATACAGTTTGTAATCTTGGCAAGTACAAGCAAGTCATACCAATATGTCATCTTGCTCGCTCGCGCCCTCTCATTTTTTTGGCAGAGGGCTGGCTGACACCTTTGTAAAATGCTTTTCATGCATTGGTTGAACTTGATTAGACATTTGCAGATTAAGTGGAAGCTAGGATGACATTAGATGTAGATGAAGGCTTGTTTTATCAGTTTATAGAAATACTTCCAAAATCAGAATAATGAATGAAACTGTTGATATTTCATGCTACCAGTCTGTATGTGATTTGGATCAGAATAGTATTTGGTAGAAATTTCACATAAATTCTAGAGTTGACTGCTGGTTGACAAAATCACATATTACACTCTGATGTGTTAAATTCACTTCTGAAGTCTTAAGGGTTAGCAAAAACTGTTCGGTGAACATGTGTAGTTTGATTTAGTTATCTGAAAATATGCTGATATTACTGACAATTACTTTCTCAATGATAGCAATTACATCTTTAGTATGTGAAGGAAGGCTTTCAGTGCTCTCACTGAACACCAAAAACGATCTAAAGGGCAAGGGCAGTATCTTTATTTATCAATTCCCTGATACCTCTGGGCCAACAGAATCCTCCAGTTTAAATGGAGGATTGAGTGAGTGGCAGGCTACTATCTCAACAGCAGGTTTTTGCAGATTGTATTTTAGAGGATTCTGGTTGTAAGTATTTGGACAAGAACAGAGATTATTTTAGAGGATTCTGGATGCGACTATTTGGACATAAACCAAGATCTGCATAAGAAGGAGTGTTTGACTGAACTTACCAATTCTGAACACTTTGGTTTGGGGATTTTTTTATTTTTTCACTCAGCACAGTAATAATTTTGCTGTATTTCCTGTTTGATTCTCCTGAAAATTGCCTTGTTTAATGTCCAATTGTTGGTTAAGCTTCTTCTATCATGAAAATCAGTAGCAGTGCTTGGGTAACCTGTGGGACTCTAGTGGGAAATGCCATGCCCATGCCATATGCTGCTATAAGTACAGTAAGCACCCTCATTCTCCAACTTAATTTCCATGAACTGGCTGCATAATTCAGCAATAGACAAAACATGCCTCATCTCTTAAATTTTCCATGGTGTCCTCTCCTGAGGACCTGTGAGGAAAGAAGATGCCCATAATGACAATGTCTTTACTAGTTGTCTGCAAGAAGAACTCATTACTGTGTTTTTATTTGTTAATCAAAAACATAGCATGCTTCTAAAAAATCTGCCTTGTACTGTATGGCATCACTGTGTAGGAGAATTCATTAGAATCTGGATTTTTCCAGCAATCATCAAGCAAGCCAGGAAGGAAAATTCTTGTGCTACTTGTCTATAGCATGAACCCATCTCCAACAGGATGAATTAACAGTTGCTTCACACTCTCTTGTTTATTTCAAATAAAATTCCACATCATTCATCTCCTTTGGACCCATACATCACACTTACCCAATCATAACCTAATAGAGATTACTAACAGTATAGTAACTCATGACAATTCTCTTAATGTGCTTAGCCAGAAGAGTATGCATTGGCAAAAGAATGGCTATAAATTCATACTAATTAATGAACTTCTGGTTTAATTTTTGTGCTGATGATCATAAATGTATCTATTTTTAGATGTACAGAGTCTGCAGTTCTGCCATCAAAACAGGTACCTGTATATACGTGGGTTTTTCTAATCTTGTTAAGATCTTAAAAGTAGGGAGAAAAATTCTTTCATTTAAGCAAGAAGGTACTGTTTGGAACCTTCCCATCTTACCAGTGAAAAGAGATTTACAATGAGTCAGGTCATAACTTTATAGATGTTCTTAGTAAGTAAACAAAACTGCATCAAATCCCTGTTTTGTGGACTAGATCAGGAACCAAAAAAGCTATTTATTGCTTACAGCTTCCCAGACATCCTTTCTAGCCAGGAGTAATACTCTTTTCTGGTTTAGGATACTTTTTCTGTTTTGTCTCTTACTCCATTACACACTATATCAACAATGTCGTAAGTCAAAGGCTATAAAGATATAAAGATATAAAATACTTAGACATGTAAAATCACAGGGAGAAAACTCGAAGCGAACAAACCATTTGAGAAGTTTTAGTGCAATTAATTACATTTAAAATATCAATCCAGTTACACTCATATATTTCTAATGAATCACGGAACCATTGAGGTTGGAAGGGACCTCTTTTGTCTAAACCCCCTGCTCAAGTAGGGCCACCCAGAGCTGGTTGCCCAAGACTGTGTCTAGACAGTTTTTTAATATCTCTATGGAGGGAGACTCCACAACCTACATGCAAAAATCCATTTTTGGCAACACAGTTAGATTTGTAAACATAAAATGGAGTATGAAATTGTTCTTCAAACATCTCCTTTCTTTGTTCTATGCATACTGAAGTTTTGTACACATTCCTTTCATATTGGCCAAAATGTAATAACAGAGCTCTAAAGTGTGCTAATACAGAGTAAGAAACTTCCTTCAAATAAAAATCTTCATTAGAAAATAATTTTACCAACCAAATCTAGTTAAATGTACAATAATGTGAAAAAACCTATGTCCCATCTGACGCTTAGAAGAGGAGATACTCTGAAGGCTATCCACATAATTTTCCAGCAAAGGTAGTTCTCTGCTTTCTATGGTATTTAGGCACCTGATATAAGATTAATTTTCCCCTGTGTGTCTATGTAAGTGTAATAAATAAAGCTTTCCCCATGGATTAACCTCCAGCAGCTTTGTTAAACCTGATTCTCCAGCTAGAAACAGGCAAATAAATCCAAAGCCCAAATTGAAAATCCAGTTATTCACAGTACAGTGCCTTTTTTTTTTTCTCTTAGGAGAATATTTTGCTTATTACACTTGGAAAGTTAGAGAAGCTTAGCCAATAAAAAGATCATGTTCTGTGATGTAAAACTAGTGTTTATTTAATACTAGCTCTTACTGATAGAAGGCTTATGGTCTGTCTTATTTTTAAAGACTTGTTCTAGTCTCCCAAATTTTGTTTTGTCTGGTTTTTTTTTAGATTGGGACACCAAAAAAGTCAAGTCCTTTCTTTTCTCCTTTCTGTCCTTTTCCCTAACATAAAGCGATGGAACCATCTTAACTGTATTACAAAGGCCAAAATGTATTATTTCTATTCTAAAAGCTTTAGGTATAAAGCTATTGCAATTCTAGCTCTTTACAGGTGCAGGGCAAACGGAGGTAAATTCAGTCCTGCTACACAGAGGAAAATTGAGGTCAGTTACTGCTCTTCTCAGCTATAACCTCCACTGGTCTAATCACGATTTCATAATATACCATGCTTCTATCTCCTTGGACCAGCTGCATGGAGGTATATAAAAAGAATAACATCTTAGATCTTCCATATTCTCTTCCATGATGGCCTATGAATGTAAGTGCATATGTCAATGAAGATATCGTTAAATCAGACTAAAGACAAAGACCACCTTTCTGAGGCACCATATTCAGAAGAAGGAGGTATATCCTCCCCATTAGTTTCCTTTCCAAATTGATTTTCATAGTACACAGCAAGTCTGAAATTTATTTAGGAATACTTAATAAAATTGAATGCTTCAAAAAGCTAGGTACTTCTGCAGCATTTTTTCCTCCAGCATCTTAGAGGCTCTTTCCTTTCCTAGACATAGTCATGAGTTGTCAGTGAGCATTGCAATGTCAGATCCATGCAAAACAGTCAACTTCATTATGATACAAGAATAAAATCACGTCAGTAAGTATTTGAACCTACAAAATAAGTATGCTGTTTTTAAAAGTTTAAGTAATACTTTCTGAATTTGTTTTGGATATTATGTAAAACTGATTCCTCTACAGGGTAAAATTTTAGCTCAGAAGAGAATGAATGATAACTTTTCTGTTGCCTTCAATAGAATTGGATTCTACTCAAAGTATCACAATTATGCTTAACAGAAATTAATCCAACTGCTTACTTGATCTTTGGTTTTTGATGAAGAAGAGCTTTAGTCTCTCTTTAAATGTATTTTCATTCATATAGAATTCAACTTGCACCCTGAAATATAAAAGGAAGTATTAGAATTGAATATGAAAGATAATAAATGATTTTTTCAAAATTATTACTGTAATCATCTGTTCTTTATATATAACTGGAGGAATATATAAAGCGTTCAGCCAAGAGCTCACTTGGATTTGTATGACTAATGTTCAAAGATTAAAAAACAAAACTAACAAAAAAAAAAAAAAACCAACAAACCAAAAAATTTTAGTTTATTCCCTTTACATGCAGAATCATTTTCATATTCCTTGGATACTCTACACTGCAAAATCAGAAGCATCTATGGTTTTGGTATTTTCATTGGAAGACTATTCTTATATCTGCATCTTTGTAAGGAAGATTTCCTTGATATTCAGGTTAAACCTCAGTTTAACTCCCTTCCTGTAAAACTGGCATTTCAATGATTCCTCTTTTTTCTATCTTGTTCATATCTCTGTTAAGCATTCATGTCTCAGCTAAGTGTTCATTTGTTTGTATTCACCTTTAATGAAATGCTCATGCACCCAACTAAGCCATCCTCTCTGAACTTCGCTTCTGTCACAATGACATACTGAGATCTGAAAGCAAAACTACGTTGCAATCCTACAGTATTGTACAGAAAATAGCTCCCCTTCCTCACTATATTAAAGCAACAGTAACATCTTTTTCCTCCCTTCCCCCTGAATGTGCCAGGATGTATTTCATGTTTCTGCTCCTCAATTCAGTCTGAGTACAACCCATGCAATAGTTCTACAGACTAGAAGAGAGAAGAACACTGTTGCAGGGGCTGGCAAGGGGAAAAGGTGTGCATTAGTTGTATAGAAAAACTCAGGCCATTCCACACTTGTGGAGGTGCACCACACAGCATTAGTTCCATTTCCACTGAAGTCCCTGCTCTACCCACCTGACTGGTCTCCCTCACCAATCCTAGCTCTCCTCCAGCAATGAATCACTTTACCCCAGCACAATTTCTGTGCCTTCCTGAGAAGTCAGTCCTCAGTTTGAGAACCGTTCTACTGTTGCTAAAGAATAAAGCGACATCACTAAAGTGAGTTACTGCCTTACCTCTCGCTTTCCCTGTATACCATCATTTGTTGCGAAATTGCAAGTAGCTTTTCTGTTCGTAGACATACTTGATCTTTGAGCATTTCTTTTCAGCAGTCTTTCTTTTATCAAACCGCTTATATGTACTGTCATGTTTTTCAAGCAAGATCCCAACTTTAGTTTTTCCCTTCTTGCACGTGAAGCCTTTGCTGAAACAATTTTTGTATAACCTTATGTAATCTATAGTCTCTCTCTTCCTCTCATACTTGTCTAATGCCATATATTTCAGTACACTTGTGGAATTGCAGGATTATTTAGTTATGGACCCAGCATGGATGATATCTTGGGTAATGTGTCTTTTGCATGCTTGCTTACTTATCACCAGAAGTTTAGGTATATCACTTTGTAGGACAGGGTCAGCAAGTCATAAAAAGAAGGCTCCCTGTGACTTCACTCAGTGAGGTCAGTTAATTTTAGCTAGTCACTGAGCTTTGGTGTGGTTTATTGTAGTGTTCCTTGTAGAATTACACTGCTTCCTATTCAGAGGAAGCAAGAATGTAAGCTTATTTTTAAGAATCTGTAGTGGAACCAAGGTCTATAACTTACAGAATCTTGACTTTATTTCTGTGTAATCACACATTTGACACAGTGTTAAGAGCAACCCCTAGCCTAGCCCAGATTTCTGCCCTAACTGGCTCTACCCTTTCTGTGGTAAAGATGTTTAAGCAGTTGGAATTAAAGAGGAGGAACCGACCTACCCTCTGCTTTTTAAACTAAGAGTAGCTGCAGCTGCGTCTTCCAGAGAGCTTGGGCCCAGAGGAATATCCTAGAAACTTCCACCAAACTAGAGGAAAACCCCATCAGATGAAGAGCAACTTGTTCCTGGGCTTTTCTTGAGCTTAAATATAAACTAAGTGTTGTGCTGTTCAAGACTGCAGGAGTCACTGCCATTAACAGAAGTACAGTTCAGATAGTTGGTAACCTTAAGGCAAGTTAAGGAAGCATGTCCAGGGGTTAATTAGTAGGTGAGCAGGTTTGTGGCGCCCTGAGCTCTGCTTCAGTTCTTTTCTGCACGTGTCCCCGGGCACTTACTGTCATTAATGCAGTGACAGTTTCAGTGGGAAACATTTCCCATGATTTGGCAGCTGCCACATGCTAACTGTATATACTTAATCTTCAAGGACATACTTCAGTAAGTAAACAAAGTGGCACAAGCTATTGAAGTAAGGGATGTTATTTAAAAGGTGCACAGTATCAGTGATCTTTTTTACACATTTTAAACAAATATCTCAGATTTTTCAGCAAGAAAATTACAGTAGTCACTGTGAAAGAACAACATGTTAACAGTAAGCCATGATTTAATGATAATGAGGAAAGAGGATGTGGGAGCTAATCGCCGTCCTATCACTACCATTATGAATTGCTCTGATAGCCTTCTAACAGCTGTCTTCTTTTCTTAGCAGCCTGCACTCACAGCAGACTGGGATTCCACAGTGCAGCAGTTTCCATGGCAAAATGGATTACAAATGCTGCTAATACCACTTCTGTGGCTCAACTCCACCTTCTCCTTCCCCCGAATTTTTTAAACTTAAGCAAAAACTGTATCGGCCTTCTACATTTGCAGGAAACACATTATAATGCATCTATAATCAATGTACACTTCCATGATACTCTGGCTACCAGACAGAAAATATCTCACTTTGTTTCTTGAGGGTTCCCATTTCCTAAGTAAAGCTAAGAATGAATGGCTGAAGGAGCCACTGGCAGGGATAAGGACAGAAACCTCCAGATACTGTTCCTTCCCAATACTCTGCTTTTCATTTTTAGGGAGAACATTCAATTCTACTTAAACCTTTGTTGTTATATTTTAAGGATTAAAATTATATCTCAAATATTTGTTCTTTTCTGTTTTTTTCCCACTATGAAGTGTAACCTAGAAAAGGAGTATTTTGGGAACGTAACATACATAAACTCTGATCCTCACTTATAAAACAAAAATCATTTAGTGGTAGTAGTGAAGGATTTGAACAAGGTTTTCCTGAACTTAATTGGATGTTTCAAGTGAGTGAGTTAAATTCATTGCCACATACTTACATAAAATGTTATTATTCTGTTGCAGGATAAATACTAGTTGGAATTTGATTCCAAGCAAATGGTTTTGTTGAAATGGGACACGTGCAGTACACAGTGATAGTATATGTGTATGCAGATCATCTGGCCTATGGAATAGGTTTGGTTTTGTTCTGTATTTCTAGTGTAAGTAATTTAAAAGTGTAGTTTAAACAATTTGTGCTTCGCTTTTTATCTTCCTGTGAAAGACATTTGTAGTTCCTGACCAAAGGGAAATAAAGCTGAAGGATTAAAACACTATTCCTTGTCAACGGTTACTGGGACAGAAATGTTCAATGAACACAAGGATTTTGTATATGCAGCCAGTTAATCGCTTCTGACTTTTTCTGTGTATGTGGTAGGCATTGAATATTCCATGAAAAGCTGCTTTTGGAAGTTAAGAGAACAGGTCTTATGCTTTAGTAACTCTTGCTTTAGCTTTATTGAAAATGCACAAATTTGTGACTAATATACTTGTGGCAAAAACAATTGAAGTTATATGATTCCCTTGAAAAGAGTGTGGGCTTTTTTAACCTTCTTCTTAAAGTTAAATAGTATGAATAGTATTAATAGTGGTCTTCCCTAGTTTAAACCCAAAGAATAGTGATGCCAGTGGAATATCTCAAACTGTAAGAAGCATCCTGAAGTACACAAAGTACAAGTATACATTGCGCTCTTCTAATTCAGTGAAGATGTCATTTGAGAAGTACGCTTTAATGTAGTACAAAATATAGCAGGAAAATACTATTTCATGCCAAGGACACTTAATGCAAAGCACTACTCATGACTGTAAAGCACTGGGACCAATCTGTCTGCATTTTTCCATTGTTATTTACAATGTCACTCTAACTCTGCAGCCATACTTTACTATAGTAACAGCATTACCTTGCACCCTCAAATCTACAAATTGTCTTTGTATTAGAAAATAGCAGATTTGGCAGAAATAATCCTTCAAAAATGAAAGTATCAGTTGGACTTCTCACTACATGTGTGCTAAGAGCTGTAAATGCTTACTAATTCTTGACATTGGAATCAAGAAAAGGAGTTAACTGTACAAATGGAGCCAAGCTGAGGAAAACTACACCGATTTATTTAAATCCACCTTGATGGGAAGGGATATTTCATCTCTTTCCTACAAAAAGAGCTTTGTAATATAGACACAATATGTTTTTTTATTAGGATTTGCCAATCAAGTATATGTGAAATCCTGTTAGATTTCAAACCTCAAAGTTTACTATGTAGGGTCTAGATAGGTGCTTGTGGTGAAAAATTATTAAATTGATTACTGCTTATGAAAAAGCTCTTGTCTTTAATTAGGGATTGCTTAACTTGGACAGGGAGCTCAGAGAGCTCAAGGACAACTGTAACGAGCAGGTGGTGTTTGTCCTGAGCTCCCTGAACAAGCACGATGTGAGCAGGACCATCCAGACAATCAATATTGTGTGCAGCTGCCATGACGGTAACTCCACCG
>JAVKKW010000031.1:11683639-11697815 GCA_034782655.1 Micrastur ruficollis
CTCTTCTCCCAGATAACAAGCAACAGGACAAGAGGAAATGGCCTCAAGTTGTGCCAGGGGAGGTTTAGATTGGATATCGGGAAAAATTTCTTGACTGAAAGGCTGCCCAGGGAGGTGGTGGAATCACCATCCCTGGAGGTGTTTAAAAAATGTGTAGATGTGGTCCTTAGGGGCATGGTTTAGTGATGGACTTGGCAGTGCTGGGTTAACAGTTGGACTTGATGATCTAAAGGTCTTTTCCAACCTAAACGACTCTATGATATAAAAAACCAAATACCTGTGAACAAAACATGTCATCTTTGTTTAGGCATAGGAGCTACTTATTACTTTTTATTTTCTTTCTTTTTTTCGTGTGGGTGTTGTTAGTCCAGGGCTTAAAAGAGCAAAAAACACTGTGTGCATAGGTCTCATGTTTAATGAGAGAAAGAATAAACCCAACATGTCTTAACTTTAAGCAAATGCTGAGCAAACACTCTTCTTCAATTTGGTCCCCTGCAGGTGACTCAGGTTAGCCTCCAATTACCAGAAAAATCCAGATCACTATTCACTTAAACTCTACTTCTCATCTGTAAAACAAATGTATCTGACTATTCTGTTACTGCTCTTCTGTAAGTTACCTTTTTCTTATTTTTCAAGATTGCAACTTTTCAAAAACAGCAAGCAGAACAAAGCTGAGAGCTGTTTGTATATGGTATCCTCACAGATTAGATCATTTATCTCAGTTTTATTTTTACTTTAAATAATAAATTAAGATTTAGTTTTCTGAAAATGCAGCAGAAGGGAGAAGAAAAAAGTGCAGATGGATAGAAAAAAAAAATCATAAAAAGGAACAAAAAACCTTTGTGGGTGAATCCCATCTGGCATTTTTTAAGTATCACGTGACCAACTGTAAAATATAATTTTGAATATGACTCATTAATATGTTACCTGAAACACAGAGCCAGCTTCCTAGTAGGTCTGATCCAATGCCCATTGAGATCAATGGAAGATTCTCTTCACTTAAGAGTCGAGTAAAATAATCAAGTATTAAAAATATTCAAACTAGATATTTCCCTATTGCTTTAAGTATTTAATGATTATTTTTCTCCCAAAATGAAAGCAATTTTCTTGCTATTCAATTATACAAGGTATTATATATAAAACTGGCAGGTCAGTGTGAGATTCAGAAGACCATACATATTTATTCCCCTCTAATGTAATTCCACAGCTGTTTATTGTTACCATCTCGCTTTACTATTATGTCTGTCTGCTGGCTTTTCTGCTTTTGTGTTTTTAGTGTATTATGCTAGTCACACTTGGTAATATTCAATTATAATCAACAATTTATTCAGTGATTCCTGAAAAAATGCACAGCATAATTATATCAAGTCAGAAAAACAAATTTTGAAGGTGGTTTGTTTGTTTTTTTCCCAAAACAAAATTTTGGGATTCAGTAAGTTAACCTACATTTTCACCAGAAACAAAGTTAATTATAGGGAAGTATTAGCTGCACCTACCCAAAAGGAAATAGAAGCTTATGAAAAATTGTCTTAAACTACAGCATTCAGTGCAAACAGATGAATTTACATGATCTGTGTATGGAGTCTTACTCACTGATTAACATTTCTTAAGGAGAGAAGTTTCAGAAATGGAATGTTCTGAGTTCCAAGATAGAAATGTCAATATGTCATATCAAAATTACAAGTTCCTGTTTTCCCTCTGAAAATGTTTTATTCAAGAAGGTAATGATACTTTATATTTTTTTAATTGTTCTTTAAGTAGAAAATCTATTGAATTTTTCCAAGGAAAATGCATTTATCAGCCCAAAGAATAGTTTTGCTTTCGTGTGAATTTTGGTGTTGCTTGGGTTCTCTGACCCAATTAAAACAGAACATCTGAAATTTCAAGTCTTTGTAGCCTTAAATTTATTTCCTGTACTACTCCAGTTACTGTGCAAGGTATTATGCTGCCTTTTGTATCACATTGACCTGGTGGGATGTGATCTATATTCAGTGTCCTTCCTTTTGGGAGCTGTATTCTTCTCACATTTCTCTGCCCTAACTTTGTTGTGATCGCTTTCTGAGTAACTATATGGGGATGATAATATGATTCCTTGTTAAACAGCTTCCTGTAGAGTTCCTGCAGAATAACAGAACTAAAGCCGTTTCCACTGAAAATAGTAAGAAAAGTTTATAAGAAGTATCAGATGAATTGTAATAGCCTGCAGTTTCAGAAAACATTGCATTTGTCCTTCAAACATGGAACACTTTCTTACCAAGTGTTAAGCTAAAGATGAGTACATTTTACACTTAAGATCCTACTTTTTTTTAATTGGCCACCAAAGAGATATCTCTAAGCAACCTGAATTCTCTGACCCCATTCAGATTGACCTGGTTTTTTTCCTTTTTTACATCTCCTAAAGCTACTTCCTTCAAGACAAACAAATGTCCATATTATGGATATTTGGAGGAGAAATGAAACCAGAAATTAACATATTTCTCTAAAACAATTATAAACCTGAAGTGTATATAAATACTAGCCTTGAGAAAACAACATCCAAACATATTGCAGTTGCTGGATCTAACAATCCAGCATCAAAATGAAGCCGGCAAAATGCCTTCTGTATTTCCTGTGATGTGATACTAACATGATGCCTCAGAACCTGAATCACAAAATTCCCTCAAAAAATACTCTGTCTGCTACAGAAAAAGCCTTGCAGGTAAAATTCATTCCCAGTCAATGAAAGTCTGGCACTTAGTCTACAATTCACTTTTGCCTATTCTACAAAGGCAATCCAGGTATGAATTACATTTTCAGAAACTAGTGGACTTTACTGTCAAGTCATGGGAAAGTAAGCAGTGAAATTCTTGAGACACTATAACCTTCAAACATTTACACCTTTACTTCACCAGAATGAAGTTGTTGCTAATTTTAGTGTCCAGTGAGATTACCTGTAGTCTGTATGTACACCTCTATATATATGTGATACATACGTCTTTGATTCCTTGATTATTTGACCTCTTGCCTGTTTCCTTCAGCAAAACTGTAGAACGCTTCTTCAGCTTAGGAGATGTGAAGGAAGAAAAGTGCTCGATTTTACTTTCTGTTACCACCCTTGCTACTTCTTTCCTTCCATCCCTAATCCTCACAACTTCCTCTTGCCACCCCCAGCTGTCACCACAGTTTGCTTTCTCACCTCCTAATCCCCTGCAGAGAAGGATATGATGAGTGTGGAGTAAGTGCCAAAGCTGCTCTCCAGGGCCCTGTGCAGCAGACTCACTCACAGCAGTTTATACAGCACAAAGGCGGCTGGCTGACTATTATGCTATGTGGAAAGCAAACCCATGTACATATCTACCTAGCTATGTAAACATAAATATCTGGGTAGGACTGGCAAATTAAGATATTATATGTTCAGAGAAATGACCAGAAACCTTTATTTGCCAGGTGCCACACAGTGCAATACAGATTAAATAAAAGTCTGACAGTCCAAATCACTATTGCAGTAGTAATCCACAAAGGCCTGAAAAATCCACAAAAACTGAGTCCTTCTCCAGTTGGGTGTTTAAAAAACAAACAAACAAAAAACCACAACCAAAAAAAAACCCAGAAAAACATGAGAATTGTTACAAACGAGGCATAGGTGGCAACTACCACAATAAAGCTTAAGCACAGACTGGAGGAAGCAGCAGCGAAGCTTCAACAAAGAACCACGCAATGTGGCGAATGAAAGCAGCTGTCCGGGATTTTAACGTGAGCAGTAGCTACTTTACACAAAGTCGTTGGGCACAGACTGATGGAACAGAGGGGCACTTAGTTTCCTTACTTTTGCAACCTGCAGTGGAAAAGCTGCCCTGAAAGGAGGAGAGGTCCAAGCCTTGGGCTTTGATTTGACCTTGCTATTTACTCACACTGCAAAGAGCTGCTGCCAGAGGCCTGGCAACGCAGAGGTGTGCAGGACATGAGGCTGTGCTTAGACTGCCCTTCCAGGTTTACCAGTTTCAGTTTGAACTGGCTGAACTCTTTAATGGTGTAGTGTATCAAGTGATAAACTTGCAGTCAAGTGTATAACCAATATGGCATATATGTACGTGTGTTCAGCATGGAGTCTTACTAGTGTGTATTCGGGATCTCTCTGCAGAAGCAGCAAAAGCATTAAGGAATATTCAGATGCATGTCTTCATGAATCAACTGTTCGGTATTTATCGGCTTACTGCTGGCTTTCAGGAAAGTCATGTAGGCAGATTTTAGGTTACAGATGCAGTAGCTGTTTGATTTATGTTTGGAACTAGATAGTTGTTTATTTCTCAAAGCGTAGTTCACTGCTCTACTGCTCTCAACAATGCAATTTCTTGCCAATTATCACTAAATCTATCAGTACTGACCAATCAACACTTGATATGCTTATTACCAGATAAACCAATGGTACAGATTTGTGTATGAAATAGAAGTAAACACAAAATCACTTATCTGTCAACCATGTAAAACAGGCTTGTGCTGACTGTTGGCAGACAGCAGTAGATGAATTGTGAAGCTAGGATGTTGTTTTACGAGTATAAGAACCTGCCATCTCCACAACGGGGGTGTCCACTCGAGTGCCCCCTACAAAGGGGTGATTTCCAGGTGAGTCTGAATAGGAATTGGCTTTAATTGAAGACTATTTCTATTCTTTCCTTTGGAGAGAGAGTTTTCAATTGGATCAGTTTGTTGATCAGACTCAGCTTAATCATTTTGATTATCATAGCTAATACAAAGGCATAGCAGGAGCAAACACTCTGGGATAGTGGAAAAGGCAGGGCCTTAGTGCAGATGCAGCGCTTAATTGACTTAATAGTTATTCTGAACTATCCCTTTGTATTGGTGTAAAAGACAGCATAAATTTGATGCTACAAAGTTAATGGACCAATTCTTCAGTTGCCCAGATAATGGAAATAATGGGAAGAAAGGGTGGTGCTCTGGTTTCAGCTGGGATAGAGTTAATTTTCTTCTTAGTAGCTGGTACAGTGCTGGGTTTTGCATTTAGTAGGAGATTAATGTTGATAACACACTGATGTTTTAGTTGTTCCTAAGTAGTGCTTACTCTAAATCAAGGACTTGTTGAGTTTCCCATGCTCTGCCAGTGAGCAGGTGCACAAGAAGCTGGGAGGGAGCAGAGCCAGGACAGGTGACCCGAACTAGCCAAAGGGCTATTCCATACCATAGAATGTCATGCTCAGCATAGACACTGCGGGGAGTTGGCCAGGGGACACCAATCACTGCTCGGGGACTGGCTGGGCATTGGCCAGATGTATTGTGCATAACTTGAAGTATTTTGTTAGGGCTTTTTTCCCCTTGGATTTTATTCCTCTCTCTCCCTCTCCTCTTCATTATAATTGTTGTTGCTGTTGTTATTTTTTCTTTGTTTCGATTATTAAACTGTTCTTATCTCAACCTACAGGTTTTACCTTTTTCCAATTCTCCTCCTAATCTTGGGGGGATGAAGCATGGAATGAGCCAGCAAGCAGCTATGTAGTACTTAGTTGCTGGCTGGAGTTAAACCACAACAGGGGGATGGGGAGACGACAACCAAAAACTAGTCTAGGATTGTAGAGTGTTATGTTAATGGCATTGCATTCCTAAATGTGATTACAGATATCTGGGTTTATGTTGCTGTCAAATCTTTTTTTAAAAAATTGGTTTATCCGTAACTATGTTTAAAACTAAACCTTGCTTTAGCATAATAAACTGCTGTGCACTCATTACCAGAGAGACTTTTGCTGGCTATATGTACTTTAACTACTGGTCCTTAGCTAGTGAGCCTTTTAGGAAAGGCCTTCCACTGATTGTGTAAAACATCTATGCTATTCATAATACATTAATAACAGCTGTCATAGTTTTATTACATATTTATTCGGAATGTTTGCAACTGGCAAGTTTATATATTTATAAACATCATTTCAAAAATAATTTAGCTAGTCCATTATTGTCTCCTTCAAATCTGGACAAATGTTAGTATGTATTTTCAAAATAAATTCCCTAAACTGTGACAATATTTTTATAGGCCAAATCCCTAAACAGTGTTCTTAAAGTGCTAAAATATCTCCAAGTGGATTATGAAAAAAAGCATGTATCTGTCACTATTTGGATGTTAGAGCTCCTACAGGGATAGTTTAAGCAGAACATATCACTTTTTATTTGATCATGCTAATAATCATCCAGTCAAAGCCCATTTTACAAACACAAGTTACTTCAAGATAGTACAGATGTTTCTTTGCAACCTTTCCTTTAATCATACTGCCTATATTAGGCTGTCTAATAACATTTTGTAAATGTTAATACAAAACTTGCAGAGCACATTTTAGCACTTCAGAACACAGCATCAGGAGCACTGTGGTATCATTAGGAAAATGTTGATAATTTGTTTCAATAAGAACTATATTGATGGTAAGAACAAAATGGAGAAAATACAGGAATACACATGGGAATGGGATGAGCAGTGATGGAGGGGAAAGTTGGAAGAGGGTATTCCAGAATGAGGCTATATTAAAATAAGCAACAGTGTGTTACTTGCTCTGCTCTTCCGTTATTTCCTCTTATCACTTACCACTGTCTGCTAAATAACTCACCAGACAGACCAGTTCAATCTGCTAAATAGTCTGCCTCAGTGCTGACGGCATTCAATTTTAAAAGAAACCAAATTGAGCAAAGACAAGTATGACTGGCAAAAAAATTACTACTGAGCTTTCACCCTTTTAACAATGGGAGTTGGAAAACTTACAATCTTAACTTTCAGCTGTATAAATTTATTCAGTCAACTGACACAGCATCATACACTGCTAGCTTACTACAATAAAGTATGATACAGTCTCCTATTTCAATTTGTAGTGTTCATAAAATCAAAATCGATCCTTTTATGGGCATAGTCAGAACTGTGTTTGAAAGAAGTAAAACTAAGAAGATGTATAAACACAGTATTCCCAAAAGGAGGGTTTTATGGGTCTTCTTTTTTGTGCTAAACTGATTGTGGAGAAATAGTAGTTACCCACAGTCAAGAGCTGAATCCCCTGTCCTGCTCTACTGCACAGACATGTACCTACACGTGAAGGTTATCCAGCCACTGTGCTGTCTAGAGGAAGGCTGTGTTCCATTTACTGCTGTAACCTTGTCTATTTTTCCTTCGTTTTCATGTTTGCTGTCTTCAAATGTTCTTCTTTCTAAAAGTGCCTCTCATGTACCAGTCTTTTGCATACACCTTCACGATTAAGGGCAGTTCAGTACCCTGAATACTTCATTGTTTGATTCATGTTTGATCTATACGTCCTGGTCCTGTGCTCCATCTACTTGCTGCACATTGATTGACTTCTGCCACATTCTTTTTGAAATGGGAATCATATGCTCCTCTGTTTCCCTACAGTGCTTTTCTACAGTGGTCTGACCTAGACTCAAGGTCTCTGGATTGTATCAAAATACAATTAATAATAAATATTTATTTATTTACGAGGCAAGTATGTATGAAGTTCAAAACCAGATTTTTGTGTATCACAATGCTTTCCTTCCCATGCTCCTTCGTTCCTCACATTTTTCTCTTTATGAACTCCTAAGAATGCTTTTTCTTAAAAAAATTAAAATATAAGAGTCTCAAGGATCCAATTCTATAGCCACTTAAGTTGGAGAGCACCTTAATATTTTAAACGGACAGGAGATAATGCTTACTGTGGAGGGATTTCAATTTCTGTGGAGTAGCATAAGCCATGTTGTCAGCACAGATACGTCCATGCAGTTCCTAATTGGATGTGAACAACATGCATGGGTATAGTAGTCTCAGATATATGGTTAATGTTACTCAATGAATATCATAATTCTGCTTAGTTTTACATATTCTGGTTGTCATAGGACACAGGGACTAGGCTACAATGCCAGATACTGAATTGATCTATCTTGTAACCACAGTATTACGGGTAGGCGTAAAGAGTCAAAAATAGCAGCTAAATAAAGTCATGGCAAAAGGCAAACATAAATATTATCATAATGTAGATTAGGAATTATAAAAATAAAGTACTGGCTAGAATGTCAACAAGAGATGAAAAAGAATAAATGGCACCCATGTCAAGACCTACAAGTTGGATTTAGCCTGGGAACAAACCAAGAATGAAGCAAATGACAGATTATAAATAGAGTATGAGCTGTAGCACTCTGCTCCATTATGAGATAATTGGAAGAGATAGATAAGGGGGAAGTCTGAAGTGAACATCATGTACTTAAAATGTTTATAAGGCATTTGAAAAGGTTCTCTGGAGATTGATACTGAAGGTAAAAAATCATATGCTTATAATAAGGAAAAGAAGTAAACAACTCAAAAAGTAAGTAAATAGGGTTGATATAACACAAAGTGAGTGCCTATCCTCACAGAAGACATTTTATTTTGGAAAGAATGTACAGTAAAAATCTATTACGGCTACAGAAACATACCTTTTTTTTTTTACATTTTTAATATTATAAATTAGCTTGAATGTCAAATAGGAAAAGAACCTACTGAATAGGAAGGTAACTTGAAAAATACAATAGTACAAAATCTTTTTTTCATAAAGGAAAATACAATGTTCCTTTCGATAGAGCCAGAGAGAATCCTAATAGAATAAGCCAGATAACTTCTTACAGACATAGCAAAGCAGAGGCTGGTTGTACTTATAAAGAAGAAGCAGACTCAACAAGATAAAAGTAATCTTTATTTGCCTTGAACCCAGACAGTAAGAATACTAAAATAACCTACAGCAATGAATAAATATTTTGAAACTTATATGCATATTTTCAGTTGCAACACAAAGGAACTACAAATCCATATACTTCAACACTCTTCCTATGATGTGAATATATTGATCATTTAGGTAAAAATGTGTTCATCATCATTTATTAACCAGACTCTGACTTCTGTACATCTGGTCGCAGAGGAAATAAAAATGCTTTGTGGTCAAACGGGACAGACATAAACTTCAGGTATAAAATAAGCTACTTTGGCAAAAGGAGAGGAAAACAATTGGACTAAGCTGTCAGAACACTGTATATACCTAGGTATGTATACTAAGTGTTCAGATAATGTAGCTGCAGAATAAAATTGCTAGTAATTAATTACCTCTTATTTTTCTGCTGTCTATATTGCTTTTGTAAAATAATATACAACTGACATGCAAGTGATAATATAAACATATTCATGTTTGCTTTATGAATTATATTTATAGATCAGTTCTGTCTAAGGCAAGGAAAGTACTTGGTATGCCCGCAGGTGGAGGTAAAAGCAATGAACAAATCACCATATAAATACTTCAGTTACACAAAAACACAGGCTAAACATAAGTTGGTCATTTAATCTGAATAAAGTTTTCCTAAGACTCTGATTCTGTAAATATTTCTAGACTGGCGTATTCTCTTTTTTTTTTTCTTTTTTTTTTTTTTTCCCCCACCAGAACATTAATTATTCCAGTACATGAGGACATTGCTCTGCTAGGTACTGAGACAAACAGAACACACAGAAAAAATTAGCCTTTCCTATTAGAATTTATGACAATATATAAAAGAAGATAAAGAATTTCATGACATTAACTGTTTCAATAAACAGCAGTCTTAGCATAGTAAGTATTAAGAGGGTATGAATGGGAATGAAAGAGTAAATATTATTACTTCATAAAAGACCTATATACATTCCCCCCCATATGCAGTCATATCCTGCACCATTAAGTAAGATTTCTGCTGTTTATCTCCCTGTGGGCACAGAGTCCATCTTCATACCTCAAAAGGCAAGAGCAGATGTAAGAACTTTGATTTGTGCTCACCGTTCAATCTTCATCCCTTTATTACAAGGAAATTGGCCTATTTTGGTAACTTTTCAGTCTCAGGTTTTCTAATACTCTACTGCATTCACTCTTTTCTAGGATTTTTTTGTAATGAAAATGGAGGGTATGTTTTTTTAATAAGGAAAGGGAGAAGAAATGTGAACAGTTGCCAAGCTTGTGTGATTCAGAAAACCAGAGTTCAAAGGCCTTTTTTTTTTCCTTTTTCCTTTCTTTTTCTTTTCTTCTTTTTCTTTTTTTCCCCTCCTTTTCTAGTAACTAAGACAAACTGCATGTATCCATCACCCCCTCATGGGACCTCTGTGACTAAACTGAAAGGTCTGAAATTGCATTATTACAGTCGGAAGTCTAAGAAATTACCTGAAAGACAATAGAAAGCTTAGGACCTGTAGTTTACCACCTGCACTGGAAGAGCAGAAAGACTCCCATGATCTAATCTACTCATCTAATGATAGGTAGGTAAGAGAAAACATGGCCTTCTGTTGCATGTCTTTGAGATCCTGATTCAAATTCCTTCTGTAGCCTGGACTTCTTGTATTGTCTGTGGTCACTTGCTTATTTCAACGCTCTAGTCTCCAACTCTAAATGCTACCAAAAAACCTACAAATAGATAAAAGTTATAAAATCATGCTTTCATACCTCAGAGTGTTGTGAAATATACATTATAATCACTAATGTGAAGGAAACAGTCTCAGCTAAAATGACCGACTGTAAAATGTCTTGTCTTCGAAATGGTGCAGGTTCTTATTGCTAATGAAGCCACAAAAAAATGACTGGTTTGGGGATATTTGACTGTGTTGAACTATTTCTCTACTGGAAATGGAGAAGTATATCTCAGATATATGCAAATATACTGTTAAGTAGTGTTCCCACTCCATTTATGGAGTCTGTTTATGTCAGTATTTATCCACCAATCCTACTTATGCTACCATATTCTGGGTGAGATGACCAAATACCAATGGGAACTTTTCTATACCACTGGCTTTCCTCTTTGATGCCTTTGAAAAATCTCTAAACTTTCCGTGAATTTACTGAATTCACTTTAAACACATAATGACTATTTTTTTTTTTAGTTCTGAATATCAACTTGACTTTGTAATTTTATTTTGTATGCTTATCTGTGTAACATCTTATGAAAAGCTCAGTCAGACTTCAGAGTAAGATTTAGATTTTCTGTATATGGTTAGAGAGCTATGCAGTAATTTATGACAGCTTTCCTTGTAATGCTCATGAGAGCAGAACTTCCTTCTAGCTACCTAAAGGCCACATACTTTAAATGCTGGCTTATCTCTGATGCCAGATATTTACACTCTCATATAAAGCTTTGCACAAAAAAATTCTTAATTAATTAAAAATTAAAAATCATTTGACACTGTAATCTTCAGCTTGGGGTACTTTCCAACTTAAATGAAATTAAAAGAAATACTGGACAAATTTCTCAGACTCCTGATACCTCATATTAGCCAGTTTACATTCTCTTAGACAAGGGGCAAGGGTACTTGAAATGGGACCTGGTGCTAAGGAAACAAGAAAACCAAGTGTTACAACATCCAGTTATCATTTTTATATCTGCTTGTTGTTTAGCATTGGACTTGCAGAGCAGTCATATCTTCCAAAAGTGCCCAAAATATCTCCATTCTTAAAATACTGAATAACAACAAATTAACATATTATTTTCAGTATTTTGACAGATACACATGACTTATCTGTGAACTTCTCCATCTTCTAGAATATTTTTAGATTGTCAAACACTGTTCACTAAGATGTCACCTGAAATATTCTATTTAGGACCTATCAGTATGCATTGGTAGCACCATCATTTAAAATATATTAAGTTATATAAAAGAGAGGGGTTCACTGGTGTAATATTCCATGAACCTCAATATAGAGTAGCACAGATTGAGGCCAGTAATTGTTAGTTGTACATACATCCTAATATTGTAGGGGGTGAAAATGTACACGTACATGTCATTTATCAAACTGAGACTCAAAATAATAAACTATTAAGTCACATTTGATAATGAAAAAATCAGCATATGAATTCACGGGACACTTGTTGAGATTAGTTGTGTTTATTTTTTACCTATTATGCCTATATTTATTCTAGTGGTAACGGGAATTGAAGCTAGCTTTGAGTTTTCCACATATTCAAAAATCCGTGCAGTTGTATCTGCTGCCTTAAGTTACATCGGGTCAAGGTGAAAACAGTAGAGTTGTTCATAAAGCTTGACACTGTATTGCCTGGTATGCTTTCTCTTAAATGGAAAATAACCTCTTCTACTCAGACTAAGACCCATAAATATTCCCACTGAAATAAACATAACTACTTGTAGTAGAAAGTGATATTTAATGTAAAAAAAAAATCTCTGCAAGTTACTTAAACAGTAGTTGCGTGTCATCTGTGAGTGTGTGTCCCCTGTTTCTCCATAACTGTCAGAACACTTTTTGCCTAACTTTCTTCATGTAGATCTAGTGGGTTTTTTACAGTATTTTGATGAATACTTAATGATACACAAGGAATGAAACTCTGGCCAAAACAACATCGTACCATACTGATGTAATATTCTAGTCTTGCTGCAGACCAGAATTTGTACAAATCCACTTAAGGTAGCATGGCAATCTGATGGATAAAACATTGGTGTTCCACTTCCAAAATACATAGTCTCAACTCTAAATCTGTTGGAGGTGAAGGAGTGATTATGAGAAGAGGGGAGCACGGCAAATAAGGAATAGAGTTGGTATTTTGGGGTTTTTTCCATTTGTGAATAATTTCTAAGGAACAATGCCTTTTACAGGTTACCTACATTAGGTTTTGCAATAGGGAGTAAATGCTGAAATTTCTTTTTTGTCCTATGCCCTAAAGTGAAAATTGATATGGAACTTTTTGGAGCATGAATTTTTACTTGATCAGAGAAGCAAAAAATTACTTGAAAAAGATTTTTTCAGCTTTGAAGAGATCAAACTTCCAATTAAAATCAGGCTTTGTGCTAATTCTCGTCAAACCACAGCCTTTCTTCAGTTTCTTTTGAGAGAATGATTCAAACAGCCTCTTCAGAGTTACTGAAAATCATTAAGGAACTTTATTGAACAAGTTGTGTGGGAAATGCACATAGTCCTTTTCATCTAAAATAAATATCTAGCTAATTCTGATCATTCCTCACCTTCACATGAACCCTGTTTATGAGGAAAAAACTCCCACAACAATACACTATGAAGTCTAGTTTTTAGAGCTCTTTCTCGACTCTAAACATAGCCAGCAGTATTTCCAAAGGAGAAATAACACTAGTTAAAAATAGTAGTCTTAAAAGATAATGATACTAGATTTACTAGTTATAAAATTTTTAGTAACTAAAAACATTACACCATTATCTTTTGGATTTTATTCCAAAAATGTGTGCTGATCATTGTCACAAAACACACTAAAGCACAGAATAACATTTGCATCAGACCATTTAAACTATTTTTTTTTCTTGTGCAAACATTTATTTCTTCTGCAAGCTACATTTTTCCTTTTACTGATAGAAGTAATATTAAATTAGGTAGAATGCAAGAATATGACATACAAAGTAATAAAAAAAGTTAGTTTGTTTCATTCATTTTTTTTTCTGTACTCTGCTCAGTTCCCCACTTGTCTACAGCTTTACTTAGATTAGCAATATTTGTTTATTACAGGGTAAGAAATTATAGGAACCTGAATGGAAAAAAATAGTAAAAAGTCAAATTAAATTTGTCAGGAACTTCCCACGGATACTTTAACAAGCCTGGGAAGAACTTGTCTGAGATTCCATATATAGCTGAAGTGTTAAAAAACAGGGCGGGGGGGAGGGATACTGCATGTGCTTCTTACACATGCCCAGGACCAGAGTAACTTTACAAAAAGAAGTATCTTTTATTCTTATTTTAAAGTTACATATTCAAACAGTCCAGACTTGCAACCTGGAAACACTCATACAGTATCCCAAAAGCTGCCATTAGAATGCACTCTGAAAAGTAAATATAGAGCTGAATCTGAGATTATCACAATTTGCCTAAAATTATGGGAGCTTTCATCTACTTTCAGTCTTCCACAATCACGTGTTTAACAGTTACACCAAGGACAAAGGTGACTATTTAACAGATAAATACAAAGAGGAGGAGAATTCAGGCAAAGACAAAGAAAAAGGCATAAAACAAAAGCCAATTCTGATGGTAGGTGTCTCGCCTGACATTTCCCACACAGGAAATTGATAGCGGAGAATAAGGGGTTAATGTATTATCACACATGGAATGTAGTTGATAGTAGGGGAATAATATACTATTATTATGCAGAATGCCAGAGGTATCCTTGTAGGCCCCAGGTGATTTTACAAGAAGATATGCGGCCCTGTAAGTCT